>WEIV01029934.1:74761-89879 GCA_013390005.1 Calyptomena viridis | reverse complement strand
AGAAGTACTGTGCAACTTCAGTTGCATGTTTCAGACATCTGTCCTTCTAAACAAGGAATATAAATTTATTTAATATCCAGGAGTCACCAGATGGATTACAGATGAAATGAGACAATTTCAAAGTAAAGCTTATTGATTTTGCCTTTGAATTAACATTTTTCATAATGCACACTAAAATGGAGCAAGCATGTGAATGACTGGGAAGAGGAAAACATGCAGTTGTAAATTTATGGTATAGATTGTTTTATTTCCATATATTTTATCTGCTTATGTTTTTAAAGTTTTCTCACTTTACCATTCAAAAGTGCTTTGTCTGTTTTTATTAGCAGATCATCTAGCAAACTGTTATCATGAGAGTACTTAAAGTGTTCCAGAAAAATAATGAGAGCTCTTCATCACCTAAAGTAACAACAGAGAACCTAAATCAAATGTAACCTCATCTCAAGATCCATCTAGAGAAAACCTGTGACAGGGAACTCTTTCAGGAGATTTCCCTCCTGTAAAATATTTTCATATATCTTCCCCACTGGTGATTAGGATTTACAGGACATCATCAGGTCTGACTAGAGCAATGGGGAGTGATTACAGCTCACAGTGTCCCCCACTGTCACTCCCCAAGCTCCTTTCACCTCTCCCTATGGCTTCTTGTGGCCTTTCTCCTGGCTGACAGAAGCACCAATAGCAGCAGCTACAGGTGAGTTTTGCAAGATACTCTGTCAATCATCAAAGAAAAATTCCAAGCAGCCTTTGGTGTGTGGCATTGATCTGTTCCTGATCGCTACGACGCACGGGATAAAAAATGTTGGCATGTCTGTTTGCTGACTGCCAGAATCTGAGACATACCCTCAAAAGTATCCTTCATGCAAAAGAAGTTTGCCTTGGTATCAGCAGGCATATGGCAGAGAGAGCTCCAGTATTAAATCCTCCAAAAAAGGCCAGGAAAAGGCCTTTTTTCTCCTCCTGGCATAAACATTTTTACATTTCTAAGCTGAGAGCTGGCAAAGCTTTACACTACTGCACCTTGCTACAGATGAATAGTTTAATACTTTAAGCTGACATATTTTGAGTTTTGAGGACAATAATCTAATTTTCCAAGTTTCAAGAATAAATTTACAACTGCAAATGGATTTTCTGTAGCAGGGTGACTATCTGACAAAATTAGAAGCTACGTATCACCCACCAACCTGCCCATGGTTTTGCTCCTCCAGTCAGTGTAATAACATTTTTTCCTGAAAGAACAGTAAAAATCAGCTGAGATTAATCAAGCAGGAGACAGTTGAAAAGGACATATACATTATAAAAGAATGCTGGACATTCTAAAACACAAATACTCATAGACAGAAAGGTGAAAAACACACTAAAAAGGCAACTTAATAGAGTAAGTCATTAATATTATGCAGTTTTACTTTTTAAGTTTTACATTTGTTCCTGAGTCAAAATTACATTTTAGATTTGCAGCTAATAACAATAATGATAGCTAGTCAATAACTCACTTAACAGTTCTTTTCTCTCCACCCTTCAATGCTTACAGACACTAAGAGAAAGAGGACCACAAATTCCCAGTAAAATCTTCTGAGAACAGCTATTTTGAAACCAAACAGAGACATATTTGCTGCACTGTAATATTTTGCACATCTAGGTCCAGGTTTTCAGGCTTTATTCTGGTCTCCTCCTATCATTTTATGTCATTTCAACCACACAAAGGGCTCTATCTTGCAGATTTCTCAGGAGTCAACAAGATCTGCAACTGGCCATCTGGGCAGTATTTGAGATTGAATAAAGTACATCAGTTACCTTGAAGAAGCCCTGAAATTAATACATTAAAAATAATAAGAAAGATATGTTGCCTGGAAAATCTGTGGCCACTGGAAAATTGTGTATCTACCAGTGTGGAGGCTGTTGGCAGCCTAACACTTGGTACTACTAGGCAAAATTGCAAATGAAGCAATGAAAAATTATTAAAGAGTTTTCAGGCAATTTTAAATAATTTTTTAACACTTCCTTAATTTCCCTTAGTTACCCTTAGTTGTTTTGCACAGATGGAGTCCAGCTAAGCTACAGATACAAATAATTTATTCATTACATGTAATGACAACTACGTGTCACGAGGTAATTGTAGACACAAACAAAATTAAATTTTTTGTCTGAGTTCTGAAAATACACAGTAGTTTCATTTCTACTGCCTGACCATATACTTAATAAAAATATCTATAAATTGTTTATAAAGTTGTAATTCCATGAATCTTGGAGCTAAAATACATCCTGTTTATAACCACATACACATAACTTCCAAATAAAGTAGCATTGCAAAAGTCAGGTTTATATACAAGACAACAGTGATTACCACAGACTGTCTTTTGAAATGTTAGAATAATTTCCTTTTGAAATTCAAAATAATACATATATGTAATACTCACCTGTATTACATATATGATGGATACTATATATGTGCCAACACATATGCCATGCTAAAACAGTTCTAGGATGCTGGGTAGTCCCTTGGGTCAGGAACAAGTATTTTTATTTCTCAGCAATAGAGAGAAACAACCTGTGTAATAATAATTCTGTGGATTTTGTTTTAATTCCTGAATTGAGCAAAATGAACCTAAAAAGTACAAGTAGTTACACATGAAGTTAATTCTTCATGTGTTATTCATATATCATACTGACATACAATCTATTTTAGTGACCACAACCAAAAGCCAAAGTTTTGCAAGATTGTGTCAGAGAACAAGTTTGCACTGTAATAAAGTACTGCAGGGAAGGTTATCTGTCTTCTTCAACTATACATTAAAACTGGACAGTCAGAAACCACTGAGAAAACAGATAAAGGCTAAGAGAAATAATTTGCTTTTTAGAATCATAGGATATCTCGAGTAGGAGGAGACTCACAAGGATCAAGTTCCAACTCCCTTCTCCTCTCAGGCCTACTTAAAACTATCTAAGGATGACCTCAAACATTTAGGGAGGAAGCAACTCTAGATTCACTGTGATTGTGGGAGAATTGATTTGAAGCTCCTCTATCCATTGAATGGTTACATCAGGAAAACAATATATGTCATCCAGTTAGGAAAGTTTGATTGAAACAAGCAAGCTCAAGACTTAAAACAAATAAAAGTGTTTCTGACAGAGCATGTAATTAAATGATAAAATGTGTGACCACTGTTATGGGAGCATAGACTGTTATTTGTGCACCCATGAAAAGCCATCAGGGGCAAATATAAACAAAGGTGAAGACATGAACTCTGCCTCAGCAAGTCTCTAAGCCACAAACTGTTCAGTAAAAAGACAAGTTATCATGGAACACTGCTCCTCTCCTGTAGGGGACGCTTCAGACAGATGGCTGGCAAAGCAAGACAGACCTTTGTTCTATTCTGTTACATCCAGTTTGTACTTGTAACAGAACTCTGTTCAGTCTTCTTTAAAAAGGATGGAAATTCAAGAAATAGACTATTTGAAATATTCGCACAACTTCTGTATTATTGCAGGAAATATTAACCTGTCCTTCAAATAAATATTTATTGCAAAAACTTGTTAGCAGACAGACAAGGAACTCAGTTCAGCTCATTATTCTGCTTAAGGAAAGCTATTGGATCTCATTTTATCCAAATTGTGACCATACGTGTTCAAGACTATTGGAGACGTGGAAGACACCAGCTTTTTCTGTCCTTTTACTGGCCTGTGGGCAATACTTCAGAAAAAACCTAAAATCCTGGAGAATACTTGAGCTCAGATGGAGAATACCTGAAACTCTGCCAAAGAGATCCAAAACGATGTGTGAACCACTAGCAGTGTTTTCCAAAGATATGCTCCATTTGACTTAGCAGGTAAGTTTGAAAACAAGTACCACACATTACTATGTAAAAGTGTGGCAAGAACAGGACTTACTCTTTGTTTCTCCTCTCTTCTCTCCCTATCACATCACTAAAGTAAATATGAGCAGTAAAGACTGCATTTTAGCCTTAAGTAAGTAATGAACTTTTAATATTAAGCACTAAATTATAGGTTTCTTAAAATAGTTTCCACAATACCTGAAAGGCATCCTGATGTTCATTCTTTCTGCATATTTGCATAATGTCTCCCACGGACAGTGAATTTTAACAAACATGATATCACTGTTTGTAACAGCTGGCTGTAAAGAGCAGTAACAAACAAACACGTATTAATAATTTAAACTTTTATGGCAACTACCTTTCTAGAAGCATTCTCCAGGGTCAAATTCTGACTTTAGGTCTGAAGTCAGCATGCAAGTCTGAAAACACAGTAAGTGCTCTCAGCTAGATAAAGGAAAATTAGTAACTTTTCCCCTTACAAACTCTGTAGTATGCACAGACTAGTGTGGCAAAAGGAATCTGTAGGAAAGATCTTTACTCAGGAACACAAAGTAGAGAAAGACTTTGTGCAGCACTTTTTTACATAGAATAAATGAATTCACTTCAAATCTCCATAAAATCATTTTAGATGAGCAGTTCGAAGACCATCCTCTGTGTCTCCCATTTAAGGAGAAGAATGCTCAGTTGCTAGAGAGATAAGAACAGCTGAGGGGAGGCTCCAGGTTGCACTCTGCCAAAACAGTAACTCCAGGGATTGGTTGAATAATTGCAATACCTGCTAGGAGCTTTTAAATGGGATCTCTTTATGAACTGAGATTTTTTTGTTACAATTACAAGGTATACTCTACACAAGTGTTTTTCATCACTAATTTATTTGTACATAAAACAAGAGTTTCAGCATTACAGGTTTCTATATTCTTCTTCCCTTATGAACATTTCATTTCCACACCCTTCTCTCAGATGTATTTTCTTGAGATTTTATAAGTAAACATTTTGATATTTGAGTGGAGTCTGATTAAAGCCTCCAAAAACTTGAATTTGCAAAGTTTGGTAAGTATAGGTAAAAGAAAATGTAATTAAAGGGTTAATAACATTTAAAATGTTCACAATTCTACCTAACAGTTCCATAAAGTCATATCACAGTTCAATAATACTACCTCAAGGACTCTACTTTTCTCAAAAGATGTGGATAAAAAAATACTAGTGGAAGACAATTAACCTTTGATACCTGGAATGATGATCTTATAAAATCTTTATTTTTCTAAGGTGTCCATAATTCTGAATTGACATCAGTTGAGATTTTGCTATTTATCAATATTGGAAAAAACCCAGATATTTTTACTACCAGATTGTAACAATTCTTAAAAACCTTAGAACCAAATTTAAGGTTAGTTATTTATGAATATTCAACATGCTATATTGTGAGCTATAACTTGCAAGCTCATTGCTTAGACATAGAACATGTAATATAATTCTACTGAGCTGAAAAGAATAAATCAGGATGAAACACATGAAGTATAGGAACATTCTTCAGGATAGGCTAAATAAATAGGCTTTATAGGTAATTCATAAAACAGCAAAAATCCAAGGCTGTTTTCCTTCATTTTTATCTTAATACTGCTATTACTAACTATTGATTAACTAGATAGTGACAACCTTAACCACTTGAAAAACAGTGAGACATTCAGCATCATGCACTTTGCTGAAAGGGTTATATATTAAGGTAATAATGTGAGTTACTGAAGCTTCTTCTGTTCTGCAAGCATAGGAAGTTTTCCCTCTGTACTGCACTACATCTCTGTGTAGAAACATGTACCCTCAAATAAATTTAAACACACACTACCCAACAATTCTTATTAATTTAATACCATTAAATAGATGGTGGGAAGAGCCTGACTGGAAAGGCTCATTAGTGTCAGGAATCTTTTATCAGTTAAGTAAAGTATGATAGTACTTTAAAGGTTTTTTATGCCACATAAGCTACAAGACTCACCTCCCGTTCTAACATCAGCCCTTCTGCTCTCAAATTCTTCTCAAATGTGCTTCTTTTTTCTACCTGTGGACTTGATTTCTTGTACACCAAGATGTAATCAATGCGCTTTTTGCCATCTTTGAAGAAGAGTCCTGACAACGCCATAGTATCACTCTGGAGAATATATAATAAAAATACACTAAATATGGCATCTAAAAAGATGAAGAGAGTCACCATGAACTGCATATAACACAGCATTTCCTAAACCATGGAAATGTCCACATATCTGTAGGATGAAGGTTGAACTTGATAATCTCAAAGGTCTTTTTAACCTAATTGATTCTGCGATGCTGTGAATATGTAAAAAAGCCATAGGAATAAAAAGTTGGTATGCATCAGTTGCTCAGGATTTCCAATTAATCAGAGTAAAATAAAACAAATAGCTTCACAAAGCCTATATTCTAGCTATTTCTTTCAGCTGTGCAAAAATCTTAAAATTATTGTGTGATGTGTACTGATATGAACTTCTGTTAATTCTTACTTTCATGGGGAACTAAAAAAAATCAAGGCAATTAAAAAAAAAAAATTCTCAGTTTTGTACCTGGACAAATTTTATAGAACAAACATACTTGTATTTTCTTCAAGAGAGAAATACAACTAAAAAAATAAAAAAGAAATGCTATTGATTGAAAAGTTTTCATGGATATTCCAGCTGAAGTGTTTTTTCAATGCCACGTTAGCAATGTTTAAAACTTGACTAGTTCCTTCCCACCATGTTTGCAAATACAAGGCATTATCTGACCGTGATACAGAAAACCCTGCTTTACACACTGCTGCTAACAAGCTGTTTTTGCATTCTGTGCTTTGCATGATTCAGAACAGACAGACACTGTATCAACTGGTGTCAGACTATTGAACCATAAAATCATTAGGCTGAACCTTTGACTGAACACCACTGTGACAACTAAACCATAGCACTAAGTGCCATGTCCAGATATCACCTGAACAGTTCCAGGGATGGTGACTCCACAACCTACCTGGGCCGCCCTTTCCAATACTTAACCACCCTCTCAGTGAAAAAATTCTTCCTGATGTCCAATCTGAACCTCCCCTGGTGCAGCTTAAGGCCATTTCCTCTTTTTCTGTCACTAGTTGCTTGGGAGAAGAGGTTGACCCTCATCTTGTTACGACCTCCTTTCAGGTAGTTGTAGAAAGTGATAACGACTCTTCTGACTAAACAGCCCCAGCTCCCTCAGCTGCTTCTCATATGACTGAAACTCTTGATCCTTCACCAGCTTTGTTGCCCTGGACTCACACCAGCACCTCAATGTCTGTCTTGAAATGAGGGGGCCAGAACTGGACACAGCACTCAATGTGTGGCCTCACCAGAGCCGAGCAAATAGGGGTAATCAGAGCCCTGCTGGCCACACTACTCCTGATACAGTTCAGAATGCCATTGGCCTTCTTGGGCACACTGCTGGCTCATGTGCAGCCAGCTGTTGACCAGCACCCAGGTCCTGAAGACTTTGAAATCTGAAAAGGTAAACTGAGAAACTATAATTATCTTCTGGAGAAGGCAGCACTCATTTAAACACAAACTGTCTAGAACGAGTATGTTAGTTTCAAGCACACTACATTACATCCATATATATGGTACCAGATGTCTATGAATGCTGCATCTTCTAAATAATAGGATGCTGGTCTTAGAAATTAATCTTATTTGGATGATTTGGATATGAAATTTATAATACTCAGCGTTGTATCCAATAGTTACACTCTCTATTGATAAACAGAACCACGTGTTAGTGCATGATAGGAGCAGTATAAATACAGCATACCAGCTCACTTGTTCCTATGTGAAACATTTTTCTTACACCCACATCCCTCACTGGCAGCTTTCTACATATTTAGTGCTTCTGAGAACTCCTCAGTCTTCAAAACCTAAAGTGTTCAGCTGAAGTTTATACTTCACACATGCACAACACATTGACCAATTTAACCCAGAAAAAGGAGATTTGGCTCAAGCAAAAAAAAAGAGGTGGAAGTACAATGTAGATATTTAGCAAAGTTCTAAAATAAAAAGAGTTTACGTCTCCATTCAAATGTACAAGACAAATTTCCTTGGATCTATTCAACATGGAGGGATTTTTAAATAAACTATTGTTCAGATTCTAATTAATGAGCAATGCCTCTTTTACAAAGTGGGAACACCTGGTTTACTGGCTCTTTCTCTCGCCAATTAATTTAAATAGCACAACTCACAAAAAATTTCACTACTTCAACTTCATTTTTTTCACTCTACTGTTCCGCTCTGTAAATTAAACTTCTACTACTTTTTCACCTCATACATAGAAACAAATATTCTAGAAGAGTGACTTGGAACCATTCTCAAAACAGGAGCAAATTTTAGATGCATGTCATGTAAATGACATAGTATGCACTATATCATGATATAACAGTATGTTTTCCTTGTTTTCCACCTTATACAGTTCACCTTATATGGTGACAAGTTTAAAATAACGAATAATATGCACTACCTACGTAAATTCAGAGATTAACTAGAACCACGTGTAGGTACAACATATATTTCACCTCCATCCTACCACTGACAAGTCTCCACAGGACTAATGTAACAGCAAGGCCTTAAACACTGATAAAAGCTCTACAGGCATTTATTTAATTTTTTACAAATTCGAGGCAAATTTCCATTCAATGTCTGAATATTTGCAGCTTAAGCTGTGCAACAGCTAAATGTCAAGTACATTCAAACTACTATGAAAGGTTCTTTTTAATTTGTTTATACATTAAAACTACAGCAAGAAACCTGCCTAGGAGAGAGGAAACAGGTGGTATTTCCTATTTCCCTTAACCACCTTCCCAGTGTTCAGCCAATGTCAGCTCAGGTTTCTATGCATGTAGCAACTTTCTACGACATTGCCCAGCTGCCCCCAAATCCATATATAATCTTTCAAAACCCAAAATACCTTTGGTAAGAATTTCCATAGTTCATTTTTTGGAGAACCACTTTTTCTTCTTTGTTTTGAATTCAGGTCAAATTGGCTTTATTTGATACTTCATGGCTATAATTCTACAAAGAAATATATGTAGTTTCTTATGTAGAGCCTTATAATTACTTTAATACAATTAATGGAACTATTTGACTCTAATATCCCCTTAAATTTACTGTGCCTCTAATGTATATTATACAAACAAAAAAATCACAATTTTTAAAGCAATTACTATTCCTCAGTGCCCAAACACATACAGTCCTCCTATTATAACAGACTTTCTTACTAAACTTCAAATTAGCTAGTCAGACATGACTAATAACATATTAATGTAGATGAAGTATTATTATGTTAAAATATATTAATATGCTAGAGTGCATATGCTATGCATTGTAGTAAGATATTGTATTTTACTATATTAATAGTATAAAATAGACTGCTTTGTAGACTAAGGTCAGATTTTTAGTATTTAACCACACTTAACAGCATTCAAGTCAAAGTGAAAAGCTAACCTCTTGTAACATTCACTTTTACAATACAAAAAGACCCCTTGAGTGCATTTCCACTATGTCATTTTTAGCTTCCAAGTTCAATTGCTCCTTATCTGACCACTAACTGATATTTGGAAACAGCCTTTAGCAGTTTGTATTGCATTCATTATTCCAGGGGATTAGTTAAATAGCCATTCGAGGAATCTTAAATTATGTTGGCCTTGTTCTATACAATGAAATAGTACAGACAACTGAGATCCCAATCTGTCATTCTTTACTTCAGCCTGTTTGGTTGATTGACTTGATGTTTACTTAAATGCATGTTATTATTGACTCT
This sequence comes from Calyptomena viridis, assembly GCA_013390005.1. Lineage (NCBI taxonomy): Eukaryota > Metazoa > Chordata > Aves > Passeriformes > Eurylaimidae > Calyptomena > Calyptomena viridis. The sequence goes on along the minus strand of WEIV01029934.1, from coordinate 80,238 downwards.
GTTTGGAACAGTGGCAAGGGTATTTTTATTCAGGAAAAATATTCAAAGTATTTCAATATGAATTTAGCCAAGGAAATATTCCATTATTAGTTTATACGTATGTTTATTTTAATAAATGAATTTATTATAACTACTTGGGCCATATGACATGAAAGAAATGGTCTAACTTGTTCTTTCACATGTAAGACTTTCGTTACCATTATTTCACATATAAATGCTAAATGAAAAGCTGAGAACATTACCTTTGATAATTATATTTTATTATTTTCTTTACAGTTTCCTGAAATCTGCCATAGATGACAATGAAAATAAGCATGATTTCACCCTATTTTATACACATACACATAAACACAGAGGCTGCCAACTACTTATTTTCCCATCATCTGTCAGCAGTTTGCTGCAGATGTATTTTGTTAGTTGCTTTAGAGTATATTTAAAAAATAGTTTCATCTACTACCCTTGCATTCCGCAGTTATAAATAAAACACCAATAAAAGCAAAATACAAGAGCTAGTCTGGCAGGAGGCACAGAGGCATATTGGACACGGCCCAGAGCAGGTTGTTCTGACCCAAGGTACCCAGACAGGGAGAAACAACTTACACTGGGGTGTAGCTCAGAGTCTGTGTTTCAACTTCTGACTTCAAGGATTGTTGTTCACTTAGCAAAAAGAATACAGCAAGGTTTCTCAGTCACAACCAGCAAGAGGAGCATTCCCTTACGTAAGTGACAACCGATACAGCACACGACAATTACGCTCCCACAACACAATATATTTACTTTGCCTCTATGGTAGACAGGATGAAGTTCAACTTCTTGGATGAAGTTCAACCACTTGTGGGTGGTGTAATTTGGATTTAGATTTGTAAAATTATGTAAGGAAAGTAAATATACCAACAGACTAGTGTCTGGGATCTAAAAGATAGATGTGTACACACAGCTGGGCCTCAGGATTCTTCTTTTACATTTTGCACTCCAAATTTGCTAAATTTCTCTCCCCAAAATCTTATTTCATGATGATGACATAAACATCAGAACAGAATTCATTTCCCCCATGAGACAGCTTGTGAATTCTGACTCTAAATGTGCTAGAGAAAAATAATTTTACTAAACCCTTACCCATAACGAAGTAACATACTAAAGAGAGACTTACTCACATGTCTGTTTTTTTCCAAAGGAAACTCTGAGAAAGGAAGAATCCACAAGGAAAAAATGGTGCTACCACTGGAAATGGAGGCACTGAATCCAAGCACTGAGTCTGTGTCACTACTCCATAATAGCATCATCTCAGCAATAGCATTTTTTAGATACAAATACACAGGGGAAAATTGTAGAACCAGAAACAAGCAAGAAGACTTTGAAATGCATTCGCTTCCTCATGAAAACACTACTGACCTATTGCTGACACTTGGAATATTTGTAAATACCACCATAAAGTGGTGTTTACATATTGCCATGGAGTCTTGGAGCCCAAACAGGATGGTATAGAGCCTCATATATACATATACTTTTTTTTTATATAAACTCACACACACACAAACATGAATATAACCCATATACACTATCATTTTGTACACTTGCAGGGAAAATCGGCTTGCAAGAGAGGAGTAACAAAGGGAGAAAGACACAATGATTATCAAAGGTGTGTCAAGGAAAAGCAGCTTTCTGTATCTCTTTATTTCATGGTTTTTAAGAGATGTTTCAAAGATAATAATAAATTAATTCAGGGCTATTAAATCATGTATAAGCAGAAGTAGCCATGGAAACAATTTGAAGAATCAGGGACAGAATTTTGACAGATCTGTGAGATTCTTCAGCATGGCAACTACCTAAAACTGAAAAATCCATATGAATGACTTTTCTGTTTTAACTCTGAGTAGAATGGTTCTCTCTCATAAAAGAAAACTTTCTTCCAATATAATTTATTGATTTTCATAAGATACTAGGTAGCACAATTACTGGCTGATTCACGAAAATAATTTCTTTTGATTACCAATTCTCCCTAATACTGTTGCCATGAACTTGGCATTAACAACTTCAGTAATATTCACATGGAAGGATGTCACCATTTCAGTGGTTAGCATCTATATTCAGAGCTTATGACTCCAATTCATACCTTTAAGTATTTTCTGGTAATAAATGCATTCTTGATGCTAACTACTAAGGGCTTATTTCCATGAAAAAAATTGGGATACCTAATCAATGCTTGCTTTGTTTCAGAATGTTTAAAATTCAAAGCTGGGACATCATCAAGTTTCTAGACTTCTTAAGTTGCGTGGAAATAGCTGTGAAATATTTTAAAATAGTACTAGACCCATTTTTTTTTTTTTTCATTTTGAAATCATACTCTGATTAAGAATAATTTAAGGTATGCTTTATGAGAAATTTTCTAAGCACACAACTAAGTTAGAGCTCATCTTTGTGTGTTTGAAGGCATGGATAAACCAGAAACAGATTTATTGGAATCATCCTTTCAACTTAATTCCAAAAATAGATTGATGATTTTAACTGCATATTGGGTTAGGGTGTTTCTTGTGCAAATAACCGTAAGTATAACAACCAAGGAAATAAAATTGGGGACATATTTGCATATGCAAAGATATCCAAACTATCTTGGCATCAAAGACAACAAGACAGGCTGCCATAATTATCCAGGCTATTTTATTTCTGTGCAACTATACTGCATTTTGCAGCATAGCTTTTTTTCTGAATGGAGAGGAAGACTGTCAGAAATATCTGACCTTCCTAACAAAACTGCAGTTTAACTTTTTAGGGGTAAACAAAAGAATTAGCAATTATTTTAGCTTCTTAACAGAGGGCATATTTTTCCATTTACTTCTATTCAGACTTAGAGAGTAAGCACAAAAATACATTTGTATATATTATGTAAAACACATTTGGCTTCAGGAAAGGAGTAGGCTTAGGTGATATGCAAAACTTTGCAAGGAAGTCTGTTCAATACTATCATGTGAGGGAGCAGCAATGAAGGATGTCTGGAGAGGGGAGGAGGCTCCTTATTTTTAACATTTAACCTCTTCTATTTGCTCTTTAAGTGTAACAGGGAGGTCTGACTGCTGAAAATTTTTCTTTACGTGTTGTCTGGATTTGAGACAATTTGGAGGGGTGGAGACCTCAGACAGAAGTCTCCTCCCTCAGATCCAACACTCCTGGTTTTCTCCAACACTGAGAGAGACCAAATAGGTCTGGATGTAAGTGAAAAAATAACTCTACCCAGAAAAATGCCAACGACAATGCCAATGGAAAAAAAATGAAGTTAACTTACATTGCACTTTACCATCCCATTCTATTCTGGGATAATTTTATCTGTTACCGTTACTTTAAGCTTTATTTACTCCTGTGTTATTTGTGGACTACTCTCTATCTACTAGGCTTTCTTTATTGTTCTCCTTTCCAATACACTATTGTCAGCTGACAACATACTGTTCTTAAATACACACAAAAACATTTTAAGTGCCAAGCCTTCTCTTTCAGCACACATACTTGAGTTCCACCAAAAATTGGAGCATGTGTATGAGTGAAATAATGTATGTCAAAGCAGTGATAGTAACACGTAGCACAAATCTGCACTGCACTGAAAGTCATGGACTTACACAGGAAAAAAAGAAAACAGAAAATAATTCCTGCCAAAGTGTCAAAAATGAAAAAATGTAACTGAATGTAAAGATTCCATTTAATTTGTTATTTTTTCAAAATCACCATGAAATTCTCTAAGGTAAGTACTTATTTGCAGGAGATAGAGGAATAAAATTCAAAATCACAACGAATATAATAAAATGCGTAAACTAACTATTTCAGATGTTCACAGGTAGATTTATCCACTGTAACAATCTACACTGAACATAATGAGTTTTCATATTAAATATTTAATATTAAAATGAATTTTCAGCAATATGCCAGGTCAATAGACACAATTCTCTGCATCTTGTGGCCAATTGCTTATTTAAAATCTCATTTTTAATTCCTTAGAAGTTGCATAACATTTCCAAAGAGTGAAAGAGAAATCATTTCAGATCCCATACAGCACAAAGCTAGTCTGGACATGCAGTATTAATAGTCAATAGCAGTGGATACCAGAAAAAGACAGTAAGGGCAGCATTTCTTCATAATTCCTGAATCCACAGTGATAATACGTGAACTTTGTTCTAAAAATCCTTTCTTTACCTTGCCAGATAGCAAAATACACTACTTAGATTAAAAAAAAACCAGCAGATCAAAGAGAATAACAGTGATGTAGTGAATGAAAGGAAATGGAAGTGTAATTTCTCAAATACTCCTATCTTGCTACTATACATTTAATTGCAAAAGGTAAAGAAAAAAATTCACTGCTACTGATCTCGCAGCTTCTCTGGACAACTGTTGCCTTCCCTTCAATTGAACAAGTCTGTTTAAGTCTGCTTCCCTTTCATCTCAAATATCAACTTTCCAGTCAGGGACCTTCTTAATTCCTACATTTCCCTTGCAATAGCAGTTACTACTCATTTCACACTCTGCTCAGCAGACACTTGTTGGCCCCATTCTGTTGGATGAGGTCCCCTGGTAGAATCACATACACGAGGCCGTACTTTCTACACAATCTCACGAGCAGTTGGTGAGGAAAAGCTGGCAGAGATAGATAATGATGACAGCTTTTTCAGCAACTCACAGTTTTTTACTATGAAATCCGTGGATTCTGGAATGATACTAACCTACACTAAAGGAGATTACCAGTTATAAATCATAATCAAGAAAATGAAAAAAGTAGATGGCTACATTGGCATCTGGATGCTATATCAAACTTATCTGATGTTTGTAAAGCTTTAAAATGTAGCAATATAAATCAGACTTTTTGGAACATGAGGCATCATGTACGTAACCTGAAACACTACACAATTCATGAAAAAAATATGTATTGGCTTTCATTGTATCAGCAAGACAAGTTCATTATTGATGAAGTATTCAAGTAGCTCATCATTGAGAAAAATAATAGCACCAAGAATTAATTACAAATAACTTTTTTAGCAATTTTCCCCCGAGTCTCTCAGGTATAAAACAACCCTTCCAAAACAAGCCAGAATTAGAAACATCAAAAAGAATAGAAGAAGAATACGCTTTTATCCTTATATTCCTTGCCAATGCAGTGTTTCTCATTTTCATTGCTGGTCATATTGAGCAGGTTTATCCATTTATTTTTCAAATATGTAAGAGTCCTTACCAGCTGTAAAGCTATACTGCAGTCTTTTNGTGTTTTGGATTTTGGGTTTAATCCAACTGGGGCTAAATCAAGACACCTCATTTGCAAAAACAGTATAAATGCAGAAGAAAGTTTCCAGAGTAGTTGCTATGGTAAAAGGAGTTGTGAAGACTAAAAGCCAGATGTGGCTTGAGAACGCTGTTTTTGAACTCAGAACTACTTTGTTCAATAGGTCAGGACATACGAAGACTGAGACATAAAAAGTGGATTTTTTTTTACAACTTAATAC
>WEIV01029934.1:52546-72420 GCA_013390005.1 Calyptomena viridis | reverse complement strand
CCTGTTGAGCTTGTTCTGAATAAGCAATGATTGATCTGTACGAGCATCATAATTCCCATGTTCTGAATCATCTGTATATGTATCTTTGTCCTTTCCTACATCTGAAGGAAAAACAGAAGAAAACTATGGGCTAAGTTTAGATTATAGTGGATAGAAAGGAACAAACAGCATTATTACAGCCACAGTTGAATATTCATTTTATGTACATACTTTTCAATAATATGTTTTATGTTTTCCTGCAGAAGTTTATTACTTGAAATGTTGTCATATTTATTTTAAATTAGAAGCAACTTCTATTTTTAGTAGAAGGCCTACAGAAATGGATTTTTAGTATGGCTTTATAATAGTTAAAAAAAAACCTCACAAAGTGACAGGAATATTCAAATACTTAACTCACCATTGTTTTGACTCAAAATGTTTTACTGAATACGCAGGTACATCCTGGAGACCAGAGTAACATCTCATGTTTTAAATTTGAACAAGCAATCAAAATGTCCAATTCCCCTACAATGTGCAGACACAGCATTTGAAAATTTGCATATTAAGATATTGCACTAAGCACTCCAGAACACGTTTTAAAAGGGGAATCTGATGGTAGTAGAAGGACATAATGAAGAAAGTGTTTTCCTTCCTCAAAGCTTACCCATATTGTCCATCAAAGTTTCATGACAATACTTACCCTGTATACCCCACAGGACTAAAATGAAGGGTGATGTCTTTACAATGATGGACCATGTAAAGTTTTAAAGAATGTTGGAAAATGGTTTGACTTGAAAATGACAGAATAATTATTCCCACACAATTGTATCTCGGACAAATTGGAAATAGAAATATATTCAGATAAACACCACAAATCCCAAGCCAAGTTNGATCAAGAGCTTGTAATAGAAGCCAGTAAAATGAAGAGACAGGCCTATGAAACTGCAACTAGTTTATTTAAGCTGAAAGGAAGACTATACATACATTAGGAAGTCTATTTTTATGAGGGAAGTTTTAGAGAATTATGCACTATGAGCACACCTAATGCTAAAAAAACAAAAACGAACACAAAAAACCACACAAACCTTTGCAAAGTACACAGTGCTTCATTTAAACAATTTGAAGTTACGAAGTAAGTTTTCCTTCAGTGCTCAACACACTTCACCTGCTAAACATTTTTATGCTTTCAAGGACACATNACAATTGTATTTCGGACAAATTGGAAATAGAAATATATTCAGATAAACACCACAAATCCCAAGCCAAGTTCTCATCTCAGCTTTCACATCAAAGTCAGGTGGACTAGGTACAGCATTTAGCCCAGTAATTCTAAACCCTAAATAGAAGCCAAGAAACAAGTCATGGTTGCTATGGAAACCACAATCTTGAATTTCCTGAATTTTAGATTCATAAAAGCTCATCTGCACCAATGAAGCATTTTTCATTAAGTTGTTCAATTAAATTCTCCACAGTAAGTACTACAGATATAAAAAAGAATAACAACAATTATCTCACATACCCTAAACACATCACATTTCTGAGATGGACTATTACAAATGAGAACATTTANATATTTTAAACTTCAGCACATCTCTTCCGTAAAAAAATTATCACCTTTCATCTAGAAGTACCTGCTATCTTGTCTGAAATTTAGTAAAAACTTGTTTTAGGAAAAGAAAAACCCAAAACAACCAATAAAGAAATTTGTAAATAAAGAGGAATATTTCTTACCTAAAACTTAAAGATATTTGCTATAGGATCTTTCAGCAGTTGATTAGTTATCTTATGCATGTAAAGCACTCTTCCACCATGTAATGATATTAATACAGTAAAAAGGAGAGAAATATATAGCATGTAAACATTGCACTTGAATGAGCATTTCTTACATCTGGCTAAAAAATGTCAGACTGAAAGACTTCCTACAATCCATATTTCAAAAGTATATTCGGAAGTGTGCGTTTTTCTTAACATTCAGGTAGTTTTGGACAATAATGTCAACCAAACACATAAAATATGCTTTGTAGATACTTTGAACAGACTACTGCTCCCATTTACCTTTTCTGCAGCATAAATGAAAAGAAAATCTTAAATATAAATAATGATACTCGAAGAAAAAGTTCAATGGAATGCATCGTATTTCTATGATGCATAGAAATAAAAAACAGGCTAGAAATTAAAATGTGTGTGTGTTTTGGGGGCCATATTTCGTTTCTTAAGTTGAACTTTTTGTAAATTTCTTTTGACTATTTTTGATGTTTTTAAAGAACAAAGAATTAAATAGGTTGGTTTTAGAAAAACAACTTGAGAGAAGGTAACAGAAATTAGACTTTGGTACTCATAGCATTGACTGTGTTTTTTTATATTTTTTATGACCAGGTGCTTTTGCTGTAATAAGGTATCCACTACTTTTATTAAAAAATAAAGTCTCTCTCCTGTAATTTTCCCACCCACTAAGCCAAAATTACATTTCCTTAAACTTTTACACTACAAAGAACAGTGACTTCACTCCTTGAGACTTTCTTCAATAACTACAGTTTCTAAGCTTCTATGACAATTTTAGATAATGTTGGCCTATAATGTAACACTATTTTCTGTCATCTGTTCCTCCCCAATCTCTATTTATGGTTGTGTATTTTATCTGCCATTTGGGATTGCTGCAATCCAAACCAAGACAGCATCTCCTAATGCTGTCTGCAGTTGCACAGCCCAAGGATGTTGTTAATCTATTTACTCCAAAAGCAATGATATGGACTAAGAGTCTTGCTATTTGACTTGCATTATAAGTATCCACCCTTAAATTCAAACATGGATATTTATTTGGCTGCAGGTCCACAAAACACCATGAGAAAATCTTGGTTACCTGAAGTTCTCTCCCTCATCACTCTGTGTGAAAGCTACTCTTTACTGCATTTTTATTTTCCATCATGTCCCCGCCCTACAACAACCCATTTGGTTCTTACACATAAAAAGCTTTATTAAAAAAATTATTAAAATGATGTATACAACTTGTAAGTCCCAAATGACCTGTTACAGAAAGGAAAATCATACTTTTAAGACTTCAAGTCAGAAAAGTTTCTGTATTAAATGGTTTATCTTTTGACAATGCTGAAAAATAAGACAGAAAAAAACACAAAACCCTGAATTTTAAATAAAGATAGGGATGTTAAATCAGAGAAAAGGGTGACAGCTTCTCATTCTACAGGTAGAGTCCAAATCATATTTCAATAGAGTCAGCAGGAATTTCAGTATTCACTTCACTATGTCACGGGCTTGTCTTCAGTTAGGTACACACTTAATAGGACCTGTTTAAATGTCAGAACACCTAAACATGCAACTAACTAATGTCACCTTGGATCCACACTCATGCATAAAGTGATTTAAAAAAGCTTCAAGCATTAATCAAGCAGGTAACAGGTCTCTTCACTCTAGCAGTTGCTTTGTTTTGCTATCTTGTTATACAGAGGCATGATGAGTAACTTCAGTCTTCACACATGACAAAAACCTATCAACATTTCCTGACACATAATTTTATTACACTTAATGCATGACAAAATTTACCCTATAAGATCACTTCAATTTCTGAAAATCCTTTATATAAAAATGCAGAAGCATTGAGTTTAGGTCCTCCTTTTGCATCTTCGGGTTTGGGTCTTCTTAACTGCTTGGCTATCTTTCTCAGTATCATACCTTTCTGAAGGGCCACGAGGGCATTTTAATTTTATGACAGGGGATAAAAAGCTTTAATAAGAATGAGATTATTGGTCAAAAAAATAATCCCCTTGTGTCCTAATTTTAGTCCTAGAAACAACAAATAACCTAGAGAAGGACATCATTAGACACCTGAATAAATGACATTGTGACGAATTTAGGTCTTGTTATTTTATTGTGCTGTGCACCTGGAATACTGTATTATACATATAACATAGAAGGGTTTTCAGCTACCTGTGTACTTATGTTTAGATATCAGAAACTATCATGACAGACAAACACAGGCTTTTCTTACTGTACAATTTCTTATGAACTTTCAGAAAGTGGTAACCACTACACAAAATATTTCTCATTTTTTAAAAAGGGAGGCAGGCAGATATTATTGCTGCTCGGAGGAGTTAAGATGGTGCATAGAACTGGTACAGGCAGATTAAATGCCTAAAGCATATCAATATTTTGAATGTCAATCCTAAATCCAAAGATAAATCTTTACTATGTTTCAGGGAGCACTCAACAGATTACAAAGCTTCTTCATGCACAGTGCCAGCTCTTTAGGCATGAGCTGGACAACCTTTGCATTCCAGGTATAGGCAAACTGTTGTAATGCAGCTTTTCAGCCATCTCACTACCACTCAGAACAGACATGACAGCCCTTATTGATGCAGGCACTGCCTAAAGACCACAGATCTGTGAAAAAATTATTCCAGAAGTCACAGTGGAAACATCACATCTCTGTTGAAGCAGAAACTGAACCTGGTTTTCTTGAGTCATATCTCCAGTGATCTTTCAGTCCCTCTTTTTGTGTAAACATTGTACGTGTTGCACAGGTTACACTGTCCACTTCAGTGGATCATAACACCACTTAACCAAAATTCACATACAAACACTTCTGTATTTGAGCACTGAAAATATTTTTTATCATGCAGTTATTACGATTCTTTGTTGGATTGTTAATTTTTGTTCAGCTATTCATCAGTTCACTATATTGAAGCACAGCACATAAATAAAGAGTTTCACATATATAAGCTTTGTTGCAACTGGATTCAAGATACATTCAGAATACAAGGTGTCTGTTGCAGCAAAACTATTAATTACATTATTCATTATCAAGTTTCTATGTAGGAAGGATCTAATGTCTTGCTAAGAAAGATGAGTTACTGTGCAGAAATCCCTCACAACTAACCTAAGTCAGGAGAAAAAAAACAAACACAGAGTTGAAAAAAGAATAATTACTGTTGTTTAATTGCTACTGAGTGTTGCTTTAATTTGCCAAAGAATGTAAAATTGGATGCTAATTATATCTAAATACTGAACACCAATTTCTATTTATTATATCATTCATGACTCATTTTTACTTGAAATGAGATATTTCTGCGTAACAGTGGAAGGCAGATCCACTGATGATCCTCTAACATTTCTGATTATAGGGTCTGCATAAAACTACTTATGTTTGCTTGAGTTACAATGAGAAAATTTGATTTTTAAGTTAACAAGCAGACTGTCAACTTCAAAAGTCTTTCTTTTAGTCTAATTGGATTTTCAATATGGTCTAACTTCTTGATGCCTTAGCTATGCATGTGATAAACTGGATTTTTAAATACATTAATCTATATTGTAATATGAAATCTTTTTTGTAAATCTGATTCACTACAGTCATGGTAGTAATCCTAACAACAGAAAGGGACCTAGCAAATGGAAGAAACATGTCACATATCAGTCCAAATATTGCCACCACTAAACCCAAAGGATGATTTGGGAAAAGATCAGACCATTCACTGGAATATTATTTATTGGTTTTGTGAGCCTTTGCACTCTGCACAGCTCTTTTTCACCTGTACCATGCATTAGAAGAGAGAGTTTCTCTCAGTTATGACAAGAGAAAAGTTATTCTTAGAAAAATGGAATTATTACTGAAATAAACAAATCCTTGCAAATCACGTGACTTACCTCTTAACTCAAGAATACTTCACTTTCAGTTCAGTAATAAAAGCCTCCTAAATTCTCCTAAACTCAGATTTCTAAAGCACACTCACAACTCCAAGAAGTCATGTAGTAACGCCCTCCTATAATTTTAAGAGATTACTGAACATTTTTCAGCTCTTCATAGAGATTAAATTCTAGTGCAAATAACCTTCAACAAAATTGTCTACATTCAGATTTCCTTTAGAAAATACAGTCAGACAAATTTGCAACAATTAAAAGATAAGGTTCATTCCCTTTATGAATATGATGGCCTTAAAGGAAAAAGAAAAACAAAAAAATTTACTAGTTGCTGTTTCTTGGTACATGCATGCACACAGAGACACCCCTGCACCAGCAGAGCAGTTTTTGGATTAACTCACTCATTAGTTAACCCTGTTTCTGCAATTCTATTATGTTTCTAGAACTTAAAAAGTTCTAAAGGACAATAATTTTAAGTAGTTTGGCTCTCTGTATTTAGTTACTATGTAGCTACTGGGAACTAGCCACCTATTTTTTGCAGCTCCAACTAGACCCACAAGCTATTACTGGTACTTGCAGTACAGCCAGAAATTCAGTATTCAAAGTTAAGGCCATGTCACATCCAGCTGGCAAAATCAAAGTGATTACTGAGCATGTCTTCCAGAAGAAAAACAAAGCACAGAAAAAAAAAAAAGAAATATACTTTATGTAGAAATATACTTTATGTACTACATTTTTTAAGCAAGTATCCATAGCCAGAAAACTTAGGGAAAAAAAAAGTACAACATTTAATTCCCTTTGAGAGAATGAATGTCAAAAGTCTGAGTGTCATTCAAGTGACTTTCAAATGTATTAAAAAATAGATGTGTTATGATGCCATGTTGTGCTTCGGTGGTTGCAGACAGGCAGTTGCTTCCTTGTAATTTGACGAAAAGTCTTTCTATGATTTGGAAATGTTTAAGATATTAACAACACTTCAGTCTATCATAGGATGACACCTGAATTATATTGTTACAGCAACGAGTTCACCTTAACATCCACATTCCTGTATAAAACAAATTTACATGTATCTACAAATAAAAGAAAAAATGAAAATACTTTTGTTGTATTTACCTCTTGTAAGTTCCCGACGCTCAATTCTAAAAAAGTATGAAACAGCTTTTTCCCATTTTGCTAAATGTATCTTAGCTATTTGTGACTGTTGCACCAGCATTGTAATAAGAAATCTTATCTGGTAGTCCAGATAAGTCTTGGATCACAGGTATACTGGTTTTGTTACCTAAAATACCACACTTAGACTTAGCCTAACTGTCTGTCATCTCACATAAGCATCTTTCCTGTGTCAGACACCAAAGATTGCATACCTAGGCAGCAAATACTTCTACTGCCTCTATAAAAGTTGCTCTCAAGTTTTCACATTTCATACTAGAAAAAGCTTTGGGCATCTCTTAGGAAAAATTTCAATATTACCTCAAGGTAATCTTTAACAATGTTATAAAGTTGGTCTTTCAGTCCTGAAGTCAGTAACTGGAATGTGTCTTCACTTCCCTGCCACACAGCTTCAGCAGCAGGGTACTGGTTGTTCTGTGGTGGTCTCCTCCATGCCAAAAAACCTCACTCTTCTGTAATCTCTAGTCTTGACAAACCAGAACGTTCTCAGCTAAAAGCTTACTCACGCAGATGGTTTTGCCCCAATCCCAATCCCAAAACAATGAAAAACAATGTCAAACAGACCCTCAGTGCCCACATTTCCTCCCCAAACCATGTCATCCAAACCACTCCCTCGGAGCAGGACCATTGGTGCCCCACTGCTCTCTTTGCTGCTCCTGCTCCCCCAGAAAAAGGAACGCTGCCCCTTGTCCCTCATTTCAGGAAGTAAGAGAGAGTCCCTTGTCCTTGCCCCCAGCCACTACATGAGATGGTATTGAACAGCACAATGTTTTGGCCAGGAACACACGGCTCCAGGCTCCATCCCCTCACAGCTACTGCAAAAATTAACCCTGTTCTTGGCCAAAAACCAGGACAATACGTTATATTGACTGGCAGGCATAGTGGCCTCTTGGAGAAGTTCTTGGGTAAAAATTTCTAAACAGTCGAAATCAGGAAGTTTTCCCTCATTTGGTGAGTAAGAATCTTAAAAGAAGCTGCAGTAGAGTGAAAGGATTAACATTCTTCACTAGGAACTCTGATCTTAGTTGTATTTTTGTGAACCCAAGTCACATCAATTGACAATGGACATTTAAACCAGAACTTTGTACTCTTCCACAATGCAAACACAGAGGAAAAGGAAGTGCTTTTTCAAGGAAGTGGAAGTAACAACATGATTTTGCTCTGAACTGAACACCAGGTTCTACAATCATGCTTTGAGAAATACAAGGTGTAATATTTTACTTAATGTCCAGGATGTCCACCTAGGTACGATCCAAAAACTCTGATCACAACCTTCATTGGGTGGGAGTTTCTACAAAGCTTTCCTTAGGCACTGAGCATTCCAGCATGTCTAAAACTTCAAAGTTCACCTTATATGTTACAGAAGCTCAATGCCTTTGATAGAATTTACCAACTCCTCAAACTACCATTTAAAACTGACAGAGGAAAAAATAACATAAATCCATAATGTCCTTGATCCCGTTTGTCTGTGTTAGTAACAAAGCTGTAAACTTTCTTATTTATAGATCCATCAACATAATTAATTAAACAAGTCCACCAGATTTATGGCCTCATCTACAGTCAACTGAAATAAAAGAGAACCTTCCCACTGAAGTCTTTTATCTGATGTCTGTTAATCCCCTTCACACATGACAGATTGTCTATGGACACAATGCTGGAAGACGAAAAAGGCATTTGGCCTATTTAATGTACAGTTCCATGATGCTGCCTAATTAAAAATTCACCACATTCACTTAATTCAGCTTTTTCAGATGTTCTCAGGAGAGTTTGTAAAGGATCACTAAGATGATGAGATCCATTAATCAACCTACTTTGCACACCCCATCCAAGTGACAGAGTACAAACTAAAGCATTGTTTTCACCTATTTGGTGAACAAAGTTCAGGCATCAATATTTCTTTTTCTGTTTTGGTTTTTTTTTCACTTCTCCTTCCACCTCCCCACAGATTGAAGATAAAATTGAAAATTTTAGACTTGAAGACAAATTCTTATTCACGTAAATACAATTCTCAAGCACTAATAAACTGTATTTTGAAGGCACACAGATCATTTTGTTAAATGCACCTTCACCTGATCCTGATTTCTCTTCATGAACCTAACAGATAATGCTGATTTTTATATAATGCAATCTTACTACTGACTTTGGGGATTTATTTATAAGTACTGTTTCCTTTCTTGCTTGTAATTGCACAATGTAATCAATTACATTTTCTGTAAATACAGAATAATTTCACAGACTTCAATTATCTAATTTGGGATTGACTCAACATGGACAAATTAATCAATCAAGTTAGCAAAGGGCTACTATTTAAATATCTTTTTTTTCTTCAATGAGCATAGCTGTAATAAGAAGAGAATAACCATCCACACCAAAGTTTAATACAATTTTGAGCTGATAAGAATTAATCTATCTTTTCCTCAGTTGCTGAAACCTCCTTGCATCTTTTCAACTTAAAACTAAGTAATGTGAATGAAAAACAGTGCACCACTCACTATGAGAAAGAATTACTGCTGCTATATGTAAATATGTAATAATATCAGCATGTGTATGTGTAAGCAATTAGTAAAAAATAGAGCAGGATATAAAATAAACTGAAGGAAATTATAAGAGTAAAATAAGTATCTAGTATCTGTGCTTGCTTACCCAATGAAGCCAATTACACTAGGAGAGTGCAGTAGCTTCAGCTGGAACCTTACTGAGACACATGATTTTCTTATATAATGTATATGCCAAACTTTTGGTTTGTGCCAGGGATTTGGAACATTTGGTTTGGAGGAAGTATCAATTTCACCATTTCCAGTAGCTACCTCTTTAGGAGACCTTGAGAAGCCTCTTATCTATCACATATTTTAGGCGTCAAGAAAAATCAATGCTAAAACATGTGAGAGGTGAGCAGAAATAGCTTTCTGAAAGGAGACCTCTTTTATTCAGCACGAAGATAAAATTTCTGGTTTGATGCTTCATCATCTGTGAACAAAAAGGTCTTTCATAGTAGTTGTGCAAGGTGCAGCAACATCCGTGTGTCTGTATGGGTAAAACAGATGGCCACGGAATTTCAAAATTACTTAATTTTAGAGCATGCAAATTACTACTCGTGTGTATTTAGAGATTCAATTTGCAGTGGCAAGAATGGGATTATTCTAAGAATAACTTCTTTCCTACTTTCTTTGGCTTAATTACAGTATCAGAATGACAGTAGTGCAGGTACAAATATGGCTAGTTTTCTGCATTACTTCTTTTTTCTCCCTAGACTGGAACACTTTTCATATGTATGTATCTAAAGCAAATATATAAGCCTGCAACCAAAAACAACAACAGAACTGCAGCCACAACAATACCGAATAACATGACTATACAAGAATAATAACCAAATAATAACAACTTCAAAGGAATTTCAAATACATGCTTCCAAGTGATTATATTACATAAGATTGTTATGGGAAAAGGATACACTCCATGTAAAACATTTCTCTGTTTTAGTCCCTATTTACTGTTAGTCTAAAAGGTGAGACAGTATCAGGAAATTTATGACAGCACACATTTCTTTTGTCACATTTGGTCTTCTCTCTTGAAAAAAGTAACAGTTCAGTGTAGGTATGGCCTTTCCACAGTTAAATACTGGAAGTGTAATCAGAAACATTAAGTGACCATTATTTCAGTTCAGACAACAACTTACCTAAAAATGGATCACCATATTCCGTATCAGACAGCTTAAGCAAGTTGTTTTCCAAAGTCTCCACCACTTTAGCTGTAATAAATGCAGTATTTGTATCAGCATTTGCATATATTTTGTAAGTAAAAAGATATACCTTGTGAAGCTGTTTTAAAACTTTAGACTGAAATTTTGAAGAGCACCTTTCACTAATAGAAAAACTAACAAGATTACTTTAATGAAGACTTTCACTCTATTCCCGAGTCAACTTTATCTCAGTAAAATAACTTACTAGAGTAGTAATTAGTGTCTAGTGTCTATCAACATTAAGGAAAGACTTGTCAAAATCTAGGAGCAAAAGTCACACGAGTTCACACACAGGTGGCAATAGCAGATGGCAATAGTTGGCAACAGGTGATTGAGATCTCCAACTAGACCAGTTTCTCTGATAAGGCATTTTTATTTGTTAAATTAGAAATCCTAAAATAAAAGTAGTTCCTTATTCCACCACAAACTAAAATTCAGAGAGATTTTCTCCCTTTGCTCTCATTCTCTCCATACCACTCGTCTCTGATTTTACTATTCATGAACAAATGCATCTGCTCCTACACATCCTTAAAGATATTTTTTGTGAAAAGCCCAGTATTGATTTTTTCTCTGTCCTAGGACAGACTACAGAAACCTTCATGCTCTTCTCCAGCATACATGAGCACTTTCTTGCCTTGTTTTCAGTGAGAAAATAATATCATAATTGAGAAAAATAAAATAAAATAAAAGTTGAAGCCTCACTTCAAACTTTATAAAGATTCACGCAAGAAGCCGGTACTATGGTATTGTGTAGGTGTTTCATGCAAAAACATTTCTCCAACAAAACGTAGATATCTAAACAAGTCAAAGCTTATCAGTGTTGGAACAAGGTCCTGAAAGAGAAAAATCTCCTACCTCGTTCTGACACTACATCCACTGTAGCTGTTGATGTCCCTGCACTCAAAGGCTGAGGCCGGGGCTGGGGCTGTACACGATTTGGCTGCAGAAATGAAGAATGCTTGCTCAGGCTCTGAGGATGTGTTTGGCTCTGGACGAGGCATGGCATAGATCTTCTGGAAGGTTTTAATGGATGCTCTTTCACTGTTTCACTCTTACTTGTATTCATACCTGAAAAAGCCAAAAGAAGAACAACATAATAAGCTCTACCATATTAGGCCATGACAAAGATGGTGAATTATGAGACCATTTAATAAGCAACTCTCCAACTAAACAAAAATGTTTATCAATGTTTGTTTCAATGTTTGAAGTCAGTAAAAAAAAAACAAAACAACAAACAAAAAACCCCCACTCCCCCCAAAAAAACCTAAAATACAGACGACAATAGTATTTCATTCTGTAAAATATTTACACTTTCAATGCTACAAAAATTTCCCCTTCATCATTATGGAAAGATATTAATGCTCTTAATCCTTTTACCTATTGGGCAACCTTTGTGAAAAAACACTGTAGAAGCACTAACAAATATGGCAAAAATCCCCACATTCCAAAGTCAGAACACAACAGTTGGCACAAGGATTTGGAAAAAGCCCAATTCCTAAACAGTTGTTTCTGAGATACGAAGAAATTAAGTAGCTTTCCTAAGTTAACATGGAAGAGAAACTGATTATTACATGCCTTCTGATTCAATCTAGAGCATTGACACGCACAATCTTTATAAAAATTAAATCAACACCGAGCAAACCCAAGTCCTTACAATGACCTAATTCACTGTATTCAGTGTCATGATGGACAGGGTTTGTTTCTACTGCTTTTGCTTACTGTCACATCTACCCCAGGAACAGGCAAGTCAAGCAGACAGAACATGCAGGTGGCAAGGAGGCATCCCACAAACCAGGTAACTAATGGAGCATGGCCAAAAGCTGAGGAGCAGGTGAGCCATATCCCAGCAGGGGACACACAGTTTGTACAGACTAGACACTACTATAAAGCTGGGAGAAAGCAGCCAGGCCACAGGTAGAGCAGAAGGGACTCCTGAAGGACGAGAGGCAGCTGTGCAAGTCGGACTTTGCCACTGAGCTGTGGCAACTTAAAAATAAAATATTACATAAAAAAGAAAGGAAACAATCTGTACATATTTTCCAAGCTTTCATACTGCCTTCACTAATTCAGTAGCTAGCTGCATGATTCATAAGAACTCCTAACTCTTCATGAATCTTTTAACTGTTTACAAAACTGGAAACACATTTTCAAAGACAAATAGATTTTCAAAGACAAACACATCACAGTTGGGGGTGGGTTGGGCTCAGCCACCAGCTAAGCACTACCTCCCACAAGCAGCCCAATGGCCAGCCAGTCCCTGAGCAATGAGTACCTCCTCACAGCTCAGATTTTATTGCTGAGTGTATTGCTCTGTGGCATGGGACACCTCCTTGATGAGCTGTGTGTGTCCCCTCAGCCTCCTGGCCACCCCCAGCCTGGTCACTGTAGAGCAGAGCTGGGAGACAGAGAAGGCCATGATGCTGCACAACCACTACTCAGCCAAAACTGAGGAGCCAAACTCAATATTCAGCAAAACTGAACAGCCAAAACTCCGGGGTGTTAGCAACAGTTTAGGTGCAGATCCAAAATATGGCACCATACAGGCTGCTGTGAAGAAAACTAATTCCCTCCCAGCTAGACCTAGTGGATATATTCAGAAGTTAATTTCAGAAATCTTTGCTACTCCCCCGTTCAAATGCCTCAGGTTGTTTCACCAAGAGTTAATACACTGCGACCTCGGAGAGAGTGCTGCCTTTCCTATTTAAGGGAACTCTGTGGAAAGACACCACAAAAGAGAAAATACAGTCTGCAAAATATCTGAGATATCTTGAACAAGGATATACACACGGATTAGGATTCGAAGTACATTTTTCACCTCTATGAAAAATAAAAGGTGGAGGGGGAAAAAAAGAAAAACACAAAAAACTATGGTTTCAATGACAAGGAAAATTAACTACAACGGGGTTGCTAGGAAGTGTGCTAAAGCCTCCTGTCTGTAAAGGATCAGCAGATCTCTTGTGATTGCTGTACAGTGTCAAAGATCCTCAGAAGATTAGTGTTGATAGTCTGTTTTACCACGCTATTTCTCTGTTTGACAGTACAATTTACGCTACTTCCAAGGAATTTTCTTATCAAAATCTGTGCCACTCGAAGAAGGATGTCACTCTCTCCAAGTCTCTTTCTTATCTAAACTCAAGACAAAGGTGTTAAAGGAAGTTTCCTTTCTGAGCACCCAGAAGCCATTCTGGCAGTCACACTCGAACCACCTGAGCTGGGACCAAGGGGGTGTTTTCTAGACTGTATCTTTCCAACTAGAACTTTGCTCCACAGACCTTGCTTGTTCAGGGATACTTGGATCTGCAATAATAGACATGTATATACACTTAGCAAAAAAAAAGGGGAAGAAAAAAAGAATACATTTGTTTTTCTATTAGAACTGTATTGGGTTTTTTCCCTGCAAAATATTCGTCTGGCAGTTAGCATGAGCATGGAAATGATTATAGCATGAATATAAAAATTTCTCATCTTAGTGAGAAAGGTGATTAAAGTTTATGGTTTAATCACATCCTGCCTTTTTTTATTTTAGCATATCTGCTTTGGAAAGTCTTCTTTCCAAGGGGATGCTGGGGATTCCTGTTATAGAGGCAAATCCCTACATGGCTCAAAGCCAGAACAGACAGCTGTACTACATCTCATAGCTTCCTGGTAGAGCAGGCAGGAAAGATGAAGCTAGAATATGAAGAGCTTTTCTGATCATTAAATTAGTATGCACAATTTAAATCATGCTCAACATTATACTGATCCACAAAGACTAAACGAAGCCATCTCTCAGAGGTCTCCAGGTTTTGGCCATGAGAAACATAAAGGAAAAATTTTGCTATGCCTCATTCTGTGAACTGATAGAGTTGATCATTTCAGTCATATTAAGAAAAAAAAATTGCCTTTCATTTGCTCCTAATTTTCGATGAGGAAAACTCTGACAGCTAGTCCATATGCATTGTTAACCCAAGGCTGGAAGCAAGGCTGGAGCAGTGCTGATCTCAAAAAGAACAGCCCAGTAACTACTACCCACTTAATCCAGCATAAACCTCAGCATAAAAAAGCAGTAGCTACTACATAAATCAAATAAAGCATTAGCTTCATAGAGATAAGGGTATAATAATGTCCACAATCAATATTACCAACTACTCATTGTGGTGCCCCATCCCTAAAGGGAAGGGAACATATAGGTGCACAGATGTTTGTGGTTGAAAAGGAACAACAATCTGAGGGTCCACAAAAGATTATGAAGTTCTATGCATAAATTATACACTTGGCATGGAAGTCACTATGCTAGTCCCTTATCTTCTAGTATAAACAGTATAAACAGGGAATGGTGAGTAAGGGGGAGGGTGAAAGAGAAGAAAGGGATTAAAGAGAGGGAGAGGGAAAAAGAAAGCAAGGAAGGAAGGAAGGAAGATCACCAGTCCTGGCTCCAGCATTGATCCAAGTGATGGTGTGTCCAGAGTCCTGGGGGCACTGCCTGGATTATCNTTACGCTACTAGAAATTTAAATCATGCTCAACATTATGCCGATCCACAAAGACTAAACGAAGCCATCTCTCAGAGGTCTCCAGGTTTTGGCCATGAGAAACATAAAGGAGTTCGTTCTTCTAGACCTTTCTGGAAAGGCGTCAGAGAGCTTCAGAGGTCTGTGCTGGTCTTAATCCTCCCTTACCAAGTCAAACCTTGGTCAGTAGTCCATGACCCTTTCTCCACCTCATTCTTGCATTTGTGCTGCATTGTGTTTGCTCATCTCCAGGATCTAGAACAAGGACACTTGTCCCAGACATATCCTGACTCTGTATGGCTCTCTTCATCAGCTACATCCTGTTCTTTCTCACAGCTTGTTCTTACCAACAATCTTTGGTTGGCTCCACGACCATTTGGCTACTGGTATTTGAGACATACACAATACCCCTTCTCTTCTGGGCTTCTACACTCATGACATCACAAATCTGATTGAAAAAAATACCCTCTTAATTGTAAAAAAACCTCTGTAAAGGCTTTGCCTTCACATACCATATTATCACTGAAATGAAATGTCATTCATAAAACACATTAAATAGGCTGAGAACCTGATAAATCTCAAATGTTTCTGTCAATGGCATCATCACAATGAGAATCCTTAATCACTTAAATTGTGAAGAAAAGCTTGGAATGTTTTTTATGACATTTAAGTTAAACGTGAAAACATTTTTACATTGTCAAGTGTGAAAGCTGAGTTTGTAAGACCATTTAGTTTTCAATACTCGACGTAACAGGTACTTACTGTTAAAGAATAGGCTCACTCTGATTGGCATCTGCACTCTACAAAAAATGCCTTAATGTAGAATAATTAGTCTATTAAATTCTGAAAAACTGTAACCAAGAGATACTTAATAATGAATAATAACATATTTCAGTAACAGCAGAAGTTCTCTTATCTATTTGTAAGACTTCAATACAAAGGATATTCAGTTTCACATAATAGACCTGTATTTGAGCAAGTCATCCATACTTTCCTTTTCTTATATAAAACATAGAATCAAGCTGGATAACTTCTATCTTCACTTTAGCTTCCTACAGGGGAAAAAAAAAAGGAACCACAAAAAACCACCACAGCATGAAGTATTGTTGTTATATTAACACTCATAAAAAGTCTTACCACAGCTGGAAAAAACTAATCAATCCCTTTCTTGAGAAGAAAACAAAAGACACATAATAAATATGGCTGAAAACCTTGTTTTTCTTCAACACTATCAATATATCATGAAAGCTTCTGAATCCAAATTTTCTAGGTGTATTTTTAGGATCACTTTAACTGCCTCTTACATCATGAAGTATACAGGTCAACACAGAATCATACAATCAAGTTGGAAAAACCTTTAAGAACATTAAATGCAACTGTAGATCATCAAGTTCAATATTATACCTATAAAAAGTTTGAAATGCAGCCACTTGTTTGAGTATAACTCCTCAGATGGCCAATAATTACATCCTGAATGATAGTAAATAGTTGTGATGACATTTTTCAGTATCATCCCACTACACAAATAACGTTGAGGATAAATTAAACCTCATCTTCATAAGTCAATAATTTCTTTAAAGATTGCTTCTATTAAATGGCATAATATTACTTCAACCTTTTGCAGTTTTAAGTCTTGTGAAAAGAAGAACATATACAATTAAGTGAACTGTAAATGACTATACTTGTGCTAGCTTTTTTATCCTCTCAAGATATGACGTGAGAAAAAATCTTCAATGCAGAAGTACGGCTGAGGAAAGACAAAGGAACTGATGAAATTATGTGAAAGTTCTGCAAGAAAACACAGACATACACAACAGGACAATGCAAATGTATGGTTCATTCCATTAGTGATTTAAATACTGCGATCTGGTACAATAGTTTTCAGAAAAGGGTTTTGCCAACACTCTCAGGCACATGGTGTGATTCCTGGGGCAGGGCCAGAAGTTGGACTTTGATGATCCTTGTGGGTCCCTTCCAACTCAGGCTATTCTATGATTCTATGTATCTACAATTTGTAGAAAAAACTTATTGCAAATTGAGGGAGAGTGACATTTTACACATGCAAATAGGACAAAGGGGAATGGTATTAAACTAAAAGATGAGAGATTTAGACTAGGTATTAGGAAGACATTTTTTACTCAGCAGGTAGTGAGACACTGGAACAGGTTTCCCAGAGAAGTTGTAGATACTCCATCCTTGACAGTGTTCAAGGCCAGGTTGGATAGGTTTGAGCAACATGGTCTAGTGGAGGTGCCCCTACCCACAGCAGGGGTGTTGAAATGAGATTATCTTTAAGATCCCTTTCAACTCAAACTATTCTATGATATTTAAGATCCATTATATGGAAACATGATTAGAAACCTGTTTGAGGGCTTAGGGGGGAAATAAAGACATTTATCTCAAGAAATCTCTAAGCAGTTCTGTTATACCTTATCCACACAGAAATAGGAAAAAAATTAAGACTTTTATTACATTGGGGCCATGTGTTGGCCCCGACAGCTATTAGTTTTTAGGCCCCTGTATGACATGGATTGCCATGTATACACAGAACTGTTAGTACTGACACCCAATACAACTATATTACTTATTTTGGAGTCAATATGATTCAGCTAATGTTTCAAAATAGTTTCCATATCCTCACCTTTTACTACTTCATATAATTTTTTCTGATTATCTAATACAGGCCACAAATCTATTCTTTCTTTATATCTGATTGAGAACTTCCTTAAGACTTAATTTTCTCATCATCTCAACACAGAAATTACTTTTCATAAAACAGATTTGGTTTACAGATTTTGAAAAGCATCAAAATGGAAAGGAAAAATGCTTTTTTTTTTTTCTACAAAAACTGTAATGAAGTTAAATACGAGATGTTGCTTTTCGTACCGCATTAGTATGGCAAGACTCATACCAAATTTAAAATGTTAAAGAATACTGTTTGTTTTGTACAAAACATGAGATTATCTCATGATCAAACTTACAAACAAAATTATACACTTTCCTAACATTTCCATGTTAGGGAGATGTACTTTAGGCATTTTAAGTGTCTGATTTGCAGCCAATAGTTTTGACCTTTAATGATAAAGGTGGGAGAAATACAACTTATAAGTAAGGAACAGTTCAAACAAAGTGCATTTTTTTGCCAATGTGGAGTTTCCTTACCATTAAAAGCACAGTTAGGAAAAGTAAATAGCTTTAGATACTGATTACGTTCTAAAATTTTATGCAATCTTTTATAAAGTTTATCTCCATCAATATCTGGTCTTACATAAAATAAAGTCTAATTTTAACAGAATGAAATTGGTGCCTGGCTAATCAGTAATACTTGCATGCAAATAAAGCGAAATATTTTTGTCCTTAATTGAACATGGGAATTAGAAGGCTTCAGAAGGCTGCTGACTAGTCTGGAAGACCTCCAAAGCTATTGTAAACATATCTGCCAGGGAACACTAGAAAATCAACAAAACATTCCATTGTCTCCCCCCAACCCAACAACTTATTAAACTTGTGGAAGGCTCTATGTCCTCTTCAAAGCAGCCTACTACTCCCCACGCCTTGTTCTTCAGAAAATGCTTTCTCGAAGCAGCCTCAGGAGACTGGCACTGGTAAAATTGAGTTGATTTAGCAACAACATAATGAGGTCACAGAAAAGGAATACAATGTAATATTGCCTCTTAATAGGGCAAGACAAGGTTTAAATGCAGTAAGCATAAAATGAATAGGTATCAAGGGTTTTGATCTAGGTTATAATATTTATTTGCTAGCCAAACAAAAGAGGAAACAACTGCAGTAAACAGCCCAAGAAGGCATAAAACTCAAGATGTTGAGGCTTTCTTTCATTCGTATATCGAAGTGGCTCCATTCCCTTTTCTCCTCAGGAGATGAAAAGTTTGATAGCAAACCAC
This sequence comes from Calyptomena viridis, assembly GCA_013390005.1. NCBI lineage: Eukaryota > Metazoa > Chordata > Aves > Passeriformes > Eurylaimidae > Calyptomena > Calyptomena viridis. The sequence continues at coordinate 53,489 of WEIV01029934.1, read as the reverse complement.
TCCTCTATGAGAAAGATGAATTGTGAAATGTCTTTATTCACATTCTGTATTCTGTCATGGTTGGTCAGATTAGAAGTCAGCGGGGTCCTATGGCCTAATTCTGATTATAACTAATACAACAATAAAGGTGATCAGGTAAGACATACTATATTACCAAGCTGTGTTCTTTTGTGCACTTAACTAAAAAAATCAATAGGAACATGAACATGAGCTCTGGTTTTGCTCAGTTTTCCACATGTACCTTTGCAGAACAATATACAAAACCTGTATCAGATCTGCTTCTAATTATCCTGTAAAAAAGACAATGCATTGTACAGAGCGAATCAGTTTAAAAGAGCACTATTTCTATTATTTACCTTCCCATCCTCCTTGCATTATGTAGTTGTCCCTCTCATAGCCTGCAGCAAATAGCAGCAATGCCACATATATTTTTCAAAAAGTATTCCAACAACAGAGATGAATTACAAAATACACCAACACAAAATAAATAATGCCTAAAAACTTCTATAGTTAAACAGCCAACAATTTTCATTTTTAAGTTTCATTAACTTTTGACTAACTCTTTTTACAGCAAACATGTGCCCTAGACTTCTTTAATTTTTGTTAGTTTCAATTAAAAAAAAAAGTGCTTGAGCTGTTCAAAAAATATTGGAAAAAATTTATTTGTTGATGCTAAAAACAATTCTGTCCCTTTCACTGAATAGCCCCCCATGTTCACTCCTTTGAGTCTGCAGGTTCTTTTGCAGTCAATCACAAGAGAGTTAATTAAACATAACAGGATGCGCTATACAATAACTGCAATTAAGGCTGCAGAAGCCATTTATGTTCTGGCATTTCTGAACTGAGTAGCAGTGCACAGCCTACAAAAAACAGCAATGCACACACCCATCAATGCCCCAGGAGAAAACCTCACTTTTAGCAGGAGTGATGCCAAAGAGGCCCC
>WEIV01029934.1:37348-52504 GCA_013390005.1 Calyptomena viridis | reverse complement strand
TGCAAAAACCAGCACCTCCAGCTCTCTGTAAAACCAGCACAACTGTGCAAAACAGCCCCCCAACACACACACCAGGACATTTTCTGAGCCACTGGACTTTAAGTTTCGTGGGCTTCCCTCCCTCACCACTTCCCGTTGGACCAAGACACCAGTGACAACAACCAAGTTGACCAGAGACCTTTGAGTGGTGACTATAAACTCTTATTCTTTTCTTTCTTTCTCTGTTTTCCTTTACACATTTCCTTAGGTGCTCTTTCTCTCTCTCCTTTCCCTTACACATTTTCTTGAGTGATATCTTAATGCTTTTACATTGTAATATAACACAACCAAAATGGAAAGGGAGTGGTTTGTTTAGAGTTTAGTTCCCAGCTGGTTTTAAACCACTGTAAGCCCACAAACTCCCTGGTTTCAATTCAACACACATTTCCCTTTACCTTGCATGTTAAGCTAAATTCATGATACTTTTTTTAAGTTACCAACAGATAACTCAGCAAAGATCCTCTCTAGCCTCTGGTACTCAAAACTACAAAAAACTCATTACTCAATATTATTTGGAGAAATACAAAAGACTGGTGAAACCTGAGGAACCCACCCCAGCAGATGTGCTCACATGGTGTTTTTAAGGGTGTGAGAGAAACAAATTAATTCCGGCAGATGGCCTAGTTTTTACAATAGTTCCATTAGGATTCACAGCCATGCAGGCTTTTTCTCAGCAACCAAAACTGTGCAGGAGGCTTTAATGCTTTCAGAAGAAAACCATGGACCAACCTCTCAGAAGAACTTAATAACGTGACAGTAATTCAGCATCTGGAGGGGTTTGATCCTTCTTAATTTTCTTTTGTGCTTCCAGAGCTGAGGATCAGCCAGTCTTCTCATTTGCTTAACTTATTAGTTCTCTTCCACTTTCAATAAGGACAAATGAGTTTGCTGCTAAACTCTGTGATAAGCTAATCCATAATCAACAAAATTTTCATACTACATTTCATACAAGGATGTAATGGCTCAACACATGAGTCAAATAATCCCTGCTTTTAAGAATCCTCAAGTACTTATCTACAAAAGTGACACTAATGGCTTCAAAGCTCTTTGTGCAGATTTTTAATATGTATTTATATGGCCATATGCATTTTAAAATGCCTCTAAATACTTCTATGATAATGAACACGCAATGAAAGTACACAAAATGTATGTAGAGCTCAGACCAGGAATCACCATGATTTATATGGTGATGTGAGAAAAACTTCTCAAGTGCATGAAGAGTAAAGGAAATAAATTTAAATCTGTTATAGAACAAAGGCAGTAAGTCATATTGAAAACCCCTTAATACTTTGAACGAATACACAACATGAACTTATATTATCCATTACTTATGTGCAGATACGTGAAGATAAGAGTTCATGATCAGGAAAATTAGGTTTCCTGCATGGCACTAGCTTGACAGACAATCTCTGGTGAATGGAGAAATGTCACAGTCTTCCTGTATGAAAAACTGATTCAAAGCCTACATCCACTGAGAAGTATTTACCAGGGAAAAATAAAGGTCACCGTGAATTTAGATGTGTGCTCAATGAAGCAAGGATTAAACCCTCTCTTATCCTGTTCTGTTCTCCTCTGTGTGTGGAAGGGCTTAACTCATTTGAAAACCAGCCAGAATCTCAGTAGACAGTACTAGCAAAATACTGCAATTCTACTCCCACATTCATATACTGTCTTTCTTGTTGTTTAAGGCACATATACTCAAAACTGTCAATTTTGGTTACAGTTATCATAACAGATGATGTTTGAGTTCAGTTTTGATTGGAACTAGTAATCTTCAAGCCTAGACACACAGTAAGTGATTTATCATAAGGTAATCCAGAACCTAAGTGCCATGTGGCCACAATGTGCAATGTCCTTCCTAAAACATTTAGAGGTAAAACCTGTTAAAGGTGACTACCACGTACGCTTAGTTCACAATTGGAAAAAAAAAATAAAAAATTGAGAGAACTGCTGGTTTTTTTAATCTTCCCATGATTTTTATTACTTGTTTTTAATTGCATTAAAACCTAAATCAGCAATTTTAGAAATGGACAAGGGTAAATCTTAATTTACCCTTCACCAAGATCATGCAGCTTAATTCATAAGTGTGCCTTCCCAAATTGAAGGGAAATCAGCTGCATCACTTTTAAAAGCCTCTATTCCCACCTCTGTCATGCCCCTCTGCTGAGGGCACCTCACTCCATTGCAAAGACTGAAGCACAGCAGCACTAAACCAGTCCAGCCCAAAAGTCGAGCTCACTGTCCACTGAAACTTCACTACCTGCCCCAGCTAAACCACTGTTAGGTAGTGAAGCAGCCATTAAAGTGCCAACACGCCCCTTTACTTCCCTGAGATTTTGATCTCCAGCAGCCACTTCTACCCTTCCAAACCAAGATTTGATAAGACATCACACTGACACACATCCTTGTTCCCATTGACTATGAATCAGTTGATGGCATAGACTGAAAAATACTTACGTGTGCACCAAATTTGTCTTCATTTGAGCACGACTTCTACAGTATGAGAGTTTTCAAAGTGGTGAAAGAAGAGAAATATAAGGCCTGTAGTACTAAAGATAATGTAAGAATGTAGATAAAAAGAAAGTGTCAGGTGGAGAGCAAATATTCCAGCAAAATCTGAGTAGAGACAGAAAAAATAAAACCTTTTCAGAAAATGGCTGTATTCTTCTGGAGTACTGAAGATTACTCGATCAAAATTGAGGACCATTGAGACAGATTCCAAATAATTTTTTTACCAAAAAAAGAGAACATTCACATCCTCCAGAAAACGATGAACTTTCACAGTTTGAGTTCTCTTCAGTTTCTGAGAATTTCTGCAGGTCAAAAGCAAAGCGCCAGATAATGGTTATATTTGCAGTCTAGTGCCACCATCGATCTGCTCAGTCAAACACACACTGAAGGCATAACAGCATTAGTACTTTAGTGTGTAGTCAGAAAAGCACTGGGGAAAGGAACTAAAAACCTGAGGAACTCTCAGCATATAGCTGTCCTCAGATGTGTTAGCAGGGAGGGTGAATCCATTAGGAGAAAACACAATCACATGTGAAGCCAATGCAGAATTGTTCAAGCAAACATTTCTTATTATTATTGAATGTCAAGATTTAGTGTGTTCCGTTAGTTTATTTTTGTTTATTATTGCTGAGGTGAGAGGAAGAGAAAGAGTATGCCCAAATAAATATTCAGAAAGGAGAAATGCCTGGATGAAATTTGAAAGACTGGATTGATCCTTTTACCCCATTTACTCTCCAATATCTACACTTTTTCCTGGAAAGGAAATATATTCTCGATGTCTTTTAAAATCAGCTATGTGTTCATTTTTCAAGTTCTCCTGTTTGGATGAGAGGTCAGGGCCCATGCTTTTGAGAAAGACAACTGGGGATGGGATTTGGCACTGTGCCAGACTGTCTTTAAGGTTTGTTCTTACTCTTGCTGGCATTAAAGGAAAAGTCTCCTCAGGGGTGATGTTAATCTGAATTATAGCAGCTATTATGTAACTCATTCTCTTCTCGCATTTCCCTATATCTTAGAGCGAAGCAGTTGTGTTCAGACTCCTCAGTACCTGTTCAAATTACTATACTTGCCCTCGTGTATCATTCCTTTATGTACTTAAATTTAAAGCACTGACAAAGTGCTGCCTGATGTCTGGGAAGGAATACTTTGTATGCTAAGCACATTTCTGAGTAAAATAAGATACATATATTTCATATATAGTATTAGTGCTCAGAACTAAATCATTGACACTTCCTACTTTGCTGGTACATTGTTTGTGCAAGAAATTAGATAAAATATTACATGACTGAGATGTGTAATGAGGTGTCATAAATTACTCCTATTAACATTATCATGTTAGAGGATACAGTACTCCAATACTTCATTACACATCATCTAGGCTGGAATGACTGCAACCTGCATTTGGTATCTTATACAACACATACACATTGTTCTCCTAATGTTTTGTATCTGGCATAAGTCTCAGCTATCTTTTAAATTTGTTTTAAAGAGGTTCTCTTAAACCAGACAGAAAACCCCTTCTATTGTATTGTATTGGGAAAAATAAAATAAAAAAAACCCTATTGAGACTATCCATCTTTTGAAACTGATTTATGACAGTGTCTAGGTAACATAACCTGGGTTTTTGTCTACAAGCCAGGAGTCCAGAGCACCAGCCAGAGACTCCTGAGCTCTGCTTCAGGCACTGTGGTGAATTTGCTGTGCACCTCGCAGAGAATACAAACAGGGTGACAGCTCGGACATCTGACAGTCTCAACATTTTACAAGATTTCCCACTGGAAGCAGGAACTTAACACTTTTCCTCAATAGTTATAAATTCTACAGTTTTTCTGTAGAATTTCAGCATTTCAAACATGCCATGTAAGGCAGTACTGGGATAATTAAACTGAGGCCCATGTGAAGATTGCTGTCTGGTTATATGAGAAGGAAAAGCTGCAGAACTGCAGCAGTGACTTCAAAATACTGTGAAGCAGTGGATAAACATGGAACCTTGCCCGTATCTTTGCAAGAAACAGCCATACTCTCTCACATCCAGCATAGAGCATTATTATAGTACCTCTCATTTCAAAATTCACTCTCTCCATGCGGGAAGCTGTGATGATCATCCATATCACAAAACAAAAAAACAAGAAGCAAACAAAACCCTTCGATGAGTTGGCAGCTAACACCCAGTTAGCAGCTAACAAGGCAGCCCTTCTGCATGGCACGATCGTCACCACTTGATTTCTCAAGCATTTAAACCAAATGGATATTTGGCTACTAATGCATTTTTTTAATATAATACTATGTTTGGACACTGGCTTGTTGATATTTACATCCAACTGGACTGCTGAATGCTCAAAATCATTATTAGAAAAAAGTTGTAATTTTTGCCATTTCAGAAAGACAACTCCAATTCCCATGTCTTAAGTGCAATATTTATCTTGATTCCTTCAACTAGAAAAAAAACTTCTTCTAAATTGTAAGTATATATTTATGAATCGATTTTGTTTTATTTACTTAAGACTTTACTATGGTCTTTACTAATATCTGATATATATTTGGAAAACTTCTCAGTGAAAGATAAAAAATAACAACAAAATGAAGACTGCCATTTATTCTTAATAGTACTTCCCAAGATTAGCTAGAGATTATGCGTAGCACAACACTGCCAAAGCTCTTTAGACTTTAGAAAATATGCTTTTCTGTTCACACAGGTAGCCAATGACTCAGGGTATAGCAAACTTTAAACATAAATTCAATCTCAAGAGTTCTTCCTTAAGGTTGAGTCTGTTTGGTGCAATAGAGTACAGTGCAATGGTAAAATTTACCAACATATTTTAATTATGCCAGGCAGTTAGAAACACACTGAAATACATGTTAACGCATTATTTTTTCTTTATTTTAAAGAGGTTGCATTAAGTGGGGCAAACTTTATATGAATGCTGTATCAAAATAGCTGCCTACATACTTTAAAATCACAGGATCACAGAATCCACTAGGTTGGAAAAGACCTCTGAGATCCAACCTATAACCTAACACCACCATGACAACTAGACTATAGCACTTTCCTTAAACACCTCCAGGGACAGGGACTCCATCACCTCCTTGGGCAGCCCGTTGCAGTATCTAATCACCCTTAAGAATTTCTTCCTGCTGTCCAACATAAACGTCCCCTGGCACAGCTTGAGACAATGTCCTCTTGTTCTGTTGCTGGTTGTCTGGGAGAAGAGATCAACCCCCACCCACTACAACCTCCTTTCAGGCACTTGTAGAGAGCCATAAGGTCATCCCTGAGCCTCCTCCAGGCCAAACAACCCCGGCTCCCTCAGCTGCTCCTCACAGGACGTGCTCTCCAGACCCTTCACCAGCCTCGTTGCCCTTCTCTGGACCTGCTCCAGCACCTCAATGTCCTTCCTGAACTGAGGGGCCCAAACTGGACACAGCACTCAAGGTGTGGCCTCACCAGCACGGAGTGAAGGGGAAGAATCACTTCCCTAGTCCTGCTGGCCACACCATCCCTGTAGGGTCGCGGGGTCCGAGAAGCAGGAAATAATGAGAAAGCTGGACTTCATGTTTCTCATTTGTTTATTTAACTATTTGCATGCCGGCATTCTACAATCTAATCTTAAACTAAACTATCTCTACTGCTTTTAAGCCTAACTCTATGCATAGCTTACCTTTCTAGCAGACACTGCGTCCATGCCCTCCAGACAGCAGGCAGAGGGTCTGCTTTCTTCTTGCTACACAGTTTCAGATATATATGAGACTACACTGTTTACATTGAATACTCAGTGACCTGGGGATCAGGTTCTCCTTGTCCAATTACTAGAATGAGTCCATATCCAGTCAGTCTCACTTCCACACATGCTCAGGCAGAACTCTGGCCTACAGCACAGCCTACACATCCCTATAGCCCAGGATGCCACTGGCCTTCCTGGCCCCCCCGGGCACACTGCTGGCTCATGTTCAACTGCTGTCAACCAGCACACCCAGGTCCTTTTCCACTGGGCCACTTTCCAACCACTCCAGCCTGTAGCACTGCACCAGGTTATTGTGGCCAAAGTGTAGGACCCAGAACTCGGTCTTATTGAATCTCGTACCATTGGTCTCAGCCCATTGATCCAGCCTGTCCAGATCCCTGTAGAGGGCCTTTCTACCATGAGGAAAATTCTCACTTTTCGATGGAATTAAGAGGGGACAAAGTCATCGAAGCAAAATACTTATTAAAAACAAGTCAGCTGAGTTGGGTGCGTCTTTGCAGTGGAACACATATCAGTCATTAAAATGGCAACCTTTTTATACCCTGTCTCAGCCAGGGAGGTCCCTGTCCCCTTTCTCATTGGAGGGACACTTGGAGACTTACCTTCTTTGTGACCACCTATTACCCTCCCGGCTCCCTAACCCCAGAGGCAAAAATCATTCCAGTATTGTTGCATATTTATATCCAGCCTNACCAGGTTATTGTGGCCAAAGTGTAGGACCCAGAACTCGGTCTTATTGAATCTCGTACCATTGGTCTCAGCCCATTGATCCAGCCTGTCCAGATCCCTGTAGAGGGCCTTTCTACCATGAGGAAAATTCTCACTTTTCGATGGAATTAAGAGGGGACAAAGTCATCGAAGCAAAATACTTATTAAAAACAAGTCAGCTGAGTTGGGTGCGTCTTCGCAGTGGAACACATATCACTCATTAAAATGGCAACCTTTTTATACCCTGTCTCAGCCGGGGAGGTCCCTGTCCCCTTTCTCATTGGAGGGGCACTTGGAGACTTACCTTCTTTGTGACCACCTATTACCCTCCCAGCTCCCTAACCCCAGAAGCAAAAATCATTCCAGTATTTATTTTGTTGCATATTTATATCCAGCCCGTGGTCATGCTAATATTTTTTTCTTCCCACCAAACACAGATCTGAAACCAAGACAGTCATTTTCACTAAGTCCTCCTCCAAACAGCATTTCCCACGACTGCACGCATAACCACCCTGCCACATGTCATGTGCCATACCTCCAAGTATGTTAATTCAGGCACTGCCTTGCATAGCCTGGGGTACCCCATATATCTGCAGTCCAAACCAAGACATCAGACACAGACAGACCTCTACGGCAAAAATTAATACATGGTTTTGGTAACATTATTCATACCCCAAAACATTAAACATGGCAAAAGGCAAAGCACAGGCTCATCGCAACCGTAACATACCTGTCTAGATTTCACACTGGAGATGATTTGCATCCTATCGATTTAGACCACAGATAAAGCCAACATGCAATTATCTGCATCCACTGCCTAGGGTCTAAATTAACCAAATTAATCAATCTAACTTGAAGTCCTGAGTCTAAATTTTCCAAGCTGGCTGATTTTAAAATAATGTAAGAGCTCTCTGACAATATCCTTTGTTACAGAAGTTAAAAGTTTCTATTCCTTGCACTGCATCACATAAGTGGATGTATGATTACTGCTTCATTCCAAATACAGCAACACTTACTATTTTGACTTTTATTGAACAGCCCTTCATGATCGTCTAGAACAAAGAAGGGCTCTTTCCCTTGTGGCAGCATTTTGTTACTTTATTCCAGAATCACAGAAGATGCTGAGTAGGAAGGGAGCCACAAGGATCAGCAAGTCCAACTGCCAGCTCTGCACCCATTACCAAGAGTCACACCATTTTCCCAAGAGTTTTGTCCAAATGCTTCTTGAACTCTGTCAGGCTTGGTGCNCTCTAATTTGTGAAGGTGTCTCTGCAGGGACGTCCTGCCTTCCAGGGAGTCAACAGCTCCTTCCAGTTTTGTGTCACCTTCAAACTTGCTTATTAACCCTTCCAGTCCTGCATCCAAGTAATTAATAAAGATGGTGAAGAGCACAAGGCCCAAGATGGAGCCCAGTGGAACCTCACTAGTGACAGGTCACCATTCTGATGTCACCCCATTGACTCCTACCTTTTGTGCTTGACTCATGAGCCACTTGCTCACCCACCGCATGATGTGTTCATCCAGCCGTGGGCTGGACATTTTGTCCAGAAGGATCCTGTGAGAGACAGTATAGAATCACATGAACTGGCTTCCGTTGAGGTTACCTTGGTGGGTTACCTTGTCATAAAAGGAAATCAGGGTTGATAAGCAGGACTTTCCTCTCACGAAGCTCTGCTGGCTGTGACCAATGACTGCATTTCATTTGTAATAGATTTTTTTAGTGCTTTCTTGCTGCCCTTAAGCCATGTGACTCCTGGGGATGGTCCTGCACAGGGTTAAGAGTTGGTCTCGATGATCCTTCTGATTTCTACCTCAGCATTTTCTGTGATTCTGTGATATTGACCACTGGTATAACATCAGCTGTCTTATTAGCCATTCCCATTTTACACCAGTACCTTATTTTTATTGCTCTTCCCTTCTCATTTTAAAGCAGTCTGTGTGTCTTTCATTGCTGCTCCCACAGTTCCCCTTTCCTCTGACAAAGTTTCACCCAGAGTAATTTGATTTACTTTACTGGAATTGTGACTTTCTGCACAACCAGTGGGACAACATCAAACAATTATGATTTTTATTAATACTTCCCAATATAAATGTAATGTTTTAGCTCATTATGTCAGCAGATACTTCAAGCTTTCAATGGCTCATATTACAAGGTTTTAAGAGCTTGCTGATGCTATACTCTGCTGGCATAAAATCACTGTCTTTAGCACCTAGGTGAATTATGTTATGGACATTTTTAAAATCTCAAGAGCAAGACCAAAATTAAATTTATCTGTTACTGGTTAAGAAATAAAAGTTATTTTAAAGTCTTATTTCTACTATAAGATGTGACTAAGAAAGGACCAGAGACTGCATGCATTTCACTTACTTGCCATATTTTTCTTCCTATATAATCAGGAAATAATTTTTAGGTCCTTTCCTTCCTGCTTCAAGCACATTTCTTGCCTGAATAGATAGGATAAAAGTAAACCTGTTTTTAATGACTTCTCGAGTTGTGCCATACACTCATCAGTGATCCATTTAAGTATTTAGAAGTTTAATTTCTAAACATTTTGGATCCTCTGGTTCTGAATCATCTATCTTTCAAGACTGTGTACAGCATCAAAAATACCATGCATTTTATTATAAAAGTAACAAGTTTACTTCAGTAACTGAGGCTCAGTTATTTCTATCAGAAATTATTTCTATCAAAAATTTCTATCCAATTTTTCTGAACAAAAAAATTAAAAAATGCACCTAACAGATTGAATTGCAACACCCATTCAAAGGCATAATTAATACAGATTGCACAGAACCATGTCCATCAGATTGCAGTTTATGTGCTGGTAGGTAGCTGAAACTACTATTAGGTATGAAGCACCTACACTGTGGATAAATAACGAAGTTTATTCTTGAGGGAATTCAGTCCCCTATTTCTTTTTTCAGAACTCTGTGTATTCATATGGATTTTTTTGCAGCTGCTATGGTAATATTTTTTTCTCTGTCACATGGCTATTTGAAATGCTTAGGTTATATTTTTAAGTCTTGAAAAACTTTTGCAGAAAAGGTATTACTACTTTAAAAGCACTGCCTCCAACGATCTGAAGTCCTAAAGGGACTTTAACCTCTGGCATTACTAATGGCTACACCAATCAAGTGTCTCACTAAAACATTTCTTTCTCCTAACCAATAATGTTGCTAATTAAAAAGGATATATTTTTTCAGTCATCTCTTTACTGAAAAACACTTAATGTTTACTGCACAAACAGGTTATCCTAAGGAGCCTCAACCAGACAAGACTTCAGTTTTTCTGAAGTAAAGATGTTGGTATCCTCCATTCAGTATGGGCAACACTACTCTTGTTGTATGTGAACTGCTTTGAAAAAAACACAGAACAGAAATTCCTGCTAAATACTGGTAAACAGTATTAAACAGTGTTAAACAGTGCTTATGCTCCATCAATTGGACTGTAGCTCCATCTGGACCAAGACAGAAATTTAGATTGTTCTAAATCTTCACATGATGAAGCAAGCTCAGAAGCCCTTCTAAGACCATAACTTTAAAATTTGCTTATTAAACAGGCCTACTTTCCACTGTGAAAATCTAAACATTCCCAAGCTTTTTAAAATGGAAGCTTTATAACTGACACATCTGTTGCATAAAGTGAACTCATAACAGAGACAAACCTGAGCAACACTATTTAAAAGCAGAGCTATATACATTTCTCTCCTTTTTGGGTAAGACACAATTTGAATGACTTCACATCTGAGACAGACAAAGGTTGACTAAGGGGCACACAGTGTGTTGATACGAGACCCAGAAGCATTGACAAGTTGTGACACCTAGAACAGGAGATTCTCCTTAACCCCAGCTGCCAGTCTGCCCCTGTGAAAGAGAAGTTCAGTTTTTGTGGTCACACATTTCTTTGCACACACTGAAACAAACTGAGATGCGATTTTGTTGCTCATAGCCACGTATGAAAGCAATACTCATCATGTGTTGGCAGTTCATGGCTGTGCAACTATTGCTCACCTGAGAACTTGCCTGCAGATGTCACTTGGTGACACTGAAGAACTGAGTGATTTTTTGCTTGTACCAACTGCCATGAAGTTCCATGTTAGCTTCAGGTGACTGAGGAGGGTGCATGTCACAGCATGTGACAAAGGCTGCTTGGAGCAAGATACAATGAAAAGCCAGTTGAAAAGATGGCTTTCTTTAGCCTCCTTCAGCAACCTTTGTACCAAACTCAACTCAGCTACTTGAACATTAAGCCCACGTAGACAGCTCAGTGCTGTGGAGGTGTACAGAGCTATTTTAAAAATCTGTAATTTTATAATTTTCCTAAATTACAGGGGAAAAGTTGAGATTATTACTAAAGCACTTAAAAACTCTAAAGGTTAAATATCTGGGAGAAAAAGTTACCAGTGCTCTTTCAAAGCTTATGATTTAAAAAGAAAATTATATCCTTTCACAAACACAATTAAGCAAAATGTACAGAACTATGCAACTCTTCTATGTTTCTCTCTTCTGATTTAGATTTCAATATTACTGCAGGATATTTTTTCTTCTAATGCACAATATATTTTAGTAATGCTTAGTAACTTTCTGAAATTACAGAATTGCCGATATAGAACATAATTCTTATATCTCTGTTTCATACCTAAATGCAAATGCCTTTCAACCATTATTTTGTCACTTCTCATAATATCCACTGCATCTCCTTTCATAAAAACCCGGGACATCCTTCCAACCAACTCTGACATTTGGTAGAAAATGATGTAATTTGCAACAGGTTTGTGAGAGGTTGCAGAACTGTGCCTCCTGCAGGATATGTCTCTTAATACATACACACACACGAGAAATTAGGAGTTTTTCCTGATGATGCCCTTCTGTTGAACACACCCCCCCATCACAAATGTATACAGCTACAAAGGCTGATCTTATCTTTGCCACTAGACTGTAACCCCAAATGAAGCATCCTGCTGAACCTATCAAGAATATTGAAAGTAAAGCAGAGATTTTATGTTCTTTCTTAGAAAAGACCATAGTCTGACCTTCCACTTAGCACTGGTGATACAACTTTTCACATAAATTAATTCCACCCTTCCTGGGTGGCAAGGAAGCTGCAAGAAGCTACCAGACTATACTGCAAGGTATAAATTTAAAAGAAGTGTGTCACTTCTCTTATTAAACATAATGTTTAAATAAGGAATTATCTCACTATCTAACTTAAAATACCTGGAGAACTCGTAATTATTTTTTTTAACTTGGAGATACAAATGCCATCAAATTAATCATAGATCTATTTTTAAAGCAGATTGCATGATCTTACAAAAAACAGTATCATAGATTGTGTTTAGTCATCTTATTAATACAAAGTATTACACAAACTGTGAGCCAGGAAAGCACTCAAAATTTTGCCTCAAAATATTTTCAAAGTTTGGCATACTTAGCATCCTGCAAAAAGGAATTTGGCAGTGCAGGATCAAGGTGGATTCATGGTCTGAAGCCTGTGGATCGTGAAGACTTTAGAAAACCCAAGAAAATACATTTAACATAAGAAATAATTTGGAGTCTAAAAACAAAAGTTTATGTTCCTCTCATTGCTTGGCACTTTGTAATTGAACACATTTTTTATGCAATATATTGCTGTGACATCCAAGGGAATTAGTTTATAAAAAGTGAAGAACACAGCAAAATGGCTGGAATGTCACACTGTGTAAAGCTCCTGGACAATATGTTGGGTTTTTTTCCCTACACTTATACAGTTATCAAGCATTAAAAGAAAAAAAATAGTCGCATTTAATGCTACATACTATTTATCTCTCAGAATATTCAATAACAGATAATGAATTAAATTACAAAACGTAATAGGTAATGATAAAGATGATAATGCAGAGCAGGGAAAAATCATCTTTTACACAAGGAGGGAAGTTTTCTATTGGGAACATCTTTGAGCACAGGGTAGGCAGAACAATTCACATATATAAAATTCAAATACACGTCCAAAAGCAGTTTCTGAGTACTGTTTAAGGAACAGCTCTCAACAAACACTGCACAGAGCTACACAAAATTTAAAGGAAAGTATTCTGAAAGTGAAACGTACTTTAAAACCATTCAAAACATAAGTCAATACTTCTATTAACCCATGGCTGTTAGATATCAGACCTAGAAATGGAGAAAAGTAATCTGAAAAGGTTTCAACCCTACTTTTAGGTTAGCATTTATCACAGTAACTACTCCAGTGCAATAAACAAGCACCTCAGTTTAATAACATGTAGTCCACACACTGTTTGAAAGGACTACTCATGCTCAAAATCAAAAGACTTTCAATATGGATTACGATATTGTGCAAATTATTTCATTAACAGCAAACTTTCCTATAATGAAACACGTATGCATACATAGCTTTGTAATAGTCAAAGCATAAAACTGTAACTCTTTCTAACCACAGTGGAATAAGAGTTATTAAATACCAAGATGCTTCTGATTAATTGAAAATTCACCTAAATCAATTAGATCATCTGAAATAAAAGACAGTGGATCATGTTTAACAGATGTCATTAATTTCACAACGATTTCTTAATTTACATTTGAAATTTTCAGCTTTTATTTCAGCCTTGAAAAGAGTTCTTAAATGCTTAGAAGCTTAGCTAACTTTTCTAGTTATTCAGCAATTAAACGATATTTTCTCTAGCACTACACAACTTGCCTCACTTTCACTCTTAGAGATGATGCTATTAGAATTAATAACATTATTATGAATTCTCTTAAATACAGAGGAATCATATCCAACACAAAATCAGAGTCTAAGTTAAATCTATGAAAACCTTTTCTGTAGGTAATTACTGACCTTTTAAAAATTACTACTTTCATTTTAGGATTTCAGAACCATGTCTACACATATTAATGCATAAAAGGGGGAAAACTGAAAAATTTTAATTTTTAAGGAATTAAAAAAGTTAATCTAATAATATGAATAGTTGGCACTAATGAGATGGCAACAATCATAATTTACAGTTAACTCATTCCACTCAATGTGAAGACTCACACCTACTTGACTTCATTTTTCAATTTTTCCTACTTTCGTTAGAGAGATAAGTATATCACTTATTTCTAAGTCCATCACAAGCAAAGATGCTCATTGAACATAATGTTGTCCCTGTAGATCATACCCTCAAAGAAGAACCACTGTGAGCCTATCCAGTAAAAAATGTAATGTGCTTCCAACAACCAACCCAACAACTTTGCTGGCACACACACAGTGATGTATGCCATCACTTATGTATTACATACAACCTCATGTAAAGCAAGAAACTAATTTTTATATATATATATTAAAACGAATTCATTTCATGCAAAATTTTCTTGGCATTTGTGAGTCACAAAAAAACCCCTCTTTTTCTTCTACAGGTTATAACATATAGTTTATAGTTAGGTATGTAAAGAACGGTCATTAATATGAAATTAGCATAGCATTCTTTCTCTGCAATCTCGTTTCCCATCACAAATAATAGATTAGAGTAAAATAAAGAAAATAGGAGGAACAGAACTTCTAAATAAATTGCCAGGGCTGATAACCTATTTGAAAGAAACATATCCTTAAAGAGAAAAATTGTAAAAAGGCTCTTTTCAAGTACATTTCAACAAAAAGCTTGATGATATATTAATTCTAAAGACAGCAACATTCAGCTGACAGCCACTTCTGAGCATCAGCACACAAAGCAATGACAAAATGGGATTTACGAGACGTGACAATTATTTTCTAATAAGTTATATTTATAGATGAGTNAAAATAAGTGTCTTCCAAGTAAAAATGACAAGGTTGCCTTCTGGTTTTTTAGGTTTTTTCATACCTGGAAGGTTTTTTAATCATTTATAGTGACACTTCCCTGTCTGGGCTGGAAAAAGCATAGCTATGGACCTTTCTATTTTTCCTGTCCTCCCACTCCCAGAAGCAGCAGAGTGCCTTTTGTCCTGGTCAGTCACTACAGAAGACACTTCCACGGCCCTTCACAGGGAACTCATTCTCACACAGAGGAAGGCAAACGGAAGACTAACAAAAAGGCAGCTGCAGAGCTGGCTCTTTCCACAAGCTAGAGTGTTTCCAAAGCACCACAGGGGAACCTCCAACCCTGGAGCTGCCCAGGACTCTAGTGAAATAAACGCAGTTTAA
>WEIV01029934.1:0-18678 GCA_013390005.1 Calyptomena viridis | reverse complement strand
GTTTGTTGCACCAGACTCTTTTATAAAGCTTCCTGAAAGCTCTGTGTGCCTTTGCTAACCTGTTGTCTATCTCTTTGTCAATCCTACCATCGGAGGAAATGGTGCTTCCTGGATAGCTGAACTGCTGGACTGATCTAAGCTCTGATTTACCTATAGTGATGTGAGGATGATGGTGAAGTTCCTGAGGTGCAGGTAAAGAACTTCAGTCTTCTTCAAGCTGACTTGCAGCCCAAAAAGCTCAGCGGCCTCTGCAAAGCAAGATGTTAAGCTCTGCAGAGCTGCTGCTGAGTGAGCAACGAAGGTGGCACCATCAGCAAAAAGCAGCTCGTGGACAAGGTAATTCAGGTCTTAGTGTGGGCCTTCAGTTGTCTGAAGTTAAACAAGTTACCATGGGGATGATATCGGATGTAAATACCGTTATCTTCATCGAGATCAACCGTGGCCCTTTGGAGCATCATGCTGAAGAAGGTTGTGAATAGAGTTGATGCGAGAACGAAACCTTGTTTCACACAAGAGTAAGTTTTTACAGCATTGGTAATACACCATCAGAACATTCCACCCAAAAAGAGGTGAAGTGTCTGTCCTTGAAGGTTTTCATAATTTGCCTTGACCAGGCTGTACCTGACCTACTCTGGTGATGGTAAAGCTTCATAACAGGAGGTTGAACCTTCAATGCTTATTATAAACAATAAAATAAAAAGCACATCCGATCGAGTTAGAACCAGATTAATTTAAACCAGGAGGTAGACATACCATTTTGGATTGTAATTAAAATAAACCATAAAATTAAGTTAATGTTTTCTTATCTGCAATGAAGGTTTTTGATGAGTGTATCCTTATGCAGCTTGTCAAAGTGCAAAATAGCAAGATGATATTAAATGTCCCTTCTTAAACATACCAGTTTCTAAAATTCTTGCAAAGTACAATTTCTAATCAATTTGCAAGAAGATCTTTGAGACAGGGTGATTCCTTAGTCTAAAATGTCTGAGTAAGTACATTAAATGTTTACAGCAGCACCCACAATTATTTATTTTCTATCCATTTTTTATGTAATACATTTAAATAGTATGAAAAATCAAGGTTTACAGAATTGCTCGGTCCTCTTTCAAGAAGGGCAATTCTGTATTATTTAATTAAAGCAATGTAAAATTCGTCTTGTTCAATATTTGCAGTAAAATTGTTTGCAAATGTTCTGCTCTTACTGAAAACACAGAATTTTGCCATAGACACTTACACAACAAGGAGGCCCTTCATTATCTCTCATGAAGCTGTTAGTCACTATGGAGGAGGTCTAGAAAGCAGATTATGAAGCATGCTAAAGTGTGGAGTAGATGAACTAGAAAATTCTATAAAGATTTCTATAAAGATTTTACTTTGTGTTGCTAAGACACTAACTCTTGAAATCTCACTGATTTCCATATTTTAATATTTCATTTCTATGTTAATTTAAGCGACATTTTCTCAGTATAGATAGAATTTTCTTATATCCATGGAACTGACTGTGTTTTCTGGCTGATAGAAAGTGTTTGGGACTCAATTCTGTAGCTCACTACAGTTGCATGCTTACTTTTAAGCTTGTGTTGTATAAATTCATGTTTGCATCCTGATAATTTCCCTGAATAGCTACTTTTGCAGTTATGGCATTAATTTATCCAGCTAGCGTGAGAAACAGAAAGAAATTTACAGTTCATATGTTTAGTAAAATTTAATTTCCCTCAGCAAAGAAGCTCAGTTTTATTGTAAAATATTTGGGTCAAATGCCAAACTAGAATTCTGAGGAGTTCCTCATTCTTGTGCCTGACATACACTAGAGTCCTTGGAACTGACCTATACAGAAGTGAAAAGTTGGATGAAATGTCCATTGCTAAAAACCCCTTTGATAATAATGCAAAAAATTATAAAGAAAGCACTAGTGTCAAGAAGCAGAGGGAGAGGGGAAACCAGAGTTATAATAGCAGCATCCAATCTACATGTCTATACAAATTTTCCAGGTAGCCAAACTTCTACATTGTCATATTTTTCTTTTCCATTATAAATTTCAGTTTTCTTATTTCACATTTTATGTGAAACAAACAGCAGGAAAGATTATTCTTATTCAACTCTGCAGTACCAGCTACCAAACTGCTGCAATATATATCTGTTTCTGATTAGGAGGCTAATTTGTCAAGTATGGAAGAAAATAATCAGCTAGACTGAAAAAACCCACTATCAATGTTGAAACTATCCATCATCTAATTCATGTTTTCATTGTATAGACCTATTCTGTGAATGTGTGCATCATTTCTTTAGTACCATGTTCTCAGCACAAGGAGCTGCAAGAGTGACAGTGATAGACACTTTTAGAAAAAAAGACATTAACATAGTCCTTACCTATATAGTCTAAATTTACAGCCTAGGAAAAAAAAAAAAAGCTACCATTTAGCCATTTCTTCCTAGATTTACTATTGTCTCCTGGGTCATCAGCTCATTTTTTTTAGATTAACCCTATACTGCTGCTTAGTGCAGTTCTGACAACCAAGTCTTCCATCACCTCCAAGCTATTTCTGTGTGGAACCTCTTAGTTCTTACTATTTCTATTTCTTTGGCCACATATCTGCTCTTTTCCCCACTACATTTTTAACCCCCTCTCTCCGGCAAAAAAACAAAGCAAACCAACAATAATAAAAAAAAATCTACTAAAAGGAGCAGCAGGAAAACCCCTGTCTTTATAGATCCTATCATTAGTCCATGCATTCCACACATATCAAGATGGAAAATGTATGTGAGCTCGACACTTCCACATGAGGGAAAAGCGAAATTAGTTGCTACAGTTCATTCAGGAAAGACAATTTTTCCTGCTATACATTTCTTCACAGAAGTCAAAACAGCAAAGTCCAAGTTCACAGCTGAAAATCCCAGGATTACAGTCATACAATCAAAACAGTTCAACAAAAAAAGTAGCCCATCCTTGTGGCAGCATCCAGTGAGTGCAGTGATGTAATGTCACTGCATAACAATGTCCCACTTTTCCTTTCCCACTTGTAAAACGCTGAAATTCAGATATGGTAGTTTTAGATTTAGCTCACTGCATTCCTTGTTAGCCAGCCTGCCATCTTCCAAAATGAAAGAATTTCTTATTACAGGGCAAAAGTACAGTACTTTGTTCCATAACATACTTAACACTGATGTAAAAGTGGAGTAAGATTTTAAAATGTAATGTATTTGTGATCACAAATTGCTTTTAATTTGGTCATAATGTATCAATGTATATTTCTGTTTTAAAGATGCATGAAGAAAAAATGTTTCATAATGTAAATACAGTTTTCTTACATTTGCAATCCAGAAAGTCAAAGCAATGCAATACTGCATAACTCAGAAAAAATTCAATCCACTCAGGAAGTGGATGATGGTAGAGAAGCACTTTCCTTGTCTATAAACCCCACACTAATTTAATGGCTTTGTCATAGGCTCCATATGAGCTAAAAGGACTCAAATCAAATCAGCTGTGAATCTTCTTAAGAACTTATTTTAAAAGATATCCAGACTACACTTTGTTCCTGTGCACACACAGATAGTCTGTTAGTCTGTAAAAACATGGATTACCCTCAGAAGATATATTTATTTCAATGCCTCTTACACTGCAGACAGTATATTTGTGTATGTATATATATATCACTCATTTTCTGGACACATAGTAACTAGATGCTAAATGCTCTACCAAAAAAAAAAAAAAATCATCTCTTGGAACACATATATACTGTTAAAAAATAATAAACAAGAGTATGAATGCTGAGACTAATGTAAAATGTAAATCGGGGTTAACAAAAAAACATTTCTTATTTTTTTCTCCTCTTTCTCCTTTTTCAATTTGAATTCTTGTCACTTCCATGTAATATTTCTCTAGTTTTCTTATTCTGAATCTTTTGCATTTGAAAGATGTCATATATTGAAAAAAACAAGTTGCGTGTGGCCACAGAAACAACACAGAAATGCAGTCAGCTTCATACATCTTTAGGTATAATTTTCAAAGCTGTTTCAATGAAATAAAGATTTTATTCTCTGCAAAGGGCATTTCTAGCCTAATATTCTCTTTTTTACCTCTTCTTTTAAATGGAAATTGAAGAAACTGTGAAGGAGTACAAATATCAGTGCAAATTATTTTTTTTCTTGAGAGAAAAATGACATTTTTCTTTTAGCTTTTAGAGTAAGATGGAAGGGCAAAGAGTATTTGTAACATAATATTCTTTAGATAAAGCAAATAGTAAGCAAAGAATTTGTTCTGCTTTCCTTCCTCTTACACTTTGCTGTAAGGCATCTATGAAAGAAGTGTGATGTACTTGCATTTCACTGTAGAATTATGTGGAGTAGAGATGAAGACAGGAGTTAAAATAGAATAAGATTTACCAGGGAAAGACCTGCTGCCATTTCCTAGTGGGAAAAAGAGACTCCAGGTGCCATTTCTTGGATGACACAAAGGTCACACTGTCCCACCAGGGTTCCCTAACCACTGATAAGCACCTGTACACTGAAGAATGGGGTGGTATGAAGGCACCACAGCCTGACTTCAGTAAATCAGGCACAGAATGGGAATGTGGTGACCCCTTTGACCTGTGCCCACTACCCAGTAGGAAACAATAGATGCCTGTCCCACTACTCCAAATTTAGTTTGCTGACCATAGTACTCAACCCCCCCAAAAAAACCTAAAGAAATAGTAATATAAAGAGCTTGGACATAGGAAGAAATCAGGATGTTTTCCACCTCCACTGCTGGGGCAGCCAATAGGCTCAATCTCTCTTCTCCCCTTCCTTGTATAGGGATGTCTGTATGGGTAAAGAGTAAATTATGTGTGCTAATTGCTTGCTTTGGAGATTGCAACTTGCTTTTGCTTTATAGTATGGATTGTTTGCTTTGGAGTTTGTGCTTATGCTTACACTGTCACTACATGGTTCAAATGTGTTTTTGTGGACAGAAGTTATCCTCGACTATCCTGAACCCTCACGTGTCACAATTTGTCTTAATAGAAGGTGTTATTTGGTTAGTATTAGAGTGATTCCATCATAAAGGTGCTAACACATTGGGAAGGCCTGCTGAGGAGTCCCCTTCTCTGTTGGTTCAGACCTCCAAAAAGGGAAAATTGAACATACTCTGGAATTGGTGAATCTGCTGGTGAAGGTCCCCCACACAAACAGGGCACTGGCAGACTGGTTGGGCATTAAAGAGTTTTGATTTCCTGAGGACTCTGATTAAGGGTTGAGAGAATCTCCCCTTTCAAAGGGTTGGGCAAAAAAACACTCTCTTTTCATGACACATGAGAAAGAGAAGGAATACATGAAGAAATACAAGTACTATCTATATGTGTATATATAGTCTATAGACTTTATGTAGGATGTAAACTAGGGAAGGCATTCCTTCAGGCTCCTGGGGATTGATTAGGGAAATTAGTTTGCTGCAAATTCCATCCATCTTCAACAGAGAAATAGGGAAAATAGATGCTTCTTTCCAAACTTTTGACATTTTAAGATAGGTAGCATATGTTATCTCAAATGAAAACAACAATTTAACCATGAGCCATCCATGGGCTTGTTTAGCCTGGAGAAGAGATGGATGAGAAGGAATCTTATCAATGCATACAAATACCTTAAGGGCAGGTGTCAAGAGATTGAGGCCAGACTCTTTTCAGTGGTGCCCAGCAACAGGACAAGGGGCAAACACAGGAGATTCCATCTAAATATGAAGAAAGCCATCTTGCTGTGAGGGTGACAGAGCACTGGAACAGCTGCCCAGAGAAGCTGTGGAGTCTCCTTCTCCAGAGATACTCAAAACCTACCTGTGATCCTGTGCTACCTGCTCTAGGTGAACCAGCTTTAGTGCAGGATTGTACTAGGTGATCTCCAGAGATCCCTTCCCACCCCAACCATTCTGTGATGCCATTAACCCCCACACACTGTTTATGCCATTAATGGTCTTACAACATTTTTTTCTGACCACTTTTCCAGTCCTCTATCTCCAAGTATAACATTTTTGTGTCATGTAGTGCTACTTCAGACAAAACAATACTTTTTAAATATATACATAAGTATATACACATATATAAATAAAATTGTGTATGTATAAGAAATTTGTTATCCCTCCAAGCAATCATTCTGTTTATATTACAGAATCACAGAATATGCTGAGTTAGAAGGGACCCACAAGGATGATCAATTCCAGCTCTTAACCCTGCACAGGGTCATCCGCAAGNGTGATGCTCTGCCTGATGCCTCCAGGACACAGTTGGCCCTCCTGGCTGCCAGGGCACTGCTCACTCAGATTCAACTTGCCCTCAACCAGGAACCCCAGGCCCCTTTCCATGGCACTGCTTTCCAGCATCTCATTCCCCAGTCTGGACAAACATCCAGGGTTGCCCCATCCCACGTGCACAATCCAGCACTTGCCCTTGTTCAACTTCATATGGTTGTCATTGCCCAGTCCTCTAATTTGTGGAGGTCTCTCTGCAGGGACTCCCTGCCTTTGAGGGAGTCAACAGCTTCTTCCAGTTCTATATTGTCTGCAAACTTGCTCAGTATCCTTTCCAGTCCTGAGTCCAAGTCATTTATGAAGATGTTGAAGAGCACAGGGCCTAAGATGGAGACCAGTGGAACCTCACTAGTGACAGGTCACCACTCTGATGTCACCCCATTGACTCCTACCTTTTGTGCTCAACCTGTGAGCCAATTGCTCACCCAGCACACGATGTATTTATCCAGCTGTGGGCTGGACATTTTGTCCAGAAGGATCCTGAGAGAGACAGTATAGAAAGCTTTACTAAAATCCAAAAAGTTTACATGAAGTGGCTTCCCTTGATCATCTAGGTGGGTTACCTTGTCATAAAAGGAAATCAGGGTTGATAAGTAGAACTTTCCTCTCATGAAGCTGTGCTGGCTGTGACCAATGACTGCATTTTCTTTAAGATGTTTTCCAATATTTCCCAGAATAATCTTCTCCTTAACTTTACCAGGCACTGAAGTGAGACTAATGGGCCTGTAGTTTCCCAAGTCCTCCCTGCCCCTCTTACAAATGGACATCACTCATCAGCTTGCAGTCAGCTGGGACATCTTTGGATTCCCAAGACCTCTCAAAAATCATTGAGAGTGGTTTTGTGATGACATCAGCAGCCATTTGAGGCTTCTTGGATGAATCCCATCAGGCCTTACAGATTTTTAGGAATCCAAAAGGAGCAGCAGATCCAGCACAATTTCAAGGTCGACTGGGAGTTGATCATTCTTGCAGTCATAGTCCTGAGTGAAGGCACTGAGACTCCCTTGGTCCATCATTCATGTTGAAGACAGAGGCAAAGAAAGTGTTAAACAGCTCTGCCTTGTCCCTGTTTGTGAAGTGACCATCCTCATTCTGTAACAGGCCCATGATATTTCTATGCTGCCTATTGCCATTAATGTATTTGAAAAAACTCTCTTTTTTGTCCCTATGAGACACTGGATTATTCTATTAATTGTTGGCTCGGACTAACCCCGGAGCAGCTGTGAGTCACTGGACACTGGAAGCACTGTCCACACCACATCCCAGAGCCCCTAACCCAGCCTCAGACTGGCTGGCACACCACAAGTCCTGCCTGGGGTGGGGAGTGTGGCCACAGAGGGACAAAAACAAATTAAAATAGTAACATGTGTTCTCCATACTATTCAAACCCTGCCATCTTGTAGACTCCTGTAGCTGAACCTACACTGAAACTAGGGAGAGTACATATCTTTTTCTTTACTTCTTCTTTTCTCCTAATCTCCTTCCTTGCAATTTGGGATTTTGCTAAATTCTATGCGTTAGCATGTGCTAAGTCAATGCTTCATGGAATGCTTTATTTTGGTTGTATGTTACCCTGTAAATTTTTGCCAAGAGCTCTTATTTTTTAAAGTTTACCAGTAAAAGTACCATCTGAAAAAACATGTGCAGCCTTTTCTCCTTTGTACTCTCTCTTAAGGTGTTAAAGAACCAAAGGCTCTTCTGATACGTCTGAAGGGGGTTATTTTTGGAGCCTTGTATATTTTTAAAGTAAAACCCCTTGGCAAGCTCATAGCTTGAGACTTATAGTCCCCCACATTTCTGGCCAGCTTCAAATCCATGTGAGCTTTGGGCACACAAATTTTCTCCCTGTAGCATCTCTGAATTCTTCCAATGTCACTTGACCTTGCTTCCACTGGGCACCTTTATTGCCTTATCTCCAAGAGAAGATTCCTACTCAGCCAAGCTGGCCTTCTGCCTTGTCTGCTTGACTTCCAACATTTGGGAATTGCTGCTCCTGTGCCCTTAGGAGGTGATGTTTGAAAAGTGACCAGCACTAATGGACCCCAGCACCTGCAAAACATTTTGCTAGGGGACCTTGCTTACCCTGAGCAGCCTGACATCTGCTCTCCTCATGTCCACAATTGAGGTGTTACTGGCACTTTTCTTGCATTAACTGGTGTTGTAATGAACAACGAAAGCCATTATTGACAAAAGGCAGCAAAAAATATGTCAAGTATTATTATGTGAGCCTGGCATTCCATGATGCACCCTAAGGAACAAATTCATTGCCCAGCATATATATAGAATAGCTTCTAATAACATCCAGTGCATATCTTTCAACAGTAAATGTATCTTCTGACCAAAAGGCGTTTCCCATCATATGACTAGATGTATATGACAAAAATACTTCCAGTCACATCATGTTGATGGAGCTATAAAGAGAAGGTTGACAGAGCTGCTCCCTCAGCCACAGCCTGTCTCTACCTTATGTCTGACAGCCAGAGCAATTAATCCCATCCCAACCAGCAGATGGAATAGGTTAATTGCCTATATTTTTTTTTCTGGTCCCCAACTTTAACAATTCACATCAAGAATGTCTTATTAAGAAACAAGAGGCTTTTTTCTTTTAGCTTTAAATAATTGATACCACTATTCAAAATTATCTGTGGCTATTTTTAGTTATATTTGCATTGTAACACTGACATCCACTGGCCACTGTAAGTAGTGGCAGATTATTTTCCACTAAATAGGACTTGGTTATTAAATACCTAAACAGATCTATTTAGAAATAAAGTAAATAAAACTGACTGTTCACTGTCTAGTGAAACACTGATTATGTTGAAGATTATGGTGCTGTTAGCATGCATTTTACATTTAGGACTAGTCTCCTCACGTAAGGAGGTAAAGCAAAAATATAACTAAATCCAAAGCAGAAGAAGTCTGAAAAAGAAATATTCATTAAAAAAATACTAATAGTGAGCAGATACTTGCTTATTCTGAAGACATCTGCTTTTTCAGTTGACAAGAAAATAATAAAGTAGAATTTCTTGGCATTTTAAAATTGAACTAAATTCTGGATATTGGAAACAGGATTCCCTTTCTACTACAGCAAATTTACACCAGTGATAAACAATCATGATAATATAATAATACTAGCACATAACAATATAATAATACTAGCATGGTAAGCAACAGCAAGAACAAATCATGTATCTGTTATATGGAGGGTGAGAAGCAGAGGAAATGGACCTGATGGTTTAAACTTAGGAGGTTGCAAGATAATCTCCCTTCAAGAAATGCAGAAGTACATTGTATAAGAAATCAGGTAAAAGTAAAATTTAGAGGAAAGAAAGATTGGAAATCCATTTCCTGTTTGCTGATGGCTCATGGAAAAATTCAAAAGAAAAGGAAAAAAATTACTTAAATATATAGTATACCCATGTTCTGAATAAAGTGTTGAAAAATTGAATAAACTAGATTTGAACTAATCTAGCTTCACAACTTGCATTGTCAAGAATGGTTACATAAAGTTTTTCACTGCTTCTTTAAAAGTTGTATGGCTCTAACATCCCTTTTTTTTTATTTTCCTGCATCCTCAAAGAAAAGTCCCAACATACTCTCTGTAAAATACCCGTCCTGTTAGGAATGTACACAAATAAAGATAATAATCCCTATTGCTACAAACATTGTGTATCTGGACCTCTTCCCTGGACTTAAAAGAGGAGACCACCCTGGTGACACGCAGCATTAAAAACAGTAATAACATGCATCACTTAATCTTGGTGCTGATTAATTGTACTGCAGGAAAGAAGTCCCAATGGGGAAAGTGTTTATTCTGCAAAATGGAGTCTGTGTCCACAGAAAAGAGCAGCAGATGAAAACCTGAGGTAAACAAGGAATGTGGCTTGGGTGGTTGAACTTTTTTCCGTCTTTCATTTCTGTCCTTCTGTCAGTAATGGAGAACCAAAAAGTGCAAAACGATGCTCAAGTATGGTGGTAGGAAAACACTTAGTTGGTATCTCCCTGCAACAGCTGTCTGTTTGAACATGGAGCACTTCCTGGTTTTATGCTGATGCTTTGGCTGAGATGCAGATTTTGGGAAAGGCATTGGGAAGAGGAAGCATGCTGCAACTGCCTGGAGAGCCTTATATTTATTTCAGATAAATCAGTTAATTATTAATCTGAGTTACTTGAGCTACTCCACCTTTTTTTTTTAGATTTTGAAACAGAAGCTGCTGAAACCAGAAATCACAACCAAGAGTGATGAAAATAATCCAGTTACAAGCAATTGCAAGGAACAACTTTGAAATTGCATACCATCATGAGTTTTGTCCTCAAGGGATCAACAGGGCCCTGTTTTAATGAGCAGTGGAGTAAAGGAGAAGACAAGATATTAAGGATATTATAATTTTCGAAAGTCTCAAATGTTTCCTTTCTAAGCCTTCCTGGCCTTGGACATGTCTGCCTGTCTGTGCACTACTCACACCTGGGCATTCACTCCTAGGTTTTCCTCCCCCTTTCTCTGCTTATTTAGTGGAGCTGCATTTACCAGCACCAAACATCCACAAGTATCATGGTGAAGGTCCTTCTAGAAATTATAAGAAATAATTCAAGTCTCTGCTGTCCCCAAGCCCATTTCACACCAATTAAATATTTATGCGACCACAGGAGAAGTTATTTGATGTCATGTTATTTCAGCTGGGTGAAAATTTTTGCTGTGATAAACACTTAATAATTTATATGAACCAGTGGCTGCTAGAATAGCTTATATAAGGGAAAAAGGAAACATCTGGTAGATAGAAGACACCTGGAATTTGGGATTCTCTCTGCTGTATGAGATGCAGCAATCCTGCTATCACAGACAGCTGTAGCAGCTTCCACATTTTTCAGTTCTTGGCCATGACCAATCCAGCTGCTTTGCTGAAGCAAGAACACTGGTGTGCAAATGGTAAAGGCATTAAGAAATTTTCCTGAGCAGCTGTGCTCTCTGTGAGTTGTGTGAGGGGCTGTGCAAACATGCTGACAGCACCAGGCTCCAGCAGCCAAACAGGGGAGGAGATGCCCACTGGCAGGGCTAGGATTGATCCGGGTACATCTGAAGGAATTTGGCTGGATTGATGCCATAGGTAGTGCTGACAAGATCACAAAGGAGGTTAACTTCCATTTTTGATTGAGTTATATGCAGTATCTTTGCAAAAATCTCCCTTGCATCTTTCCAATGCCTTTTTTTCTATAAGCATCTACCAAAAGATAGACACATTTGGAGAGCAAAATAAAGTTAAATTACGTGAATATCATTCATAGTTACAAGCAAAAGTTGATTACACACTCACTGGCATGTGGAAGACCCTTATTTCCTGTAAGTCTAAAGAACTGGGGCAGATTCCAAATACATAGGCTGTAGTTTACGAAGGTGAAAGGAAAAAGATAGCATAAGGAAACTATAGGACATGAAATATTAAAAAGCATAACAAAACCTAAATACTTAGGAAAATACATTGGAAAGCAGTATATATATAAAGGGAGGTAAGAAATTCTTATAGTCTTACTGTCTGCTTTATGTTTAATATTTTGAATAATTGGAAAACATAGTGTAATCTGACTCTTTGATAAAAAGCTGTTGGTAAACAGCCATTTCCCTTGTGAAGAGGACATTTAAGTTTAAACTCTTTTGAAAGATTAGAGCACTAAAAAAAGAAAAAGGAGTTTTCATAAGTTGTGGTTTCATACTCCTTGTCAAAGGAGGACAATAAGAAAAAGTTGGAGTAGGGGCAAATGCTAACACTAAGATTATATGTAACTACTTGGGCATCTAAATGTCAGTATCTAGAGAAAAAAAATTGTCAGACCTAATCAAAAAAAGAATTATATACAACTTAATCAGTGAAAGACTGATAGTAGAGAACTGGAATTATGTTCTTAGGCCTGGTCTTCTCTAGAGCTGAACTTGGATTGTACAGTAACAAAGATTTGTCTTTCTTTTATTTCATTGTAAAGGCAGATGCACAGTAATGAAAGTGGGAGAAAGGAAGGGATATAAGGGGTCTGAAAACTAGTTGTGTGAATACATAGGGTACTGGAGTACCCTTTTTTCCCCCACAAGTTTTCTGTTATGCTAACTTCCTCGTTTAAATCAAACTTCTATGCAGTTCCTAAAAGTAATATAAGATGTAACTCTATTTTCCAGTTTCCAAAATTAAATATTTAATTTCTATAACAGCATAGATACCATATGATACAGTAACTTTCCTACGCTCCAGGTTCCCTCATCCAGAAATAACAGAGATTTCTTCTAAAATGTAGCACTTCCAGAGATCTCTTTTCCTGGTATGTTCTGGTGTGCCACTGCACCATCTCTGAATCCTTAAAAAGTAATGAAATTTATAGAACCATAAATGATAAATTTATGACAAACTTTACATTTATGATAATTTATTATAAAGTATAATTTATCATTTAAATTGTCCCTTTTGTCTTCTGCTCATCCTATTTTTTACACATTCTAAAATGG
Organism: Calyptomena viridis; assembly: GCA_013390005.1. Lineage (NCBI taxonomy): Eukaryota > Metazoa > Chordata > Aves > Passeriformes > Eurylaimidae > Calyptomena > Calyptomena viridis. The sequence goes on along the minus strand of WEIV01029934.1, from coordinate 5,911 downwards.
ACATTTCTGTAGCTGCTCCCCAACACTGGATCTTTTTCCATGTCAAATTACAAAAAACCCTCCGATTTTTTTTTCCTCCTTTGTTCCCCTACTCTTGACTACATGAAACTGTTCAAAAAGGAGAAACAAAAACCTTGATCTTGTACTTATGGTGTAGGGACTGACTCACTGCATGGATCAATCCCACTGCAAAGTCAGCTCAAACAAAAAGAGGAAGTGAATGGCTTTCTGTAATAAATGCAAATATTTACATGGAAAGCATTTAAGAGTTTTATTTTCCAACCTTTTCTGAAAGATTTCACCTGTACAACGCTATTTGAAAGAGGGGTTTCAAATAAGAGCCTTTCAGAGAGATTTTGCTAGAATTTACTCCAAGACAAATTAATATCATGGTTTATGCTATCAGTGTGAACTGTCAGAAGGAACACTGACTAATCCCCAGGTATCACCAGTGGATATATTTTAGGACTACATACACATGCACATGTGTGTGTGTACAGCATGTATACTTCCTCATTGATAATAAAAGCTGGTATCAACCTTAGTATACATTATGAGAGCAAGAAATAAATCTCCAGTGGATAAAATTTTGTTTTCTTTAGAATTGTCACGTGTCCCTGTAAATAGTATAAACAGAAAATAATTTCTGCAGTGTTATTATAAAGATCATCAAATTCAAATAATTCTATCTGGGGGGGCAACAGCTGTGGGGTGGCTGGTCTCCTGGCAAACAAAAAAGCCTGTGGCACTAAGTACAGTAAGAAACTATGAGATGCTAAATCCAAAGACATTCTTTTCAGCCATACAAATTTATCTTCTATGTGTAAATCTGCAGAGCTTTGATGGTGTGCCCGAAGTGATATGGTCAAAAACAATGATGCCAAAGATCAGAAAAATAAAGGATGTTGCTTACTATCACATGTTCCATTCTTGGTCTGGATATGCTACACTTTAGTTTTCAGTAAATCTTCTAATGTGTAGATTCGAATATTTTTAGAAGTGTTGAAACTTATTGAAGTGATTGGTAATATCCAATATCACAATTACAACTTAAATCTAAAAGACACCCAAAAAAGATAACTGAATCTATTCTCCACATATAAACCCATGGTTTGAAAGTGTGAAAAACTATCTTATTAAAAAAAAATTATTTCAGTAAAATGGGAATATAATAGTTATTTCAGAATGAATTTCCAGATAACAGTGTGTGTTCTAAAACTGGCTCACTCAAGCCAGTGGTGGTTGGAAATGAAGAAGACTGGCTTAAACAGCGCAGTTATTACTCTTTGAGAGTTTTCTTGCCTTAAGGCCAAGTGATTTCTGCTGCTGTTCAGTCCACTATGGAGAACTGTGGCTGTGGCTTCAGGGGGAGTGAATGGCTCTTCAGTCTGCTCCTGTGTTTCTCTCATGTTTAATATCACTTCAACAGTATCAATTTGTATGATTATCTTGCTTTACCAATTGGAAACAGAACCACATTTTTACTTTTCTTTGTGTACAAGTTCAATAGCACTTAAAGACAAATGTTGTTCTTCTGTGCTCGATCTGCATCTTTTTTGGTTGCACCATTGTCATAATTTTACTAACCTCTGATTTATTTAGCTAATAAGCACAATAAGCACACAAGGCAAGTTTTGGAGCTGTTTTCTCTCACGAAATTCACAGCAGCAGATCAAAACATCAAATGAAAATAAGAGTTCTACACTCACTGGTAGTTACAAGAAGCATCACGTTCTCTTCGGGGTTTTGTGTTACCATGGCTAAAATTGCTCCCTCAAAATAGCAGGATATTTGGCTCAGTAACAACAATATTTTTTCTCATGGTACCACATGTAGAAAGAAAAAAGTCTTAATTTCAATAATTTTAATTTGGCTTCTCAGTCAAAAGATTAACTTTGTCATAAAATGTATAAAAGCATCACTGTAGGTGTAAGCAAGAATCATCACCCTGGTGTATTTCCTAATTCTTGTTTCAGTGTTAGATAAACTGACCTATTTTGTCTAAAGTAGTCCAAAGGTCATTCTCTTGGGAAATCTGCCAGAAAGTTCTTTTTGTGCAGAAGTCTATTGAATGGCATTATTTTAGATATATTAAAAATAGCCTGCAAAACCACATTTAAATCTTTCTACCATATTTTTACCTCCATAAGTAAAAATTCTATTGTTCATTATCCAAGAGATAGCATTATAGCATAAAAGAAAACTATGGAGAATCTTCTCCCAAAAATGTCACTAAATTTTTCTGTTTAAATTACACTGTCTTATTTATTCATTATTGAATAAATTAAAGCAGTAGCTAGCAGCACAATTACCATAGATTCTTTGGACTGAACACCAACATAATAGCTGGAAATATGAACATTTAAATACTACTACCTTATCAAAAGGGTCTTCAGAGGGACCTATGAAAAGAAATCAGCAGGATAAGGTTGTGACTATTCCCAAGACAATTGTTTATATCCCCAGACTGCACCAGTTTCTTCATAGTTATTTACTAACAGCAGTAGGAAATGCCCACTAAAAAAAGGTTTAATCTCAAACTCTCACACAAGAAACTTCCTTAAAAACCAACTTAAGACAAAGAATGTAACTCCTAATCATGTTAAAAGTGCTATGTGCTTCCTAAGGAAAACATCATAAAACCATCAACTTTACAGATGTTCTTCCAATAGTATATGCAGACTAAGAAACAACAACAACAAAAAAGGAGGCTATAAAGAATCACAAACTGAAGGTTGATTCAGTCAGGTATCTCTCCTGACCATGCAGGGAACAAAGGAGTGTCAAATCTTGGGAAATTATATCCAAACAATATATCCAAACAAAAGTTCAATAAAGCAAAGAATCTGATACTGCAACGTATCTAACAGAAACAGCTACTGGAAATTGTATTTCCATTTTTCTGACATAAAGATACACTAGGAGCAAAGATCAGCACGGCTGAGCTGCTCTGCTTATCCTGCAGAGATGTAATATCACTAGTGAGTCCTATAAAACCAGTTTAAGTTGAAATGACTCTTTGAAAGCATCACAGTTAATAGCACAGTCAGTGAACACCAGCTTTGTGAAGCTAACTAGGGATATATAACTTAGAGAACATCCTGTGGAGAAGAAATTAACACACTACATTTGTTTTTAAAAATCTTATAGGAAAGAAACACAAACTAACAGAACCTCCTCTTGATAACTCCTGTCCTCTTTAAACAGTTCATCAGTCAATCCAAACTTTTTCAGTATTTTCTTTTAAAAGTGAACTCTTGAAGGTGTTTGCTTATGCAGTTTCAGTGTTGAATGGCATTTGCTGGCTGCAATTAAATTCTGAACTTTCCTAACAAAGCCTGAACTGAGGTTTTTGAGTAGGAGAGGCATTCTTCATGAATGCCAGCATGATCAAAGCCTACAGTCAGGACAGCTGGAAATAAGCTTGTCTGGATTTAGCCTTAAGCTAGTGCTGCAAATTGTTGGCATCATAAAAACTGAAGAATATCTATTACCAGAGAGAAGCATTTAAGTCAGATGCAGTCAATAAACACCTCAATTCACCTGTTCTGGGGCAGAAAAATAAGAGTCTGCTGTGTTGCACTGACAGAGCATCGTACCCAAATGGAGATACCCTTTCTCCCAGTAGGTGTTATTATTTCAGGCCAGAAAGCTCAGAGTGAGACAGAGCAGGCCCATCTGTACCTCTGCCCAGCAGCCACAACAAGCCCATGATTCCTTTATGGAAATACTACCAAACTCCTTTCCCTATCAAACTGTGTAATACTACCTTCTTTTTCCCAAAGTCTTTTCTATGTTATATTTAGCTCGTGAGGATTTTCAAGCACTGGCAATTTCTCACGCAAAATTTACAAGTCTTTCCTATTATAGTGTCTCATTTTTGGGACTCTCTGGGCATTGACAGGGTGGGGAAAAAAAAAAAAGACTAGATATAGACATACCAGATACTGCTTCCCTCTAAGTGACATGGGACAGATATAATTTGGGCTTAAAATAATGTTTATTTATATCAGCTGGTGATTTGAGCCTTCTCTTGCCCCATTTCTCAAAACAAAGCCAAAATTAACCTAATTGAAAGACTATTCCTTGTCTTCACCAGGTTGTTAATGCTTCATATTCCTGCTGAAATCAGGCCCTGAAGCACCAAAATATCACAGAAGAGACATTTCACACGCTAATGGCTGGAAGCAGGAAATCATTGAAAACTCATGAGAAAACACATCTGGTAAGTGTTTGGGCTCAGATCATTGAGATACTGTACTTCAGAAGAATAAAAAAAAATTTCTTGTGATTCCCAAGCTGAATCTCAACTATGAAACTCATTTATAAATAGTCAATGAAAACAGTCAGAGAAAAAAAGAACAGAACACTCTGGAAACCAGTTTCAGCATTCTGTGGGATGAGAAACGGGATCTTCAGAGGAAATCTTCCCACATTTTTTTCCACCTCCTAAGTTATTTAAATTAATTATCCGATTTTATTCATTTATTTTTTCTTCATGGACCAACAGAACATTGATTTTACTTTAAAACTTCCTAACAAGAGAAAAAATTGTATTTTGAACTCTCAATAGAGGGAGCTCTGAGTTTATTTATAGCTAGGAAAGGGAGCACGTATGAGGACCTCAGCATTTGTTTTGGTACAGTTTAACAACTTGAATTAACACTTTCCTCTTTTTCATCAATTACTTTACTAAGCAAATCAAATGGAGAAAAAACAAATCAAATGGAGAAAAAACAAATCAAACCAAACAAGAAAGCAAACCCAAACCATAGAGGTAGTCAAGTATTCATGGGATACCATGAAAGTTTACAAGGATTCCACAGATTTCCGAACATTATCTGCAAAAAGCGATACAAAGATATAAGATCGGTACTTATTCCTCAGTTCCACCAAGCACAACTTTGACATAATTTTTATGCAGCAACTTTTTCTGTGTTACACCTTGTGTAACAAGTATTACAGAATCAGAGAATCATAGAGGAGTTTGAGTTGTAAGGGACCTTAAACATCACTGCCTGGACCCAACCCATAGGGAGGTGTGTTGCCTCCCTGGGGCCCAGAGAAGAGACATCACCAAGAAGCTTCCCAGCCTGGTATGGCCCATTGATTATCACCCACTACTGCTTTTCCAGACAATCAAGCAGGGTTTCAGGGCTTTGGGATGACTGGTCAAAGGATATGAAGCACAAGCTGTGTTCTTTTCTGTCCTGCCAGTTGCAGGGAACGATGGGGCAAGAAGCAAGAAAATCATGCAGGTGAATACCTGGCTTTGAGACTGATGTTACCACCAGAATTTGGGGTTTTTTATCATGAGTTGGTTTATATGAGCCTCCTGACAACAGATGCGGTCCACTTGTCTCAAAGGAAAAAAAGGATTTTAGCTCAGGAGTTAACAGGGCTCATTGAGAGAGCTTTACACCAGACTTGAAGGGGGATGGGGACATAGCCAGGCTCAACAGAGATAAGGGGTGGGAAGGGGAGAACTGTAGTGACCATACAAGTAGTAAAAGGAGCATAAAAGAGGGGATACCTGCAGTGAATATGAGCATTCAAAGATGTAAGCACGGGACAGGACTCGCCTTGGGATACTTATACAATAAAATACTTCTATAAAGTGACTGTACACCACCACACACAATACGGGAAACAAACAGGAAGAACTAAAGATCTGAGTGCAGGCACAGGGCTTTGATCTCATTGCAATTTCAGAGATTTTATGGGATAGCCCAAGTGACTGGAATGTTTTCAAGAAAGGCTACACACTATTTAGGAGAGACAGACCAGGAAGGTGTGGTGGTGGGGTTGCCCTGTGTGTGAGGCAATCCTTGGATTGTGTTGAGCTCCATCTTAGAGTGGATGACAAGCAAGACAGGAGCTTATGGGTAAGGACAAAAGGGCAGACTAGTAA
>WEIV01029932.1:480-10586 GCA_013390005.1 Calyptomena viridis | reverse complement strand
GCTCAGGGAGAGGAGTCGCAGTCCTTCCCCTGCTCCAGGGTGGGGTCCCTCCCACGGGAGACCCTTCTCCACAAACTTCTCCAGCCTGAGTCCTTCCCATGGACCGCAGTTCTTCAGGAACTGCTCCAGGGGGGTCACTTTTCCACGGGGTCAGTCCTTCAGGCACAGGCTGCTCCAGCGTGGGGTCCCCCACAGGGTCAAATGTCCTGTCAGTGAACCTGCTCCAGCGTGGGCTCCTCTCTCCACGGGTCACAGGTCCCTGCCAGGAGCCTGTTGCAGCACGGGCTTCCCATGGGCTCACATCCTTATTCTAGAACATCCCCCTCCTCCCCGGGCTGCAGGTGGATCTCTGCACCCCGGTGGTGCTCCCTGGGCTGCAGGGGCACAGCTGCCTCACCAGGCTCTTCACCACGGGCTGCAGGGGAATCTCAGCTCCGGCCCCTGGAGCACCTCCTGCCCCTCCCTCTGCACTGACCTTGGGTCTGCAGAGCTGTTCCTCTCGTGTTCTCACCCTCCTCTGGCTGCAATTACATCTGTACAATAACTGTTTTTTCTCTTTAAGTATGTTATCTGTTGCCACTATTTCAGATTGGCTCAGGCCTGGCCAGAGGCGTGTTTGTCCTGGAGCCGGCTGTCATGGGATCAACTGGACATGGGAAAAGCTTCCCGCATCATCTCATAGAAGCCTGTAGCCCTGTAGCCTTTTCCTCCATCAAAAACCTGGCCATGAAAACCCAATACAAATGGGAATGGCTTCACACTCAGAGAGCACAGTTAGATCCTGTACTGGGAGGAAATTCTTCCCTGTGAGGGTGGGGAGGCCCTGGCACAGGTTGCCCAAAGAAGCTGTGGTCGCCCCATCCCTGGAAGTGTCCAAGGCCAGGTTGGATAGGGCTTGGAGCAACCTGGTATAGTGGAATTGTTGAAAAATATTGATTATGTAAAATTTTCTTAACAAAGGATGTTCTTTAATGTTTGATCTTTATATACTTTCAAGCCTAATTAACGAGAAGGGAGATTTAATCCATGAAACAGCATGAAGCCAACAAGCTCTAAGTGATGTCCATGTTGTAGAAAAACATAATACTTGTTTCTAGAATTGCCTTGCTAAGGTTTAGGGCTGAACCTGCTTTAATGATCTCAGACGTTTGGGGAGGTTAACAAAGCTTGAGGAGGATGATGTACTAACTGATAGTGGGCACAAAGAATCCAGGATTTACGGGCCACAATGACATCTGGCAGAACTCCCAAGGTAAGGAAGAAACTAATAAAGCAAACTCAGCCACTGTGCTGAAGTCAGCTCCAGCTGGGGAAACAGTAATTCCAGGAGCGGGACATGGCAACCACTGATTCATGGACCACCAAACAAAGAAACTCACCAACCTGAAGGAAGAGGAGGACTGAGCATGGGACTAATTAGCATGAGAAGTGAGAGAGTAATTGATCAATAGAAGATAGAATACTAATTAGTAATGCAACTATAGCTTGTAGCCAACTAATTCCATTGTTGGATAAAACAGAGAAATAGTTGTGAGATCCTGGGTCTGAATCTCACTTCATTAATCCTTTGGGTCAGAACAAGTACAACAGTAAAAAGGTTTTGACAGTTGGTGTGCTTGATTTGTGGAATACCACCAAGCACCCAACTTGGAAATAAATAATGTCACACTCAAGCGTCTAATTTTTGGCTTGTTGCACATGGGGTAGTGAATCCGATTTTTACAGACAGAAGGTGTCCAAGACAGGAAAGTGGAACTGGATGAGCCTTAAGGCCCCTTTTGAGTCATTCCATGACTCCATGGTGTTATGGCTCAGCAACAGAGTCATTTGGTGACAGACTTGCCCAAACTCCAGCTCTGCTGCAGTACCAGCACTGGAATAGTCAGAGGTGTGATGCAACACCACCACAGCGACATCATCAGCACCGCTGTGACATCATCAGCGCCACTGTAACATCATCAGCACCACTGTGACATCATCAACACCGCTGTGACATCATCAGCACCACTGTGACACCAGCACCAGCACAACAACCCCTTAGTTGTGCATCCCAGGCAACTCCCGCCAGTCGTGGTTCGCCATGGCCCTGCTGACACGTGTCGTGCGTGCTCTGCTCCTGCTGGCCCTGCTGCTGGCAGTGGCTCCCTGCCCAGGAGAGTCCAAGGAGCTCTGCCCGCACCCCTGCCGCTGCCAGAGGCGTCGGCTGCTGGACTGCCGCCACGCCGGCCTGGCCACCGTGCCCCCGGCCACCCGCCGACGGGCCCTCACCGTCCTGTGAGTACCGGCCCCCACAGAGCCCTCCGGCTTCCCCTCCTCGGCTTCTTGTGGCTGGAAACCCCAGGCGGGACAGCCGGGACAGTCCCTGCCAGGAGACCTGGTGGGTCTGGGGGGTTGTGCTGCAGCCCCAGGGTGAAGCCAGGCTGGCCACGCTGTGCCTGCTCCAGGCAAACCCCGCTTCCAGCTCGGCAGCCAAAAGGGCAGGGGAAGGGCTGTGAGGTGATTTAACATATACACTGCTTTTCCTAGTCAGGCCTGAGGCATCTCCCCCAACATTCCCCCTTTGTTTTTTCAAGATAACGTTTAAGGGTTGCATGCATGTGTTCAACAATGGCTTGCCCCATGGGGGAATGGGGAATGCCTGTGATGTGTGAAATACCCCACAGCTGTAAAAATTTCTGAGTGCCCATTGCCACACAGGCAGGGCTATAGTCAGTTTTTATTTGCTGTGGTATTCGTAAGGCAGAAAAGGCAGACCACCAGTGTTAAATGACATCACAACTCTTTTCCCCAGTGTGAGCAGTGGCCCAAAGAGCAGCAGAGAAAATGTCTACAGAAACAAGCATATATTTTAAATGGCCAAACTCAGGTACATGAGCAACGTCTGTCTGCCACACCTGTAAACTGCCAGGACCTCTAGGGTTCACACCGGTGGTTGGTATACTTGCATGTTGTTGGTAATCTGCACAAGAGGCAAGAATGTTTCAGGCCGAGGTTGCCGACAGCCCGAACTGGTGCTGCAGTCCACGTGCACCTTGATGAAAAAAGGCATGTAATAATACTGCTTGCTGGAATTTGTCAGGTAAGGCAGCTGCCCAAGCTGGAGCTGCCAGTGCATCCGCCCAGGCGTTTCCTGTAGGCCCATATGCTGCAGGCTAATTTTTGCCTGGGCATGTGTAGAAGTGAGGCTGTGACTGGACATGGCCTGATTCTTCTAATTGGACAAGGAGAAACTGATCTCTAGGTCATTGGGTGATTAATGCAAACAATATAGTCTCTTATATAGCTGTAACTGCGTAGGAAGAAGAAGGCAGACATGTTGCAGACATCTTAGAGAGCAGACCCTGCGCCTGGCTGTGAGACATCTGGTCAGGCAGAGAGATGTGTCCAGGCCCTGCTAGACATACTGTCTAGGGGCATGGACACAGAGTCTGCTGGGAAGGTAAGCTATGCTTAGAATTAGGCTTAGATGCAGTAGAGATAGTTTAGTTTAGGATTAGACTGTAGAATGTCGGCATGCAAATAGTTAAATAAACACCTGAGAAACTTCATGAAATCCAGCCTTCTCGTCATGCTTTCTGCTTCTCTCAGACCCCATAACGCAACAGTTTCCTTCAGCAATAAACCCTGGTAGTCCTGTGTGGCTGTGTGTGTGAAGAACATAATAAGGTTTAAAGCAGAGTTGTATTTTATGCCATAATAGTTTCATGAGGGTGAAAAGATGTCTGTTATTTACTTCTTTCAACGAGGCTGTGTCAAAACGTACAACTACCTTGGCAACGTATGCGGAATCTGTCACAATATTTAGGTTGTCATGTGGAAAGCACTGAACAGGCATAGCTACAGCCCTGAATTCTACAAGTTGTAGTGAACCTTCTTCGCAACCAAGTAGGGTATGCCATTGTTGCCCTTCACACCAAGTGACAACAGCTTTCCCTGTTTTCCCTGAACCATCAGTAAAGACTGTGCAACCTATAAGAGGAGTTGGAGAGGCTAAAGTTCATTGCACAACTTGCAATTTTCCATGCAGTTGCAAAATTTTATGAGATAGCAAATGATAACAGATTTGGTCTGCAAAGCCCAACAAGGCCATTTGCATGTCAGTGCTGTTTGCCATGCACCAATCTAAATAATCTGTTTTAATGGGTACTGTGATAATTTCAGGCTCTTTTCCCAAGATATGTACACAGCGTTGCTGACACTTACATATTAATTTTGAAATGAGTTCTCTTTGGGTGCTGACAGTTTTCTTTGGTTGAAAGGACAAAAATACCCACTCGAGGATAGATAAAGGATCAATGCAACTCTCATCCCACTGGGCAAGTATGCCAGTGGGATGATAGTCATTCAGCATAATGTACAAATTAATTGATAAGTTTTCATTGACTCTGGAAACCTGCCAGTTAGAAATGGCGTCAGCAACTGTTTGCAAAGCCTTTTGAGCTGCAGGCATCAAACGCCTTGGGGCTAAGAGATCATTGTCTCCTTTCAAAAGTTCAAACAGTGGTGCTAAAAGGGAATTTGAAAGGCCTAAAAGAGGCCGGAACCAATTGATGGTTCCCAAAAGTTTCTGCACATCATTCAGTGTATGAACTTCTACACAAATTTCAATCGGTTGAGGATGTATGGTCTGATCCAAAATCTTGACACCTAGGTACTTCCAGGGTGCCTGTAATTGTATTTTTTCAGGGGCAATCTGCAAACCAAACGAATTCTTTAACACTGGTAAGACTTCCTGAAGCTGCACTTTCATTGGTGCAGCTGCCAAGACATCATCCACGTAACGGTAGCAGTAAACTTTTGGGAACTTGGCACACACTGCTGATAAGGCACGGGCCACATATCATTGGCAAATAGTCGGGCTGTTTTTCATGCCCTGAGGCAAGACAGTCCATTGGTATCTCTTGCATGGTTCCTGATTGTTGATAGTGGGGACAGTAAAGGCAAATTTTGGTGCATCATTTGGATGCAGAGGGATGGTGAAGAAACAGTCTTTAAGGTCAGTAACACAGATATCCCAAGTCTTTGGGATCATGCTTGGGGAAGGCTGCAATGCCCCCATGCTTTCCATTACTGCATTGATTTGCCTCAGGTCATGTAACAGCCACCATGCCAGATTTCTTCCTTATCGCAAACACTGGAGTGTTCCACTGACTGTGGGATGGTTCAATATGTCCCTGGCTCAGTTGTTCCTGTACTAAAACATGTAGGGCACTCAGCTTTTCTTGTAAGAGGGGCCACTGATCAATACAGACCAGAGTATTCATTAACCATTTTAAAGGAATTGTTGGTCGATATGTGCCCTGTTCGATAGTTGCCCCTATAAAAAATCCTGCAATCCCTGGGATCCAGTTACTGCCCCCCACATACTAAGAACATCTCATCCCCATAAATTTAACAGAACAGCCACAATGTATGGACATACTGTAGCTACCTGCCCATCACTATTTGTGATTTGCACAGGCACAGTACTTTGGTATGTGGTTGCAGCCCCCCAATACCAGCCAATGCTGTCCCCATGTTAGTAGTTGGCCAGGACTTGGGCCAATCCTTATATGAAATGATAGTGACATCCGCCCCTGTATCAATCATTCCCTTAATGGTTGTATTTTGGGGGGATCCTTCGGTTAGAGTCACATTGCAGATCATCAGTGGTCTAGCCAAGTTCACCTTTTGTGCCCAATATATTTGAGGATGACCCATGGACCCGAAGCCTCCTGTCCCTCTTGTCTGCTGTTCAGCCATTGAGAGAAAAAAGGGATAAGTTGAGCAATGTGACTATTTTGTGGTATTGTTGCAGGGGGCAAAGGAGTCCGCACCATTGCCTATATTTGTCCCTGACAGTCTGCATCAATGACTCCTGGCAATACAAACAATCCTTGTAAAGTGGTACTGGATCTTCCAATTAATAAGGCACTTAGTCCACCCCCCAGTGGGTGGACCCTCATGTGCCTGGAGAGGTACTTGATGCACCGTGTCATTCAATATGGTTACTGTGGTGGCTGTAGTGACATCCACACTGGCACTTCAGGTGGTTTTTGCTGAGAGTCCACCACATAAGCCTGATAAGGAACTGTCACCGTTTAAAAGGGACAGTGAATTTGAATTAAAATAAATTTTATATTAACTTTGTCGAGTATACTTTGTTTGGGTATAAAGGTAGAAAAAACTGTTATTAAATCAGAAAATAAAAATATGTATTATGTATTAAAAAGCACCCTTATCAAAACAATATAAAAACCAGAAAATTAAATTGAGTATCCGACATAATAGAGACAGAGGGAGACACCCCGCCACCCCTAGGATTTGTGGGCCCGGGGAAAAATGGGTAAGGCTGGGGTCCTGCCCGGAAGGATGCCGGGATGGGAAAAGGGAAGGGGACCCCCCGAACCAGTGCAGAAGCCTGTGACGCAGGAAAGGGATCCGAGTTGGCTGCTGAGGCTCTCTGCTGTTAGGAAACACTCCCGGGTATCCCGGCCTCAGCTACCGCGTGGTCCAAAATGGCGCCGTCAGGTTCTGGAGCAGCAGCAATCCCCCTGGCAGCTGAGCACGGCCAAAAAGAGCAATGGCATCTGGGCTTCACCGTTTTTATACCTTCTGTTCTGGCCCAGCATACTTTGCGGTTCACATGTGTGCAAGTCTTTTTCCCCCACACTTTTCCCGCCCCAGGAAGGTGCAGCCTAGTGTTCCATTGGTCTGTCTTTGTCCCCACCTACTTCTGGTCCCAAACCGTGGGAAATTTCTTTGTTTTTTCACCATGTGCTCCAGCCCAAACATGGCGACTGCTCCCTCCTGAGCACCGCGAGGGGACAGTGAGTGAGCTGCCACGTGCCAGCACCGCGCCGCACGTCATGACAGGCAGAACGGATCGGCTCGCCCCGCACCGCGAGGGGACGGCACGTGCGGGTGGCGGCCAGTGGCAGCACGGAGCCGCGGGTGCAGTGAGCAGCACCGAGCCCCACAGCACAGGGACCGCTGGGCACTGCCCGGCTTGTAAACAAAAGGGGAAAAAGGTTTCCATAAAATAAACCATAACAGGAACTTGTGGGGGAATTTGTGTCATTGCGTGACCCCCTTTCACGCTCCTTTTTATGTTTGCCTGGTTTGCTCGGGGTATCAATGGGTGTCTTCCTATATGAAATTTTGACTGATGCTCTTTGGCATAGTGCCCTGATTTTCAGCACCTGGCATACAAAACATTAACTTGGGTTGCCTCTCCTTTTTCTTTCTTTGAGGGGCAACTCTTCTTAAATGCCCCACTTGTCCACAATTGTAGCAGGCCAGCTCAACCCTCACAGCTGCTGCAAATGTCTTTGCCAGACTTTCCATTTGAAAGGTAGTAGTCCCTACTTTATTACAGGCTTCAATCATGTCTATTAATGAGAGGTTGGAACCTGGCATTGCCGCCAAGACACGTTTGCAATCCTCATTTACATTGTCTCGAGCCAACTGCAATAGCAAAGCCTCTTTTGCAGGCTTATTACTTATTTGCTTTTCTAAGCTATCTCTCAGTCTGTCCAGAAAACTCACATATGACTCACCTGGTCTTTGCTTTACTGATGACCAGGGAACCTTAGGTGTCCCTGTATTTGGGACCCCAATCAAGGCTTGAAAAGCCAGCTTCTTGCTCTGTTGCAACACAGATGGATGTAATCATGCCTGCAATTGCAGGAGGTTAAGAGGTGGGTCTCCTAACAGCTGAGGGAGACCAGCCCCAAATCGGGGGTCAGTCTGTGGAATTTCTAGTTTAGCAAGCATGGTCTCTTGCGCCATCTGCCACCACTTTGCCTCAAACATCAGTTGCCGCATGGGGGTTAAACACACTTGAGCTAGTCCATGACAATCATGAAGGGTTAAATAATTTGTAAAATAATTTGTAAAAATGCCCCTTAGCAAAGATTGCCCATAGGGTGATCCTAAACCATGCTGCATGCAGGTAGCTCACAGTTCTTTCACAACCCCCCCACTGGAATGGTTCCCATTCATTAGGTCCCCATTCGGGTTAACAATTACAGGGTAAGCACTCTTCCCCCTTATTCCAGCACCTAGTGACTGTGCAAAATCCATGTCCCCTTCAGCCAAGGCATGCTCATATATTTTCCTCCAGAACTTAGCAGGATCAGCCACCCCTATTGACACAGTCACTGGTTGAACTGTAAGCAGATCCTCGATACCGGGGAGCTTAGGGACTGGGGGGCTGTTAGAGGGGGAACGACACAAAGCCCCTCTGGTTCCCTCTTCTGAGAGGTCCATTAACAAGTGACTGTCTTTCTTAGGGTGCGCTGCCGTGTCATTTCTTGGCTGTGGTGTAATTTCAGGGGGCAGCGGCAACGGGAGGTCTGCATTCAAGTCACAGTCCAGTAATGGACAGGAAAACGGTGTGCAGGGCTTAACCATATCTGCCTCCGCCCCGCCTGTACCCCTGTGTCAGGTAAAGGATCAGGCGAAGAGGGGGCTGTTGCACTTGCTGTGGCGGCAGCAGCAGAGTGGTCACTCTTTAACTGTTTTAGCGAGTCATATATTAAGCACCACGTGGTCAGGGTCCCCATAGCCACCAAGTCCCCTCTAGTAGCCGCTTCAAACAGTAAACCCCCCGCCTCCTTCCAGGTAGCAAGCTCAAAAGCCGATTGCACATCTGCGGGAATGCCGCTGCGCTTACACCATATCAGCAAAGTCCATATTGCTTTCTCCTCAAACTTTATTCCCCGTTTTTCCAATATCCGCATTAAAATAAACAAGATGGACTTTTCTTCAGCAGATATTTGCGTGCCATGTTTTGTGCCCAGCCGCTCACCTGTATCAAGGTGCCTTCAGTTGCAGGTCCGGACTTTGTCGGATCTTCTCTGACTCGTAGTTCGGCTGAGCTCCGCTACCACCGCTCGTCCATTCGAATAAATCACGTTGGGTTCACCAGTTGTAGCGGCTGAATGAAAAAAGGTGCAAATGCAGGGCTCAAGGTTTCAACAGCAACCAACCTTTATTTTCCCGTCACTTGCATTTTATATCCTTTTTTGTTTCCTTCACGCACCAACACATAACTTCTGATTGGCTAATCTCCTTAGTTCATGCGCCTATTCTAATACACTAATTGGTTAAGCTATTTTTACATGTGCTAGACATGCACCGCCCTCATTTATTGCCCCCATTCCTCTTGCCTCCATACCTCCGTCTTTCCTTTGGGCTTCTTCCATCAAGTTGTTTACATCACTTATCAGGGACATAGCTGTAGTTCTTCAAGGTCAAAGCTGCCTGCATCAGTCAAGCCCTGTGCCTCCAGTTCCCAGTAGATCAGCCCTGAGGTGCTGCTGTGGATGCCCGTGCATGTGCCGGTAGCACAGGAGATGTTTTTCCAACCCTGGAGTTTGTGGCATCATCCACACCCCCAGCTCAGCAGAGTTCAACCTGTTAGGAGGGAGCTTGTCCTGGCATCCTTCCAAACTCTTCACAGCTCTGCCTTCACAGCTTTGCACTCCTGCCTTCAGCCGTGCGGCAATGGGATTTGGAGAGCTTTTGGCCTTCCTTGTTTTGCAGAGTATGACAAGTATAACAAGTCTCCCTTTCTCCTTCCCCAGATTGTATTAAACCCCATGGAGATGATTCCCAACCCCGACAAGTAGGAAATCACTGCTGAGAAGGTAATCACTGCCTGCCTGTGCCACTGCTGTGCCACTAACAGTCTTTACTCTGAAAGCAACTCATCTCTGAGACCCCCAGCCCTGCAGTGCTGCTGCCAAAGACTTGCCAGTCTGGGTTTAACACACATTGCTTTTGGAATTAATCCCAGAAAAGGGGCCCCAGAGTGAGATCAATGTGATAAGCTCACATCCCACCCAGACCTTGTCCATGCTGGTGATGCTCCTCCCTGGTTGCCTTGGATGTGTTTGACCAGCCCCTTCTGGGGCTCCCCATTTTCCTTAGGCTCAGTTGAAATGCCCCTGTGAGGAGTGATCTGCTGCAGCCCTCCCTGGCCAAACCTCCCTTATTCTTTTCTGGGTTTTTATTGTTGTCAGGTTCTTTATAAATCTACGATGGAGATGGAGGAAGAACAAGTACCAGGATTTAAGGGATGTGGAGAAGGTAAGGGCAGGGAGCACGTGGCAGTGCCAACC
>WEIV01029931.1:0-15775 GCA_013390005.1 Calyptomena viridis | reverse complement strand
CGGCCGCTAGCGCTGGATGCGGGGACGAGGCGCCGGGCGGTGGCGTCCAGGACTGAAAGCGTGCATGCTCCACTGATGTCATGTTTCCAGACCTGGAAAACCATGGGTACCTTTTCCCACTCGCCTCGGAGAGGAAAGTACAGCTCGGCCCAGCACTCTGGTGAGTTTGCAGCAGCTCTGTCAGTGTTTACCTGGATCAAGCCCTACCCCATCAGAGAATGACCCCATATTCAGAGGTTTCTTCCCCGTCTACCCCATCCAGAAATGTTGGGGGGGGGACTGTTACTTTTTTTTTCCCCTTTCATCAGCTCGTGAGAGGGTCCAAGACTGCCGCCACCGTTTTGAGGGTGGCGGCTGCCATCTCAGCATGAGAGACTTCTTAACCATTCTAACTGGCAACAGGTTTTCTTTCATCTGTCACTTAGAAGTTGTTCAGTGTTTGGGGGGATATTGTTTCTTTCCTTGTATGTTCCGTGTTCCTCTTGGTTAGATATGTAATAGACAAATCTAATAAAGGAGTGGGTACTCCTTTTCTTCCTGCATTTTGTGGTCCTGTGTCCTTAAGTCTAAATTACATAACTGTCCCTAAAGTGGGACAAGGTTAATATTAATTGGTTTCTCAAGGAGAAATCTTGAAATCAGTTTTGATTCCTAACAGAAGAGCAGAAGAGAATGTAAATATGAAGCCAACTGTCTTACCTTTTGCATCCTTTTGCCAGTATGTGAGTGTTTTTCCACACAGAAGAGAAAGGAATGTTTCTTCAAAAGCAAAGAACAGTCTGTTAAAGGAATGCTTTTATCTGGCATGTGGCCAGCGGTTGCATATAACTTCAGTGTTTGAGAATAATACACATTATGTAAATTAGGATAGTAGATTTTTCAGCAATTAGTAGGTTTGATGCAAGTACTCCTTTTTTTCCCAATATTCCCCACTGGTTTTGACCACGTGTTTTGGCACAAGGTTGGCATGACTGATTCCAGTGAGGATAATGTCTCATGGAGGCTGGAAAGGAACTGGAAAACCTGTTGGTTTGGGGACTCTTCAATCTTTCCTTATTCTCCAGCCTTTTGATACATCATAGCTTAGATCGTATGCATCAAGCAGCACCATAAAGCAAGCTTAGCATGTGTTGCCACGATGGCTGAAGGCAGAACAGTCCTGCTGGCAACACAGATGCCATCCCTGGATGCAAACCTGGGCATTTAGGTACAAGTCTTTGAAAATTAAATGTAAGCAAACTTCTATGTGCTGTGTTTTGTCTGGCTAAAACAGCTTTGATAGTAGACCAATATTCTCAGCAGCGCTTAGTACTCAGCTCAGTCAATTTCTTTTCAAACTACTTTAGCTGACTATTGTGATGGGAATGAAAATATAGATGATCCATGAAGTCCAAAAAATGTTGATAAATAGAATATGTGTGTGAAAAAGCAGGAACTGCTAAATCAGCTTGCAGTGTATTATTTTGCAGGATGAGAACAAAAGGAGTGAAGGACACAGGGAACTGGAGTGGACAGCTATGTTCCTCATGTTTCAAAGCTGTAATACATTGTAACTGGCTGTGAGGAAGCTGATAATGAGAAAGGCAGAAAAGGTGGGGGAGGGCACCACGACATCCCAAGTTTCCCTCAGGGATGTGCACTGGCACAGAAAATCATATAGAAAAGGGTGGAGTTGTGCCCTCTGGCAACACCTTCTGGGACGTACTGGCCATGCGTAACACAACAGTGGGGCCAAGATAAGTGTCCAAGAGTGAGGGGGAGCTGAAGCTGCACGTATCTTTTTCATCGAGACAGTGTTGTCTTCCAACAGGGATGCCCATTTAAGATGTGTGTGGTCAGATCCTGCTCACCTCTGGAATACTGTATCTGATCTGTTGTCTGGTGTGAGTAAAAACTGGGGAAACTGAGGAAAAGTGGGAAAAACTAGAGAAACAGGGACATAGGAGAGAGATCTCTTGTTGTATATGCTTTGCTACTTCTATATATTGCTTTGATATTAGTTTAATAAAGCTATTTATATTATTTCCTCTCTTTTGCCTGAGCAATTCACAAACCTAAAACAAGCCTAATACAATTATGTCAGTCTCTTCACTTTGGCACGCCCAAGCACAAATTGTTTAAAGCACTTTCTAATTTTGATTTACAGCAGATGTTTGTTGTAGTGCACCAACCAATACCACAAGCAAAAACTATTTTTGTTGATTCCTCAAGAAAGATGAAAAAAAGATCAGTTGTGTCATATGAAGATGACTCCTGACAGTTGCCTGTCATACATGTTGGTGACTCTACACAAATTGTTGAAATCTACATTGTTTAAAACTCTTTTTAAACAAGGCTTTAAATGTTGTTTCTGACTCAGAATACATTTTGCGTCTTTTGCCATGCACACATTTTAGTGCGTTAAAAGAAATTTATAACGGTACACTTTTTCATATCCTTGTAACATTAAAACAAAAATTAAACACAAGACATCATCCTGTTTTTATTAGTCACATTCATTCACACAGTAACCTACCGGGACCTATAATTGCTGAAAATGCAGTTGCTGACTCTCTTACAGTAAATACTATACAATTTCATTCTGCTACTGCCTCACACTTGTTTTTACATCATAATATCTCTGCTTTTAAGAAGAAGTTTAATCTCACCATTGCACAAGCACATTAGATAATTCGTGCTTGCCCAGATTGCCAAACTGTCACTCCTGCTAATGTTACACTTGGAGTCAACCCTCACGGCCTATGGGCTAACGAGGTTTGGCAGACAGATGTCACCCATGTCATCTCCTTTGGTCAGTTTAAATATGTTCACATTACTGTTGATACATTTTCCCATATGACTTCAGCTTCTGCACATAGAGGGGAGAAGGCACACAAAGTTATCAGACATCTTACCCATGTCTTTACAATGCTGGGAAAGCCTGCTGATACTAAACAATGGCCCTGCTTATATCTCTCATTCTGTTGCTTTATTTCTGCAGCAGTGGGGTGTCACTCATGTCACTGGATTCCTCATGTCCCTACTGGGCAGAGCATTGTGGAATGCATCCGCGCCGTCCTACAGTCTATGCTATTAAAACAAAAAGGGGAGAATATGAGCCCCCAAGAACGATTGGATAATGCTGTCTACTTTTTGAATTCCTTGCGTTCTTCCTTTGATGACTTTACATCAGCAGCTCATCAACGTTTTGAACAGGAAGCATCACCTACACAGCGAGCAAAGATGCTATATCATGATCCCTTGAGTCCCCAAGCATGGCAAGGGCCAGGTGATAACCTGGGGTAGAGAGTGTGCATATGTTCTTTTACCTACAGGGCCAAGGTGGGTTTCTGCAAAGTTTGTTTGCATTGGTCAGCAAAGGTGAAAAACCCAATGTCCAAGATGCAAAACCTGGCACTGAAGACTCTGACTTAATGAGGCAGCAGAAGAGGGAGACTGATCAAGGAATCACTGATCAAGGAACTGAAAAGCCTTCATCAAGCCACAAGTAACATGATGAGCGCTGCAGGTGTAGGACCCTCCCCTGTTAATAACTTTTAGCGTACCTAGCGATCATTGCAAACAATTCTGCTGTAAGCCTTTGTTTCATGTTACTGTGTTTACCCGTGTCCTTTGTTCAAAACATATGTTGGGTACATGTGGTGGCACCACCAGTGTTTCAGCCTTTGACATGGTCAGGTCCTGAGGTACCCATTTCAAATAATGACATAGATTGGGTTGGAGGGATATGGGTACCACCTAAAGGAAGTTTAAATGCAAACAAGGACTGGATTCAAGTAAATGAAACTTAGTTATTTTACAGAGTATCCACTATTGTGCATTACCACTTAAAATTACACTGATGAGTGTGTACCCATGAGCCCTCAAAATAATTTATTCTATCGTTTTCAAAAATCTGCAGAGCAAAAGGGTCCCTTTGCAAACATGACCTTTATCCAAGTACCAGGTTTGACTGGCATGTTATTGGCAAATTCTACTGAACCACCAATCCATTTACCTGCATGTGTGACAAAAAAACTTACTAAGCCAAACTGGTCTCGCTATAAATCATTAACCCCAGAAAAATTGAATTGGCAGAGTCTTAATGTTTCAGTATACAACTGGGGACCAAAAGGACAAATCCATATGTCCAACACTTCATGAGTAATACAGTTTAATGAAACAGCCACCAAGTCCTTAGTGTGGCAGTATGGAGGATCATCAGGATCAATTTTTCACATACATACTGGAACACATTTTAGATCCTGGCACAAAAATGTATGGAAATCAGCATTTCCTATTTGTCCTAGAGTTATGTCAAAAGGACAGTAATTGTTATAGTGCAAGACCAATTAGACTATTAGAAACCCATAGTATGGATCACATTATGATCTGTATGTGTCATCCTTATGCCTTTTTAGCATCACAGGAAATAAACAGCAAGTATATTCTGAATATTACTGACGTGATTATAACCACTTGTTTAATGCATAATAATGTAATTCACTGGAACCTCATATATATCATCCCTTTACGATGAAGAGCTGAATTGTGGCTGCCAGTTAATTTAACATGTCCATAGGAAACTGAAGATAGCCTAGCTCAATTTTACTTGACTTTTTCAAGCTACCAGAATTAGCAGAAGAAAAGGCTTTTTGGGATGGCTGATAGCATTCATTGTATCTGCACTGTATTTTAGACAGTGCATCACTATCAGTAACTGCCTTGGCAAAATGTGCACATACTGCACATGAAGAGGGAAAAGCTTTAAGTAATGTTACTCAAGAGCTAAAATTACTAACAGAAATAGATTAGCAGATATTGGCATGCCTAGATGCTTTGGAAGCTGCTTTAGTATGGCTTGAAGATAGACAAAATGCTTTAAACACACAAATGCAATTGCACTGTGATTGGGAGCACAGATCAGATGATTTGTGTGTCACTCCCTTACAATGGAATGGTTCACTCCATGAATGGGATGAAATTAAGAAACATGTTCAAGGCACCTTTGCTGTGAATATTGAAGGCAAGATGTAAATGTTGTCACAGGCTCTTAAGCGACAACTAACCCAAGCCCAAAAACTGGCTTCACAACCAGTCTTGGATGACTTATCTGACAGTATTCAATGGCTAAATCTGAACACCTGGTTTAGAGACCTGAACTTCGGTATTTGAATACTTATTGCCATTGGTTGTTTGTTATTTATACTGCTGTTTATAGTCCTGTGAATTACCTGGGGAATCATCGGTGGTCTTTGCAGAACCAAAGCCAAGGTCCTTGAAGCCCTGATCATATGTCATGGGATGAGTGCCAGAGAAGAAAAAGCTCCTGTTTACAGCCTGGTTTCTGTGCCTGCTGAATTTGGGGGTGTAGGACACTCTGCTGAGGCGCTCAGCAGTGCGGAGCAGCAGAGGCTGCGCCCACAGGAGCGGCAAAAAGCATCTCCCCTCCCTGGGACCTGGGCGGTACCTGCTGGGCAGGTGACCGCTGCCACGGGATGGGGAAATCCCAGCGGTGCCTCCAGTACCCGGCTGGAGGAAAGCGGCAGGGACAAAGATGTGCTCTTACCCTCTGCTACCATGCATGCGTGCCCCTCAGTTTCCCATTGGCCTTTTCCCACTTGGGAAACATCAGAAGAGGGGCGGGAAGTTTCTGTTTTCATACAGAACACTGGAAGAGGGCAGTCCGATACTGGCACGTGTTGGAGAAGGATCGCTCCTCAGTGCTGCTCAGAGAGGGACTGCAGTGCGGCCCCGCAGTTCTGCCTGCTTCTCCAGGCCTCCAGCCATCACGCATTCACCGTTTCTCACCCCCGGAGAAGACACCACAGGCACCACCGCCATCGTTGCTTGAATCACTGCAGATTCTACGCCAGNGAAAGAGGGACAGTTGCTGTCTCAAAGACACGGGTGGTTATTTCGTGTGGGTTTTTTCCTGGTTCATTGCTTTCATACCAAATAGGTATTGGTTCATCCATACACTCATCCACATACTCATCCATACACATGCATTCAGTAAAAAATTGTTGCTTTTTCTCTATACATGTCTTGTCCAGTGTCATCACCCCATACTGTCCAAAACCAGGACATCATGAACCCAAAGTTCCAAAACAAAAAAAAGGGGGGGATGTGGGAACTACAAGCTGTTCCATTCCACCTGCCTGGATATCAAAGAACAAAAGAAGAGTGTGTGCGGATAATTTATGGTCTTGAGTGGACTAAACTTGTCCTTGTGCATGAGAGGAGTGAAAGTTCAAGCCGGAAAAATGCCTGGAGAGTGCTTTGCTAGTGTGAAAGAAATATCAGTGACTGAAGACAGGCATGCAGCCTGTGTGCCTGTCCAAGGAGGATGTTTTAGCCTCATAGCTCAGTTCCGTACCTGTAGGATATAAATTGCCAAAGCTTCTAATAATAAATTGGGTGGATTGATTGCTTGCTTGCACTGCAAGTGGCTGCTCTGAGTCCGTCTTTCAGACACTGCAGTATTAGGCTGGTATCCAGTTCACTCAGGCTGAAGAAGCAAAGGGATAAATATGTGTATATATGTTACAGATGTGCAAGGAAACAAACTCAGATTTCATAAAATGGGTTGGGTTAGAAGGAACTTTAAAGATATTTTATTCCAACCTCCCTGTCATTGGCAGGGACACCTTCCACTAGGTGTATACTTACTTCCAGTGAGTATAAAATAAATAAAATTAAAGCCACATCATAGTTCTGTGTTGTGGAAGACACTGAATATGAGAGAATGAAACTAACAGCATTACTAAAAGGTATATAAGACTTCATGTCATGCTTGGAGCAAACAAAAACACTTTCATTTTAGAAGAAGATGAAACAAATCTGAAGACATTTTGCTGAGTTCCTGTAGGGATGTTAGCTTCACTTTGGTTCTCTTTAAAATATTTCTGATATCTCTACAAAACAAGTGAGGGAAAGATGACCTTCTTTACCTTTATTACTTTACTATACCCAGACAGCTCTAACATAGACATAGGTGACTAACATAGACATGAATTGATTCATCCTCACCCAGACAAAAATTTTCTCATTTGCTGGAATATGGCATTTTAATGTTCAAGCAATCTAACAATTCCTGAAACATAAAGTCTGAAAGACAAATTATCTTATGAGAGGTAACTTTCACCAATCTTGTATAGTGAGTACTTGACACTGTTTATGAATATATATACACATGATGAACTGCCTCTCGCTAACAATTGAAGACAAGATTCAAAGCTTGCTGAAGTCAATACACACCTTTTCTTTCTCTGCATTTTGTTGCAGCTATAAAATCCTAATTCATACTTTGTTAAAAAAAAGGTGCTTTCCCTCTTCATCTCGTCAAATCCTGCCAATAAGTAGTTTAGTAATAGAAAAGAAATAAAGTTCATATTAGATCAAATGACAGATTTTATTTTAATATCACTTTCATGTTGTTTCCAAGGATGAGATGAAATATCTTCATCACTACATCAGTGTAAGGACAATTCTAATATATAGCTGTATCAGCAGAAAAATCCAATTTCTATCAGCATGGTGAGTCTGAACATATCGAACAAAGCTGGTGCAAATGACACATCAATTCTAATGACTCACTGTTAGGTACAGGGTAAAATCATTAGCATTGAAATACATCACAATCTGAGGAAAAACTAGGTATTTTTAAAAGTCACTCAGAAATAGCTAGCACCTCTTGACTAAAACCAAAACTGTGTCATCCAAATGAAGTGGGATCTTAAGTTTTAGATGCATTTCTCCATTTAACTGGATTTTGTTCCTTTGTCATGAACTCTGTCTCTCCTGACAATAGCCAGGAGGAGTATTAAAGTGTGGCAATCACTGTGGCCTTACCCAGGTGTCAGGCAACTTATTCCTTCTGACACAGAAACAGCCCACCCCTACCATCACATGAACACGAGCGAACACCTGTGCTTCCCCAGACTTCCAGCAAAAGCCAAATACATCTTTGTGTCTTTGCAATGGAGTGCTAGGCTGTTACCATATGTCTGTGTGGGTGGCAAACAAGGCTGTCAACTATCATCCCTTGACATGACACCCCAATTTCCTGCTGGTTTTGAGAGCCACCATCCCTGGCCTTCATCAGCAAGCTTGCTGGTCATGACAAAAGAATAATCTGAAGCAGACTTTCCAGGACATTGCTATAAAATGAAAAATTTGTTGTGATTCCTGTGTGTTTAAACAAGAAAATGTAAACCGTGAAGATTATGGTAACATTATGTTTGGTGGTGGTGCCACTGGTGTTGTGTGTGTTCTGAAAAAAAGCAAGAGACCTCAGTGAAAAGTGATGTGGCTAATTATAGGACTATAATTCACTTAATTGATCCAAGTGAGGCTTCCAACATAATCTTTTGATTTGAAACAAAATCTGGTGGGAGAGAGATCTTTCATGTAGAACACAATGGTGTAAAAGATTCCATGGCTGGAAATCAAAGATAGAGACACAGAGACAAAAAAGGATTTATTGTATTAACAGGGAGGACAACCTAGTTTATAAAGAGTTCCCCCAACTGCAGTGGACATGATACCTGCAATAAACAGCTACAGCTAAATAAGATGAATCCTTGTATTCATACCAGTATACATATATATATCATGATACCTCGTTGAGAATGACCTCATCTAATAGATATTGATGGAAGTCCTTCTGTTTAAATTTTGAAATTTATATTAGTGGTTTTCAGCAATGCAGTTCTTCTGTGACAGAGCTCATGTTTCAGTTTCTTGTAGATACATAAAATCACAGATTGGTTTGGATTGGAAGGGACTTTAAAGATCATTTAGACCCTTTCTGGGTCACCTTCCACTAGACCAGGTTGCCCCAAGCCCTGTCCAACCAGGTCTTGAACATTTCCAGGGACAGGGACAGCTTATCTGGGGAACCTGTGCCAGAGTCTCACCACCCTTACAGGGAAGAGGTTTTTCCTAGTATCTAACCCAAACCTGTTCTCTGTTAGTTTAATGCAAAGTTGAAGCTAGCATTCCTTTCAGCTTCTGGTTTCCCATAGATAAGCCAGTTCACACAGTCCTAACAGAAGGATAGTCTCTGTCCTCACCTGTCTTCCAAGGCAGTACTGGGAGACTAAGTATGCTGGCAGTCTCCTTTTATTTATGCCTTTATGGTTTTTGCAAAAAGACTGCATTGATTTCTTTTTATTGCCTCTTCCAATTCATTATGGCATTAGCACACACAGAGATTGTCTGTGAATAACAGCAAACATTTGTAAGCATGAGTTTGCTATGATCCACCCATCTATCACTTATAAATTAAGAAGAAGAATTTATACGTAAATCAGGTGGCATTATAGCAATGCAAAAATTTATGATCAGATTCTTTATCTAAAGACTGAAGCAGTATGCGTATGATGTCACTTCCCTTCATGATGAGAATGAGCTAATCTCTCTACACCATTCATGGTGTCATCGTTTGGACAGTTTATATGTTTAATTTAGGGATATAAAACCAAAAGGATGACTAGAAAGATAATAAGCTTTATTTTGGAATATATATATATATATATTAAAAAAATATATATTTAAATGTGTATATGTAAATGGGGTAGGGGGTTAGATGTAAACAGTGCACAAAGACAACAGAAAGACACAACAATCACAAACAATCCAAACTCTGAAGCAGTAAGTCCTGTGTGCAGCAACAGCTGCAGCCAGTAGTGGGCACTGAGCAGCAGGAGGTTGCAATGTTCTGGTGACCAGAGGGGGCGCTGAGAGCAGCAGGAGGTTGCCAGAAGGTCTCAAAAAGTGGGGATTCTTGTAGGGGGGGGAGGTCCAGAGCGGTTCCGGAGGTTCTGAATGGGTCAGACAGGGGTTTGCAGAGAGTCCCGGGGCTGCTGAGG
This sequence comes from Calyptomena viridis, assembly GCA_013390005.1. Taxonomy (NCBI): domain Eukaryota; kingdom Metazoa; phylum Chordata; class Aves; order Passeriformes; family Eurylaimidae; genus Calyptomena; species Calyptomena viridis. The sequence goes on along the minus strand of WEIV01029931.1, from coordinate 5,921 downwards.
GGTCCCAGGGTTTCTGGAGGGGGAAGGCAGGGTTGTTTAGATGGCCCAGGGTTTGCCAGGGAGCCCCGAGGGTCCCGGGGTTTCCGGAGGGAGTAGGCAGGGGTAGGAGTATTGACAAAGTGGAGGACTGAGAAGGAAAAGCTGAAGTGCTGGTTGGAGTGGTGGCAGCTGCCGTTGGAACAGTAGCAGCAGTTGCAGGAGGCATCTGGAGGCTGCAAGCAGCACCTGGAACTGCTGGGGGGCTGGTGGGTGCTAGCTGGAGACCATGGCTAAGATGGCAGTGGCAGCAGCTAGAGCAGCAGCAGGAACACCATTACTCCAAGCCCAGCAAGGTCCAAATGCCACAAGGGAAAATGACGGCCGCCTTTTACATAGTTTTGTCCAACCCAGAATCCTTTGCAACTACACAGGTGCAGCTCTCTGTTTCTGCCCCTTCTCCGTGCCCCGTAAGGCATAGTCTGCATGTCCATTGGGCTACTGCAGTTTTGCGGTGCCCCATTCTTGTGCCTGCCCTGCCTCCTCCCCATTCCCGCCAGCGGGAAGGTCTTTGTTTCATCTTGCCCCACGGTCCAACATGGCATCCTCTCTCCACCTGGTCCTCATGTGCCATGGCACCGGCCTGCCCTGGCACTGTCACAGGGCCAGGAGGGTGAAGTGGGCATTGATGGTGACGCCAGCCACCCCTGGGTGCCAGGTCCCCTCTCCACCGCGTGGGTCATGGCAGGGACAGGAGCTGTCTGGGCATGCCACATATGTGGCAGCTGGAGCGGCCCCAACACCCAAACAGCTTGGGGACAACCCTATGTCTGCGGCTCAGCAACAGTGTTGGGGGGCAGCGGCTAGTAATGGCACCGGGCTGGGGGCTGCTCCCTCCCTGGAGCATGGCTCCACCGCGCTGACTGTGCGAACAGCTGGACATGGCACCAGGGGTAACTCCCACTGCCACAAACGTGGGCAGCTACGTCGGGGGCAGCCCTCCACCAGCAGCAGTTGGGGCAGCAGGGCCAGGGGCTGAGCTGGCAACAGTCCTTCCCACTTCCCACGAGTCCTGGCCACTCGCCTGGGCCAGTATAACGAGGCCAGCCCCCGCAGTCGCCATGAAAGTGGGCAATCGTGCCAGGGGCCAGCCCCGCCAGCAGTGGCCGGGGTGGAAGTGGCCAGGGGCCAAGCCGGTGATGATCCTTCCCAGCACTGCTATCCTGGGCCAGTGTCATGGAGAATCAATGTCAGGACTGAGTGCTGTGGGGCCAGTGCTGCCACAGCGAGCCCTGGCTTCCCCCCCCCACTCTCTTTGCCCCCTCCTTTCCCCAAAAGTTTTACTTCCCCGGTAAAAAGAACAGTTTTGTATGCTGTCATAACACATGGTTTCTCTTCAAAACTGGAATCATCTTCTTTCAGTTTCCAGCTAGTGGAAAGCATAGCTAGCGTATGCTTTACTTTTAAGCCACTATTTAATTCACAACTTCGTTATTATCCCTGCCTACTTGCATTTGTTCAAAGCAACCCATGTCATTAATAACAGAAAAATCTATGCTCTTCATATCCTTCACTTTTATGCAGCAACGTTCTCATGGTTGATGTTTCTCCAATATCTTTTATGCAGCTATTTCTATTTGCATATTTTACATCACCAAATTCCAGATGCACAGTGTATGCTGAAAGATTTAAAAGCATATCATTAGTTTAAAACTTGCAAGATGACATGTAGAGCTATTAGCTTCACAGTGGCCAGAGCAACATTTTCACAAACTACTTGTGGGCAGTTTCCAGGTTTTCCTCATCCCATATGCTATATCAGAATGCCTAACTTTCATGTATACCTTACTGTTACAATTTCTGTACCTGTATACTCTCTGACGCAAAGATCAAATATTGTGATTATATATATATGTATATATAAAAGAATATAGATAGTAATGTGATTGAATGACAGAAAAGAGAAGATAGCTACAAAGCAGAAAAGGATGAACAGCAATAAACAGAGTTTGATTGTGATTGCCACATCCCTACCAAGCAATGAAGGGTGGTTGCACAGCAACATTTCTCCACAAGAATGAGTCACACCTTCAATGACAGCATTTTTAATCTCCCGCTGTGATAGGACTGAGGTTGATCAGCATGGTGTGAGACACTGTACAGAAATTGAGGGAATTGTACAGAAATTTTAGAGATATTGGGGGAAAAAAGTCTGCTTGGTCCTGCTGCTGTGGAACCTCATAAAAATATTACCTTTAAGTATAGGATTGCCTTAACCTTTATCCTCTTCCAGACAATACTCTTAGTTATGAATATCCACTTCTCTCAGATCTGCCTTGATACTTGTTATACAGCAATTAAACACTGGGTATTATTGAGCCACGTATCTAATAGTCTGTGACAGGATTAGTTTCTTACCTTGATTGTTAGGCTCAGATAAGAAAGCATACTTTGTTTTCTCACACAGGTGGACTATTTTTTTTTTGCCTGTACTCATTCTGAGTAGCTTTTTGAAGACTTGAAAACTAAATTAACAAGTAATTTTTAAGAACTAGGTTCTATTTCCTCAGTGCATTTTTAAGCATTAACCTGCTCTAACAGCCTTTTAATGTGTATCAGTCTTTCTAGAGCACTGCTGTATCATAGAATCACAGAATCACAGAATCATTTGGGTTGGAAGGGACCTTAAAGATCATGCAGTTCCAACACCCCTGCCATGGGCAGGGACACCTTCCACTAGACCAGATTGTTCCAACCCTCATCCGGCCTGGTTTTGAACACTTCCAATATGTATCAATACACTAGTGATGCGAAATATTATGTCTATAAAAACAAGAAAGCAAAATCACCAGTTATTGTACTGTTTTTTCACGCAGCCTGGGGACATATCTAATTGCTTTAATGTTTTTAACTGTGCATTCAAAAACCACAAGCAAAAGCTCAGGAGATGCTAATGACTACTGGTGTCTTGCACTACAAAGGTTCAAAGGTTTGAGTTAATAAATACTTTTGTTTCTTATGTCACAGCTGAACTGAAGCTCCAAATGGGCTGGGAGTAGTTAGAGCTGAAGGCATCTGACAGAAACTCAAGCAGCTGCCCGGCTCACTAGGATTTGAATAAAACCAGCAAAACTTCCTTTTATCTGTAACAAAGAAAGAGACATCATCACTGAGAGAAAAGGTGGGAGTGGGTGCCACATACAGTCCTGGAATAACTAAAAATATTAAAAAAAAAAAAAGGGAGGTCTTCCAGATTATTTTATACAAAGAGTAAACTAACTTCAATTCAGCACAAGTGGCAGGAAGAAATTATTTATTCTTCTTTATCTTTTCTGTTTCAGAAACATTTAATGAAACCAGAACACGTTCTTCAGGCTTCAAGCTCTAACTCATTAGCTGCAACAAAAACAATCTCAGATAATGAATAATTAAAAATAAATAAATAGAATCAGGTACATGTAACATTTACATGTACATGTTACATTTTGACCTGACAGTGGCAAGGAGGGGTACAATTTAAAAAAATTTTTTGTTTATGTCTTATATGTGGTGTTGTGACCCTGCCTGGTCCCTGAAGAGCCGCCCTCCCCGCCCAGCCCAGCCCACCCCTGCGACAAGGTGAGCAGCGTGTGACGGAGACCATGTCAGGAGGGCATGTCTGGGCGGGGTGGCATGTGCCTACAGTCCCAGCCACCGGCGAGGCCAAGCCTGACAGATTGCTTGAGCCCCAGAGCACAACGGGCAGTGTGTATGGGGGCCAACACCTGGGAGAGCGGGGCTGGCGTGGCCCCGGGGCGCAGCCGGGGTGCAGGTGAGGTGCGGCCGGGAGGCCAGTGCTGCCTGGCGTGGCCGGGACAGCGAGGCTGCAAGGAACTCATGCGATTTCCACGGCATGGGGCTTGATGGTTCAGGCAGAAATGGAACTGTCTGGACGCTGAGGGGACGTGCAGCTCTCTGTCTCAGCACCGAGATGTGCAGATGGTGTGAATTTCGGCTCCCAGTGCAAAAGGCAGCAAGCAGCGTGATTTCTCTCCCCGTTGTGCTCTCTCTCAGCTCCCAGCGGGAAGGCAGCGTAGTCTCACCTCTTGGCGTCTCTACAACAGCTCTGCCACAGCCTGCCTGAGCCCATGACCCAGCCTGAACTGCACTGTGCCAGCTTGGTGGCTGACATTTTCTCAGCGGCTGTCACCTTCTCATGACTGCGAGACTTAACAGAGACTTGGGAATTAACCGAGAGCGGGAAAAGACATTTCTTCATGTCTCTTTTCACTACAGGTTTTTCAGTTGTTTCTGGAGATATTGTTTTCGTGTTTCGTGTTTTTCTCATTTAGAGATATATTTTTAATAAAGAGCTGTTATTTTTGGTCTATATATTTTGTGGTCTCATGTTCTCAAATTTAAATTGTGTAATTGTCTTTAAATCAAGACATGTGGTCCCATTAATAAAGTAGCTTTGTAGGAAAGGCTAAATATGAATACCATAACTTATATTTGTATAAAATCTCAGACTTTACATTGCACTAAACACTACATTTGAATTTACTAAAATGTAAAAATAAAATTCCTTCAGCTTAAAACCAAATCCAACCAGCCAAACAAAACCCACCAAAATACCCCACAACACCAAGCTTATTAATTTCAGGGAGTCATTGCTGTTTATTTTTACCCAATATAATCAAATTTTATTCAAGGTCAGTTTTTTCCTTCTCTCTGAATGCTATGCATAGAGGTTGAAATATGACTTCATTGTGCAGCAGCTGTATCAGCTCTTTCTGTTTATTTTGGTCTACTGTTTCTTCATTTGAGGCTTGTAACTAAAAGCACAAATGAAGAAGTTAACAGAGTGCAATGTTTCACTCACATTCTTCTTTAAAAAGGAGGGACCTGCTGTTTAACTCTTCTGATCCTGGAACCTGTTTTGCAGAGCATACACCTCTGAAAATTGTTTCCACAGCTTTTCACCAGAGGCAGCATGCCTAAGCTTAATTGCTTGTTTCAAGGAATACATTACTGTCTCTGAAGAATCATTTATTGATGGAGATCTAAAACATTTTTGTTTCACAATGGAATTATGCCTTCACTGTTTAATGCACTGCAGCACTGAGTACGACACCCTCAGGAGTCTATTAAACTTCCACATCCTGACTCAAGTTTCCAGGGTTTAGCTGAACATGTCCCAAATCTGTAAGTTGACTGAATGCTCATGGGATATGTACCTCAATGACAGCTGAGTCTCTAGTCATAGTTCTTCTACAACAAGTAAATTAATACTATAATTACTTGGGTTTTTATGGTTTGAAAAATCTCCTCTTGCAATGTTATCTTGCACAGAAACTGTGGCAATATAATTATAATTACACAAACTCTGAAGTAACAAAAGGAAAGGAAGCAACTTTAACATCTCTTGACTAGTAGATGGGCAAATGTTTAAGCTAAAAACAAGATAAGGATCAGATGTTAAGCAGCTGAAGTAAGTAAGAAAGTGTGAAATGCTTTCCTAGAAGAGGAAGTTGTATGTCTAAATGGAAGGTTGGGCAGGAAGTTATACAGAGAGAGGATTCAAAGGCTGCAACACTTGTTTCATTGTATTGGGCCTTTGATATTAAAAATGTTGGCTAAGACACTTGAAAACTCTACAAGAGAAAGGAGAAAAGGGACACTGGATGCAATTAAAAGAAGATTGCTACTATTATCACACCTGCTATATTTTGTTTCTATTATTATTATTACTGTTGTTATTATTGTTATTCTCGATGTTAGTAGTAAAGAAGTTTAGCTAGCAGTGCCGGTTCAATCTATTTAACCTGAAATGATCCTATCTGATTTATTTAACAGGTTTCTTGGCTTATTTAAGATTACTTTTACTATTGCTATAGGGAACACCCTCCCCCTGTCAATTGATTGGTGTGGTGGTTTGGGCACGAATACGAGACAAAAAAGTGTAT
>WEIV01029929.1:139140-150715 GCA_013390005.1 Calyptomena viridis | reverse complement strand
ATTTTATGATTCTATTCTATGATTACCAGTGATCATGAGGTGGAGGAAGGGGAAAAGGATGCCATCTCACAAACAGCATAAAGCTATAAAATATTTCTACTCTGGAAGAATAAATTTAGCATAACCCTTGTCCCTAAGTAGTAATCAGTCCTTCTGATGTCAAACTGTGATAGGGCAGTAAAATTTGCATTATTTTGATTAAGAGAACTGAGATTAACATTGCAAGTCTTTGATTATATCTGAGAAGATGGGAAGTTATATGAGAACTCCAGGGGGAATGTGATAACCTCTAAATGAACACGTTTTAAATGGAGGGTATCAGGTCTCTCATTTCTTTGAAGGTAGAAAAAAGAATAGCTTCAGACTGGTACCATGTGAATGTCAGCAGCTTATCTGATGTTCACTAACCACTTCAAGACTGCTGCCATTTTAAAGGCCAAAGGAAAATATGTTAGTAAGAAGCAAAAGAAAGTGGAAAATACTGGTGGTGGGCAGCATGCCTATGTCTGTTCATAATAGTGAGAAACCCTGAAATGAATAAGAGAAAAGTAGATAGTAATTGTTAAGACTAGTTGTGTTGATGTATTTGAAGAGTAACAATGAGAACTTGGCTTTAGGTATAAAATGAAATGAAATAAACATATTTTTTACCCAAAAAATTTGATGACACAGGTGTTTAAATTTCTGCCAATTACAAACTCCTAACAAGTTTAAAGAGCTGGGGTAAATGTAGAAAAGCATCTATTTGGATTGCCCCAAAAGAGAGGTAATAGCCTATTTATGCAATCACTTTTATTAATTCCTTTTATCACTATGCAATATAAATTCAGAGTGACAAGATTAATTTACTCATTCTCTGGTATCTTCCATTGCAGCAGGATTTTCAGCCTGCAAGCCTGCATGACTAAACTTTGGTTTTCAGGTTGGTTTTTTTTTTAACACCTAGCATATAAAATGTTTTTTCTGCATATATTACAGTGAAGAAAGTTCTATGCGTAGCCCATTATTTTGTTTAACATTAACTGTGGTTTTCTAGACCCTTTTTAGCTTTTTTTTTTCCTTTACATTTGAGATTTTAGTATTGTATTAGAATTTAGTTCCTGCAAGTATGGTCAGTTATTTCTATACATAGAATTGTAATGGATGCACTGAGTGAGGAGAAAGTCCACTGTACTTGGCTGTCTTGTCCCTCTTGTTAGCAAATACAGATGTCCAGAGAACAAGTACAAGCAACAGTGCACAAGAACTCACAAAGGAGCTCAGAAATTTATGGATTTCCTTGAAAAAGATGACATCATTTTCATAGCATATAAGGACGAGCCATTCTCATCTGTGCAGTGGTCTAACTCCTTTATGAACCCATATAAACCATGGCTCCACAGGCAGATATGGCACTAAATTCAACAAATCAGCGTGGTTTGCTTTTTTTTAAAAAAATTTAAGTGTTCTTCATAATCATTGTTTTGGTATCTGCCAGAGACATTTTTTTCTTCTAGTGGGAAACTGTGGATACACATTACTCATCTGAAGTCTGCTCAACCTTAAACATTTTTTTTTTAGATTTTGTTATGGAAAGAATTATTTTCCTTTCAACCCCTGAAAACTCTTGCTCTCAGAATTCTGTGCAGCCCTGCACAGATTTCAATTCCAAAGTAAAATACTTTCCCTTCTTCAGAAAAGCCTTCAGACTGCTGGGCACGCTAGAAAGAGCCCATAGCCAGAAGAAATAATGGAAAACATAAAATTTATTTTGCGCATCCCCAACAGGTATTCAAATACATACAGCAGATTGTTGAGAGATCCTGTTTTATTTATGCATGTCTGTGCCTGAACGAGATATAGATGATATATAGATGATAATCATCCCTATTGAGGGATACAGGGATATAGCCCATAGATGGCACTGCTCCCTCACTTGTTCTCTTTTCACAGTGAGCCATGACTCACAGTTTGTACTGAAGACATTATTTTTTTCTCCTAGGGACATGTTTACTTTGTGCATCCTAAGTCACAAACAGAAAAATGAGCTCTTCTTCAATGAAATATTAGAAATGAAAATCCCGTTAAACCTTTAAAGATCGGGATAGGCCTTGTTTCACTTACCTTTTGCATCAGACTGCTCATACAGTTTTAATAAAATTGCACTTCCTGATTCCGTGGACTAAAGCCCTTGCTTTCTGTTCAATTTAGTGTGGAATTCTTTCGTTTCTAAAAAAAAGCACACCTAAAAAACTTACAGACCTTGTAGTAGCATGGAGACTGGAGTGGTTGTTTAAGGAAAATGAAAATATCTTTCAATTGATAAGCAAGTAGGTGAATTAATTAAGGAATACGTTTACACACACATAAAAAAAAAGAAAGTAAACAAATGTGTCCTACTTCAAGCAGCAGCTTATGTTTGATCAGGGTTTCACTGAAGATAAAAAGCTAGCAAGTAAATTGGATAAGGAAGAGTTTTCTCTATTCTCTGCAGTGTGGCACCTCAATAAACAGTGCTGGGTAAAATTTAACACCACACAGTGGCAAGGAAAGCAGCATGCTGTGGTAATTTGGTGACTGCATGGTCTCCTTTTATCTATCTGCAGAGACAGCAGTAATGCTTTTAGTTAACATTTCATAATGTTTTCAAGACCAAAGTTAGAAAAAGAGATGTTTTGCGTGATCTACAGCAACTCCAATTGTTTCTTTGAAGAGCCCTATTGTCTGTTTTTTTAGACAGTGCATTTCAATTTTCTCAGGTGACTAATCTTGAGGACATAAAGGTGGCCATTACTTCTGCTTGATTATTTACACTGGTTTGACCAGCTTATAAAACCTTTCAAAAACCATGTCCTTACATGCTTAGCAAAACTCTTCATAGACTTGCTGTAAAAATCTTACAGGATTCAATTTGCTCTAGGCATGCACTCAACTCTACAGCAGGCTCTGCAGGTATCTGTCTTGAGCATAGCTTAAAAAACAAGACTGAAGCTCGCTGCTGCAATTAGAGCCCTTAATGCTGCACAGACAGAACTGCAAAACCTGAAAACCTGCCTGCCTGGAGTGAACATGTGTGGGACAGGATGCCAGCAAGGGATTTCTATACCACAAGCAGACCTCGAGGGGTTGATGTGTGTCTTTAAAAACCGTAACATGTGAATAGTCACATTTATGGACCCCTACTAATAAGGCAGTGAAAGATAACTTCATAAGAAGACATAACTGGAAAGGTTTTTAGTCACCACATACACAGTACTCGTGGCTGTAAAGTGGCTGTAACCACTTTACCATGTCACAGATCACAAGGAGTTTGCCACGTCCAGGCAAGTCCACTGCTGTTTCTCCTCCTTCAGGTACCCAGAAGAGGAAGGGGAAGCCCAAATTCTATACTTGTCTGTCACATTTTTTTTTGCTGTCCAGTAAATTGTAAAGCATTAGCAAATTGGGAGGCATGTCTTCTGTTAAAGACAGACACTCTAACAGTTAGTTTGGACAGAGTTTATCTAGTTACAGTATCACTGAAGTTAACAAGCAGACTTAAGCTGAAAGAAGACTGAATGTAACATATTTCTGAGGAACTGCTGAATATTTCCATCCTTTGTCTTTTTCTCCTCACAGTCCTGATACTCTTTCTGCTCCCTGCTTGATTCCCTGTTTTCTTTGTGTTTGCTTAATGATGGCTGCCATTTCCCCTCTCCATGAGCAAACAAGCTTACCATTTTCTTTAATGTTCCTATTTGAATTATCTCTGTAAATTCACCAGAATGATAGAAGTGTTATTTTGCTATCTACCCCAACCATGAGTCTTGCTGATTTAAACTCAAATACACTAAAATGAGTTTTAGATGAGGATTCTTTGTTCTATTGTCTCTACAGAATTCACTATTCCAAATGTGTTACTTTGAGAAGAAAAAAAATTTAATATCCTGTGCTTGAGGCACTCCTGGAAAAAGCCAGTGGCCCATATGTATAAGGGGGAGATACTAATCTGAACAAAAAATATGTCTGTTAGACATATGAAGACCTTCTCAAAGCATTCTCCTTTGAAAAGCTGTTCTAGTCTCACCCACCCCACCTCATTTCCCTCTGGCTCTTTCTAATCTGACTCCTCTGAAGTTTCCTTGACCTTTCCCTACTACTCTCGTTTGACTTTTCGGTGTCATGTCTTTATATATGGTAGATGAACAGTTTTCTTTGTACCTCTGACAGCTTTTTTTATAGCCAGCCCTGTGGTTTTGAACAGTATTTGTCTCTGGGAAAAATGGTTTTTACTGGATAATTTAAAAGCAGGAGAACAACAAATGAATTTATATAATGTTCCACATTGAGCTTTTTAAGCAAGAAGGAAAAGGAAAATGTTTATCAGGGCTGAGAAACAAGCACTTCTATAATGTAAACCGATGGACAATTACTGTTGTCTTTTAAAGGGAACAATTGGACTGAGGTGTTGGGAACACCTATTGTATCAGCTAATATTGTAAGGCAGAGAAAAACTTCACTTGCTGATGCACTAACCAGGTAAGTGCTAATTGCCTTTTAAAATAAGTACGTTTTAATACTGAGCAAAAGAGTGCTCACAGAGGACTTGACAAACTACAACATACACAGAACTATGTACATTGTTTGGTCAGTGGTGTATCTAGGGTTGGCTTCAAGAATATAGAAAAAGGGCAGTAGATCAGATCACCAGTGTAAGGTAGGGAGAGAGGAGAATTGAAAGTGACCCACTGACTGCTCTGCCTTGGTCAAGGTCCTGCAAAGACGAGCTGACTTCTGTTGTGAATGTGAGAAACTTTGGGGATGTGGGGTAGTAAGTGTGGCTGTGAAGAAGTAAGACTCCTCTTGGAAGTATCAGTTATTTCTGTATCTCTTGCCCTACCTCTGGTTGTAGCAGGAGCAGCAAACCTGGTTCTCCAGAATCCATTTTATTCTGATGCTTCCAAGAAAGGAAAATGCTTTTCTTTCAGATGCCACACCCATAGCTCTGCCTCTTCCTCTGGCTTCTTCTGTCCCTGTGGCAAAGCAGACCTGTCTTGGCTCTCTCACTTTGCAGAAGCAAACCACCAATTCAACTTGACTCTGGATATATATCTTTCCAACTGCTGTGAATGCATTACACAGTATATAGAAATAGATTATCAAAACTATCAAGTCAAAGGTTTTCAAATGACATAATGAAAATTATTGGTGATTTATTGACATGAATGATTCCAGAGCTTTCTGTAGAATGGGATTTTGTTCCTTCTCATCTCAGCCACCACTGCGATGATGTGAACAAAAAAACCTGTCAAACACTGGGATGCATTAATGCAGATATCTATAGCAAACTCTGTGAGGAAGTTAACAATGCTTTCTTTTCATAGCAGGGAATTAATAATGTGCAGTAAGACATAAGGCCACTGATAAACAGAAAAGATAAATATACAATACATGAGTACATAAAAATGCACATAGGGGACAAATAAATAAATACATAAATATATCTACAAAATAGGTGATTCAGTTAAAGAATCATCCATTGTAGTGTGCAACACATAAATAAAGATAACCATATCTGCAACATCCACAGCTAGCAGTAGAAAATTAAAATATATATAGTACCCAATTCTTACCCAGTCATTAACAACGATCTTTTGCATTTTTAAGGTTCTTGAGTTGAAATTGTCAATTTATAAAAAGAAACAAAAAAGAGAGACAATCACCTGGCTACTGCAGTTTGTTCCTCTGTTCCAGAGACCTAAGCCCTCTGAGCTGACAGAATTTTAGATAGTAGAGTTATCCCCTCCTCGGCAGAGCAACACTAAGCTAAGGGCAAGATGCTTTGCAGCAGGTTTCAGTTATCAGCTGATAGCAGAGAAACCTAAAACTGGAGTCCTGTTTTCTGTTCCAAGCTCTGGGCATATGTTCTGCTGCGTATGTCTTACTCTGCTTGTTTCTCTCTGGTATCATCACCTCTCCTCTGCCTTCAAAATTTTCTTCCCCCAGTCCTGTCTCCTGAGATGCCTCAACCTCCTCCTCCAAGCAGGGCTCACCTGCCCCCTGCTCGCAGTCTCACATCACATGGGACCTTTCCTTGCTCCAGCCCTGGACTTCTCCTTCCTTCCTGCATGAAACTGTTCTGCATTTGACTTTGCCACAGTAGGCAAGGAAGTGCAGGTTTTTAAATAACTCTAACAAAGTTTGAGAGAGAGATAAGAATATACATTTTCCACATTCAATTTCATTACCTTACTTACTTCCAGTATCCCTAGGAACAGTTCCTGCAGGAAAGATGTTTGCAAATCCTCACAGCCCTTTGTTGCAAGCTGCTTCTCTTCCTGAAGATATAGTGCACTCACTGTATTCTCAGCCATGTGGGTTGAGAGGGGAAGAAGTTATTTCCAGTTGAACAACGTAAATAATTCTTCTAATTTTCAAAATCTTATGTTAGTCCACATGTCAGCATATTTTCATGAAAAAGCCAGTCCTGATATTACCAACTATGAAACGACAGAATAGCCACAGCCTTTCAAATAAAATATTTCCATATTTTTTTAACACTTGCTAAATAATGTGTTTGCTCTAGGTGGAATAGATCAAATTTAGAAAGAATATTTCAACCTGGAAAAATGCCTTCTTATGGGAAACACGGAAAAAGTAGAAGTTTCCACCTCCCCTATGTCTGGTAATTAAATTCTGATATATTGATTAACTTTACCTACATATCTTTTAACTTTTTCTTTGAATTTGGAAGATGTATTTCTAAACACAGCTCTAAAGCTACTGGTCTGTCCCATGGAAAAAGGAGCATAGCTTTTTAGGCAAAGAACAAGCAAGGAGAACAGGAAATAAAGTTTTTAGAGCTCCCAGAAATATAAACTTAAGGATGTCCTTTAATCTTTCCAATCTTTGTTTGCCAAAATAGAAACATTCTTCTATTCACAGCTTACACCAGTCTTCCGAAATAAAGACTCCCATTGGTAAAGAAAAGAAAAGACAAGTCATTATAAACGGAACTTACTATCCACAGTTATATATCAGGTACCTCTCTCCTTTAGAGTCCTTTTGAATGTATAAATCTAAGTTGCAAGCTTTTAACAGGAGTTACTTTTTGTATTTATTTGTGTTTATTTATTTGGTTTTATTTTCCATGGTTTTTGCATTCACAGTAGTAGAGAATGCTGAGCTAAGCTTAGACTGACTCTTACTGTGAAATTACCAACAGACAACTTCTTATAACTGCAAATGGGCATTTTGAAATACGATGTATGAAATTGGCCCCAAAGTGTGTGTTTTCTCACAAGAATATGTAAATCTCAAAAATACTGTGACAATTTTAAACATTCTGCTTGTGGTTATGTCCTCAATGTCTTAGGATTTCCAGTTTTTCATGCTTCAAAATATCTTTGTTTTCTATCTTAAATAATTGTATGAAAATCAACTGTACAGCATACTGAGAGGACAATTTTGCAAAATTATTATAAATCAAATTAAAATCTGACAAGATTGTAGGGCTTAAACTATCTGATTTCCAAATTTATCTACCTGTCCTTCTGTATGCCCCACTAAGTAATAACTGAGTTGCAAGAAAAGCAAAATATTTCCATCATCCATTCAGTCAATCATACAATGTCCAGAAGTGGTATGTTGTCCTTTGTAGTTATAATTTTGTATTATCTGCAAATTACTTTCTTTGCTGTGCCTTTAGTAAACCCAGTACCAATAATGACACATACTGTTTCCCTGAGACAGGCTCAAGGCTGAGAAATATGCAGAGCATGATTAATTAGTCAAGTGCAAGGAACTACCCAGCTGACAAAAGTGATCATTGGCCCAAATGACCTTTGATGTCTCAGTGCCTTTGGCCAGAGGGTTTGGCCACTGCATGAGGGGGAATGCTAAAAAAATCTACAACTAACACACATATTAACATTTTGAAGACAGACTATTTTCACTGCAAAAACAGTGGGTTTTAAGAGAAGCCAGTTCTGTTGTTATAAAGCCTGGTGGATTTAGTATTCTGGTAAAAGATAGAAGAACTGGTATCTTAGTTTTAAATAATATATTTGCTGTTTCTACAGTAAAAAAGGAAACACCTAGATGTTTTAGTACAGTCGATGCATTTTCAGAGTCTGACACAATGTTAATCCTATATGATGGTAAATCCCACCTTGTGGCAGTTATCTATGAGTGACACTTTTTTAAATAACAATAAAATATTTTTTGCTGAACTGAAATACCACATACTTCTAGAAACAAGAAAATTGAAAGGCAGGAGCTTTGAAAACTTCAATAGGTAATGATCATTAGCCTCTACAGTTAAAGAGGGAAAAATGCATTTTTGGAGGGTATTTCGATATACCTGTGCATTTGAGACTGGACTGAACACATTTCTGGCAGTGATTCTTTTTCTCTCCACTGTTACAGTCTAGGTGGCTCCCCAAGACTAGCTACCTGACATTGTAGGGCTTAAGTTTGTTGAGATGAGTCCACACACAAGCACACTGGTGCAGTGATCTATAATATGTACATGTGTATAGACACATATTATATATAATAATGTATCGAATTGGTATTGCACAAAGGCCTAAAAAACAGAATTATGACTCTTAGCTGGATCTCTTTGCTCCACAATACAAAGGAATGAAATAAAAATACATAGTATGTAGAATAGCTAAGGTTTTTTCAGAAGGTCTTAAAGGAGTTTTTGCTCTTTGGCTCAATAGATCTGCTCTTGTAAGGCTGAGCAAGATGGCATAGTAGGCATAGTCATTACATACGTGGAGGAATCATGATGAGCAAGAAAGTTATCATTCCAGTGGTTAAAACAGAGACAGCTTTGTAAAGCTGAACCAGACACTTGGATGCAAAGATAATGCCTGATTGTAGAAGCGTACCAATTTAATCCTGATATACATTCAGTTCTGGGCTATCGCCTCTGCAGTATTGGTCATGTATTTCTTATGCTGTAATTTGCTGAGCTTGCAGTATGATTGTCATCATGGTCTGACTTTGGTCATTCCCGGGTCTGCACATCCCCATTTGAGCCCTACTACTTCAGTGCCTGAAAAAAGACATTAAAAGTATCCATACAGGATTGGTACAGACTCAACTGTTTGCTATGGTGAGTGACTTCCCTACTCTGTCACTCAGCTGTAAGCAGTTAACTACATGCATGACTAAATCCTTTTCAACCCAATGTGTAAGTCTCATCTCCTTTCTGCCAATTCTCTGGTAAATCACATGTGAGAATATGAAGTGCCCTGATCTTCTGTGAACCTGCATAACTCCTCCACTATATTTAATAAGAGTCTTGGTTTTTATTGCTTCTGGACTTTGCCTTCTGGGCTGCATGGTGTAATGGAGAGACATCCTAATCTGTAAGTATTTAAAGATGGGAAAATGCTAACACTTGTGACAAGTGAAAAAACAGTGCATCTATCTTAGATTTGGACTATGAGAAAGAGGTGGCCACTGTTAGTACTCCAGCACCTCCTCCCTTATACAATTGGTCCAGGAAAGCATGTACTTAAGTGTATATATACCAACACATACAAAGTTCAACAGAGTTAAACTCATATTTTCTAGGAATGGCTGACTTAAGAAGTGCAGCTCAGCCTCATCTTTCCCTGCCACAGATTAGAAATTTTTCCGTGAAAATACAATTTAATCCAAGCATCTAAATAAAGCCTAACTGAGGTAAATGGCAGACTTTGAGAGAAGAGAGTAAAGTGGTGTTTGTACTTTAAAAACTGTAACAAGCATCAGCTTTAATCTTTGCTCAATGTACTGAGGGAGTATATCACTGTCATGCTTCCATTTGAGAGTCCACTGTTATATATCCTGTGTCATCTTTGTTTTATCTTCCCCAGGGGTACAGATACAGTCAGTCTCAAGCCAGCAGGTCCTGAAGATATGCAATGAAGGAAATGGTGCCCATTAGCATGCAGCAAAGAGAAACAATCCTTCCACTTGTCTTGCTGCAGAAGTCACAACTCTTTGTGATTGAAAACATAACTATTCTATTAGAGATCTGCTAATAAACACAACATATATTTTTAATAAGAACCTGAGTAGACCTGGAAATATAAAAACCAGATGGTCATGATGTGTCAGTGTTTTAATAAATCATCACTTGAGAAATTCTGTCTTATTTTAATATCATTAACTGACAGCTTGTCCAAGGAGAATTTTTAATTAGTAAATTGGAGAAATTAAAAATGCAGTGCACCAGCTACTGCTGTCCAATACATCTCTGATCCTTTGGAAGCTGACCTTTTTTTGAATGACTTATGTGACTCATTTGTTACCAGAAATCACAGAGTGGTGTCCTTGGTATTTAGATAAAGGCAAGACATTTAAGTTTATGTGGAAGTGGTCTTCTCAAAACTATAACATTTTCATCAATATTTCTGAAACTTTCTGAAAAGATCAGCATTGTTAAACTAACAAAGCTGTTTTCTTCTCCCAACTTGTGTTGGCTTAGAACCACAGCCCTTTTATGCTGCCCAGTTGACCTTCCTCCTTTTTTTTTTTTCAGAAAATACCTGAAATTCTTTAAATAAGGAGGGTCAGAGGAAGGCCATTATTTCACTTACTCGAATTATGCCTCTGAATGTCTCTAATGCCTCTAAACAAACTGACCCACCCTAACCTACTGCTCAGATTTTTTTTTTTTAATTGTGAGAAGGTTCTGCAGAACATTTGATGTTTGGCTGGTTAACCAGAGCAATACATCAGACATTCTTCCTAATATACCTACAAAGTATCTACCTTGTGAAGCAAGTGAAAGAGCAGAAGGATAATTAGATATAAAGAATTCCACTATGCTGATGTTATTCCAGACAGCAATGTCTAATGAATGAGAACAGAAAGGCATGCAGCAGCTGTCAGCTGAATGCATGCCACAGTGCAGAACTGCTCTATAAATGCATGTGAAAGATTTATAGACTTCTATTTCTATTCTGGTATTCTGTGAGCGTATATTATTTGGAGGATAATGTAGGGGGAGATGGGATAAGGGTGGAAGAAAATTAGATCCCAAATTAGATCACAGAATAAGATGAGGAGTAGTACTGCTCATGAATTATCATGGGCTCATAATAGAGCTACTGTATTTTCCACATCCAAGAAAAGCACTTAATACTCTCTGCTTAGTGCCAGGGTGATTTTGGCTAAAAAATAGAAATTAGATGGAATTCCAGCTTGCCTTAGCTAAGTACATATGCAGTAATTAATGCATATTTGGAAGTGCTGCTCAGGGGTTTGTTACAGTTGTGGAGCTGCTGGGCTGTTGTTCTGGAAGGCTGTGTAACAGGACACACATACGTGTCTCCTTATGTGCTACCAAAGATCAGAACAGGTGTCTGCACATGGAGCTGTGTCTGCGGGATGATTAAGGCAGTGACTATGATGGAGGCATATGGCTATGGAAAATATATATCTGCTTCTTCTGAATTTTGTTTCTTCTCATTTCTGCCTGACATTCCCTGTCAAGTTTCCATGCTTAGCTTTTTCCCTCTTAAGGCTCTCTGGGAGGAATTCAGCTCTAGAAATCACTCTCTAGAATTTGCTAAATCAGAGCTCAGCTAAGCCATGTTCATCTGTACCTTATCTT
>WEIV01029929.1:67762-138215 GCA_013390005.1 Calyptomena viridis | reverse complement strand
TATCTTTTTTTTTTTTTTTTTTTTAGTGGCAATCAGTGAGATAACAGCTTTGGAAAGGTTACTATCACTCTGCACTAGAGCAGGATTTCATCTCAGTATTAAACTCGTGCATGTTTTATCTAGTCTACTCTGGAGTATTCCTAATGATGGTTCTCCAATTACCCTCTTGGCAAATCTTTCCACTGTCTAATTGTTCCTGCTTTTAGCATTTTTATTCCTTATGTCTAATCTAAATTAATTTTCTTTCTTCAAGTTTCAGCCCATTGCTCCTTATTATATTGCTCTTATCACATGAAGTAATTCCTCCCTATATTTTATGTTACTTCTGAAGTAGATACATGTATCATATCTATTATACATATACTTATTATGCTGTTTTTCTCTCAGAGCTGTACAGATTATACTCCTTTCCTGTCACTTTATAGATCATGCCTTCTAAACTATTTATTACTTTTTGCTACCTGTCTTGCCATTTTCTCAAATTTATTCCCATGTTTTTTTGGTTTTGTTTTTTAGTCAAGAAGTTCACCATACACAGCTTGTGAAATAAAGCAAAAATGAGTATGGAAGCTCATTTTTTAACAGCCATTTTAAGAGTGTTTGAAGGTTTATCAAGGTATTACATACCTAATTAGCCACTTTTACAAGTACTGAAGCACTGAAGTTCTGCGTCAGCATAATTAATTTATGGTAGTGAGTCTAATAAGTAATCTGAACAATCAAATTTATTAAAAGTAAATATAAAATTTCACACAAAATTTTGGTTTGGTGTTCTGGCAGAATCGTCCAAAACCTAATTTAGTTTCATGAACACTGCTGGATTTATAATTATTCTGAGTTACACAAATAGTTTTGGAAAGAACAGAAATTTCTGTTAAGATGGCAGTAGATGACCTTCAACAGAAAGAAAGAAAATTCATAGGTAACAAAAACCAGTTGATGTCATTAAACTGCACTGCTGGCAGTGAGGAAGCAGCTCTCATTTATGTTGAAAGTATCTTTCAGGATGCTTCAATTTGAGAAAGAGTAATGTTTCAGAGAGGTTTTTATTGAAAAATAAATGCTATATAAAAGTAAAACTTTGGTAATTTGATTTTATATGACCTTATTTTGTCCTTGGCAGACAATTTCAGAAAGCTGCATTATATTTTGAAAGTGATAGCTGTGTTTGAAAACCACACCAAAAAAACCAGGCAGCAAGGTGTCTGACCATCAGCATTTTATACAGACAGTGCCCATAGCAGTGCAGGAAGGCTCTGGAGACCAGGGGGTTGTCTGTGATGCTTCTTGAGCAGTTTCATATAATCCACGTGATTTGGGAAGGTTTGATCAGGAAAGTTGCCATAATTCGGAGTCCTTTGGTGTTGTCACTGGACAGTAACATTCCCAAACATAAGAGCTTGTAACCTAAACATAAGACAAGGGAAGATGCTCAGGAGGACATTTGGTTGTAAGTGCTGTTACCAGGTGTAACTGTGTTCCCAGGTTCTGGTACCTCCTGGATTATGTCTCTATAGGAGAGGAAAAAGAGGTGGGTGAGATGTCTCTTCCACTTGTAGTCTTGCTCTGTACTTCCAGAGAGGATCCTTGGTATACTCACAGTATCCTGGTGCTGGAGTATAACAAAACTCAACCAGAGACATGTGCTAAATACTTCTTCACTTCATGTAAATTGCAGTGAAGTTTGTAAAAGAGATGTCAGAGATTTCATTTTCTTGTATTCCGATATAAGAATGATAGGAAGGATGAAACACAGCTTTAGCCCAAAAACTGTTGGTTCTACTGACAGGCTACAGAATGCCTCATTGAATGTCTTTGATCAGAAGAATGACCGTGTTTTATATTTTAAAGAAACAAAACTAGCAAGACATACTGAAGTCAGGCTGAGTTTTATGAATTTGCATTGTCATAAAAATACACTGTGTTTTTGTAAATATCTTTGCATTCTTGGATGTTTTGGGTATTTTGGCTTGTGGGCTTTTTTTGTCTGTTTGTTTTTTGGTTTTGAGAACTAATACGCTCAGAGACTCCCATATTGTCTGTTTTTTACTGGAGTCATGCCCTAAACAACATCACTTAAATAGGCACCCCTTGCAGAATGGTGTAACTGCGTGGTCAGTCCCACAGCTCAAACAATTTGTATATCCTCATTAGAGAATAAATTGTAACTCCAATCTCAGGGCTATTTAATACCCTTTCAGTTACCTGACCAGCCCTTGGAAGGTGCCAACTCTATGTGACAACATGTGATTTCTTAATTGAAACCTAGACTATAGAATTTGCAAATGCTATGCATGGCATTGTAGCACACTGACTATTTCACTCCTGATGAAGAAGTTCAATCAGGAGACACATGCCTGTCTGGCTGCTCACCTGATCTGAAGCATGAACTATGTGGAAAAGGAAAACAGGATGGGATTGTGTGGGTGGGATACCAGACTGATATTTTCCAAGATTCAGGTCCTTAGAAAAGCAGCCAGACCATTTGATCCAATTTAATGGCAGTATACCATGCTGGCAGCTTGCAGTTATTTTGGAAAACATAGTTTAGAGAAATGAAAAATCAACAAATATTATTGTCCATTTGAAAGCAACTACAATTCAGACAGAGCCCTGCAAATGGATTGTTGTTATTTAGGATTTTTTAGGAGATTCTTGTAATGTAGAGCTGACCTGTTATTCCACAATAGCTGATACATTTCACACCTAACCAGATTCAGATTTATTTTCAAGAACACATAATTCTATCCGTAACCATCAGTCTGATGTTTGCTTGCACATATACGATTAAAATATAGTATATTTCATCATGCCCATTGGAAAACCTTCTGATTGTCTCAGAAATGTAGCTCACAACAAAGTCCTAAGAGTATGCCTTTTGCTTGATAGCCAAAGTAAGCGTTCTCAGTTGGGCTGAAAGAGAAAAGTTTAAAAAGATGAACAAGAATTCCAATATTCAGCAAATAGCATAAACATTTTAATCCTGAAGTTAGGTTTCAGTAGGACTGCTGAAATGGGAGATATGGTTAGAAAAAATCCTCATATCGTCACACTTTTTTGAATAAAATTTTTTGAATAAAAATCTCTATGTATGCTTCTATATGTAAGAAAGTAAACATTATGAAAGAGCCTGAAGGAAAAATCTTTACTGAAAACATCCCACCATGGTGGATGTTTCACCAAGAAATTCTGACAGTATTGGGCCTCCTCTGTGTTGAAAAAGAATCAATTTGGATAACTGCTTCTTAAATTCAATAAATGATAAAATTTTGATGAAGCTTCTTGTAGATTTATAATTTATGTAAATAATTTTACATGAGAGACCAGACAGTAATTTCTGGATTAAGAAAAAGAAAGGAAAGAGGTCTTACTGGATAATATTCTGAAACTTCTTTAATTATTACTGTTAATTTGTTCTGTCATTGTGATCTGACAATATTTTTAACAGTGTTTCATTTTTTTAATTTCTGTGGCATTGGCCCATTTGTATTTCAAATACAGAACATATATTTCCAAAATTTTGTAGTTAGTCATGATTTTAAAATTACTTTACTGTTGATTGTGTCACAATTTTCCCAACAGCCGTCCTGTTTGTAAATACAACCTCAACTTAATTTGGATATTTGAAAATTTAGGATTGTTCTGTCTTTTCAGAGTCATAAAGCCACACTGGTATTGGTTTCTTCCAAAATTTTATGTATATATTTATTTACCTTGTACTCAACTGCTGTAGTTCTAATAAGTAACTAAATTTGAATTTGAAATTATCTTTGCTGAAGGCCTTGGTTTGGCAAATGCTTTTTCTAATAATAACAACCACTTCAATTTAGGTTTTCATTATTTCTGAGGGAAATAAGTAGTAATACTCTGGAACTCTGATAATAAAAATTGAACAGATGGAATTGGATGAAAATGGCATGAAATCCTGTTTACTTATATTTAGTTTTTCTTTTTTTTTTTTGAAACATGGAAAATGCTTAGTTGTTTTTCCTTTAAATGAAAACCATGAAGAGGATTTTGTAGAAGATAATAAAATATAATCATATTTAATATGAAATAAGGCATTGCAAAGCAATACAGTTCTCACTGAGAATACCTTTACAGGGAAGTCCTCCATTTTACTCTCCCTCAAGAATACTGATAGAATACAAAAGAAGCAGTCTGTATTCTTGTAAAGTTTGTTGATATTTCCACCATAAATGTTAATGTGTTTATCAGTTTCAAAATGAAGTATCACTTGTTTTCTTTTTCATGTTCCACAAACTTGTAAACAGCAATAAAAAAAATCATGTTTAGATCGTAAAATCTTTCAGAATGATTAAGTCATAATTGTGCTTTCATTCGTGCCTTTATAACAGCAAATTTATAAATCCAGATATTCCAGTGTACGTTATTTCTAGGTGACATCAAAAAAGAAAAACTGAAAGATCATTTGCAGTTTTTCTTTTTCACATTATACATTAAGTAGAAGCCTTAATGGTGTATTCCACAGAACATCTGGAAGTCTCAGAAAAAATGCTGTTGTGTTAGGTACCTTAAAAACATTTGGTTGGAAAAAGTCTAAATCCAAAGGAGCTCTCACTCTCAGAAATGCTTGAGGATGGAAAAATAATGATTTGCTTTTTGTAGCTACAGACACAAATCACAGAAAGGTGATGTAAGTTGCCCAGGCATATACATGCAACCTCTGGCATGAGCTGGGATTTACATGTTCATCTGCTCAGTGCCTTAATCAGAAAAACTTCATTCCCCTTGTAGACTTTGCTGCAAAACATTTCTAGTTTTGAGAAAATAGTATTGTTCAGCCATTCTGAGATCTACTGTTCCATGAAATGTGTCTGCAAGGGTTCCCAGTGTTTAAAATCTCCCTAGATGAACAGGGCAGAGTTTAAACTTGAGGGTCAATTAGCAGGATTCATAATACACATTATTAAAGGCAGAGGGTTTTAGCACAACTGTGAGAATGTATTTACAGCTGATATCACATATATTAACTGTCGGCATTGTCTGAGATCTCTCAAGAATTAAATTAGAGGAAGTGACCAAGTTTATTTTAAAAGCGTTGATTTGTTTATACTCACTAGTAACATCTCTTCCCCTGCGTTCTTTGCATGCTATCATGTTCTTCTGTAATTAATAAATTTGTATCCTCTGGAATATAACCACTGGGTTTAGCTC
The DNA here is from genome assembly GCA_013390005.1 of Calyptomena viridis. Lineage (NCBI taxonomy): Eukaryota > Metazoa > Chordata > Aves > Passeriformes > Eurylaimidae > Calyptomena > Calyptomena viridis. The sequence continues at coordinate 133,037 of WEIV01029929.1, read as the reverse complement.
TAGTTATTACAGCATTTCTATTGATTGGCAGCCACCGCCATGCAGTGAGCTCTGGTATCATGTTGGGGTGAGGAGGGCTGAATTTCTCTGTGGTTGATATGCTAACAGCAAGGTTTGAAAGGGCAGATTTTTGAATCAGTGAGCAAAATTATTAACATGAGACTGAAGGGCAAAGTAATAAAACTTTAAAACCACTAACTAAGTCTGGAGGCCATGTAAGAACATTGTAGTAGAGGCACAGATGGTGTGCATACTGATGAGCAGGAAAACATAAAAGAGTGAGCAAAACTGTATGGGTAAATGGAGAATTATGTAACTTTTACTGGGGCAACAGATCCATAATTTTCTAAAGCAGAACCTCACTGTAGATAGCATAGAGAAAATCAGATGGAAAGCTATAGTAATTCCCCCACCAAAAGAAAACCAGGAAGTGAAGCTGTGGATAAAACAAAAAACATAAAAATAACATAAACAATAATGAAGTGACAATGAGATTTTGAGGCATGGAAAGAGTTATGCAACTGGTTAGCACTTCTGGAAGCCTGCCTCTGAGATTTCGGAATCTACACTGATGGTGTTGAATCTCAGGGTGTCTGTACTCACCTTGCTGGATTGTTGTTGGGTTGCCTTGGCTGAATGTGGAATTGTTGCATCATCAGCCCATGATCACTTTTCTTGTCTCCTGAAGCTGGCGAGCTTCTTGTCTTCTGCCTTTGGCTCTGAATGGTGTATGTTGCTCAAACCATGAAGCCACAGAGTAATCACTCTGGAGGGAATTTTCTAAATCATTCCTTTATTTTCAGTTCAACTAAAGAATCTATAACTTCATCCATAACAGTAACAAAATATTCTACCCTCCTATTCTCCTAATAGTGGTATCTTCTTTAATTTAAGGTGATAGCTTTTGCCATCTAGTCTAAGTACAGCAGATAAAAATACATATTTTCTGGAATAACTGTCACTGAACCTGGATTTTCATTCAAAACATCATGGACACCTGCAACATTTACCATCATAAATACTCCCAAGTGTTGAACAAAATGATATGTATTCTGAATCCATGCTGCTAGAAAGTCCTGAGACCCACACAGTCTCGAGATCCATATTATTACAGACCCTGCTTCTCTACTTGAAAGACGCAGGTTTGGATAGGAAAAAACACGTGGGGACATCAACTGGACATGTGGGAAGCAGAGCAATGGGAAAGATGAGGCAATCACAGAGGTTGCTGATCCAGCATTTCCCTTGTTTCCAACGGATCTTCTGAAGCACCTTAAAAGCCTCTACTCCTTGGTTAAGCTCTTAAATGGTTATTATTTCAAGGGAGCACCATCAACAGATGCTACTCTTGGGTTGCTATTACTTAACCTAAATACTGCTTCACAGCAATAGAAAAAGAAACTAAGAAAGTATTCCCAGGTCTTTTGCACAGCCTTTTAGATGCAGTGTGGGTTTCTTCACAGTCTTTATTTGACACATCTCATTCTTGTCACCAGCTGTGTTCAGATCCTCAAAGCCAGCTGCTAAGTTTCCTTAATTTTTAAGTTTATTACTATTCTGCCAAAATTTAATCAGTTCTTTATCCCCCACTTTCACTGTTCAATGTTGACACAAGTGCAGCTCTTTTTTGCATCTTCAAATAGGAAACATTAAACATTAGCAATATCACCCCTTCTGTTCTCAAGCTGATACAGAACTCCTTGACCCTCAGGTATTTTCTGAGCTTCTCAGCTCTACATCTGAACTCAATGTGAGTAAGTGCCATACACAAAGGGAGACGCAAGGAAAGGTGAAATTGATGCCATTTCACAGTCATCTAATACTATACTGATAGCAATTGAGCCTTGTCCTTGTGAATGCTGTACTTAGGATCTGCAATTGGATTGTTACCTTAAAAAGATGACTCCTGTTTTATTACCCCTTAACTATCTATGGCTGAAAAATAAATTGCCTAGTATATACATGTGATAAACAGTACTGCTGAAATGATGCAAAAGCTTTAGAGATGTCACTGTGGTCTGTGTTAATGGATGTGTTTTCAGTAGAATTTTATTTTTATGTGTGCCTTCAAATTTCATAGCCCTTTAAAATAGATTAACAATGTTAAAAACTTGGGTGAAATATGCTTAATGAGGCTATTCTGTGCCGAAACCAAATCTCTGCTCTTAATTCAGTGGCTGTAACTTCTGTATCCTTTCCATTTTTTTAGGCAGGAGGGATGAGACCCAGTGCCACGACTTGGCCAGTGGCATTTATTTGTCATGTCAGAACCACTGATCGCTGCTTTTGTCCCAGCTAGTCACAGCGACGGAGGTCACCGGACAGGTGGGGAACAGCTCCTGAGCAGGAAAGACGGAGCTGCTCCTTAGAGCTTCAGCCACTCACCGGGCTTTGGCTCTACGCCAAACTGGTCCCTTATCGACGTTGGAAGGCAAGGACAAGGAGAAGTCTCGATTGAGGTGCAATAGTCCAGAACTTTATTAAGCCTCTGAGGCAGCAGATCCTCAGAGCTCCTTCCAGCACCAGGGGAGGCAAACTCAAAAGAGCAATTTTGGTCCTTGCGCAGTGATTTTTAACCGGAGGTGGAAACATGGGAGGAGTTTGGGATTTGGCCAATAGGCAACTGGGACAGGTGGGACAGGGATGGATGGACATAGGAAGAGAACCAATAATAACTGGGAAGGTCACGGGGGCTAATGGGACGACGAGGTTTAAGGAAACTGACAGGGAAATGTCTGGAATAAAGGAGGAGTTTGGGGGATTGATGGAACCAGGGGGTGTAGATTTTAACAGAACATACCATTCTAATAATAGCGGGAACAAACCATTCTCAACTCAATGCACACACCACCACATTTATTGAACTTTCTGCTATTGTGAAGTCATGTGCTAATAGTGTCTGTCATCTGAATATACTTTCTCACCCCTATGTTGAGAAAGTCCAGTCAGCTATAGTTCCTCTATCTTCCACACACAGTGGGTCATGACAGCACTACCTCTCCAGATGTTGTGGAGGCCCTTCAGCAAAACCAAGCCAAGTTACCAGGAGACTGCTATGAGATACGGTAGACAGTGGTATGAGTTGGGCTTAAATAGCTGAGAAACTTATTAAAATTATAAACATAACTACATAACTTGCTTGATCCTTCCACACAACATTTCTGAACTCACTAAACTATGTTTACTGCGTGCCTTATATTAGTAGGCAACACATTTCATAAGCTCTCAGTTCTAAGAGGACATATAGAAAACTTTCTCAGGATAAAAGTAATGGCAGTATATCTGAATGATTGCTTGGTGAATCACTCCTCTACCATAATATTGACAGCAGTGTCTGCACGTATTTCTCCACTTTGCAACAGGCTCTTTATCACAGGCTTTCTCTGCTCCCTTTATAAATCACCACATAGAAGCTATCTCTGGTGCCTTTCATCCCAGCACTCAGCAGTGCATTCAGGCAGTCCTGCTCTGTCAGGGCTCACTTGGATCAGCTGTTGTAGGGCACAGCTTAGAGTGAGAGCCTCTTCCTCCATCATGTTTGACTGTCCTCTCACTGTTGAAAGGCCATTAACACAGGAAAGAGCAGGATACTCAGAGGTACTGAAAATGGCTTTCTTCCTGTTTCATTTTTTCCTTCCCAATGTATTTTTACTCTCTGAGTAGTATAAAGCCATTTGTGTTGACTCCCAAAGTGGTTTTGAGAAATCCTGTGTTGAACTCATTTTTGTATGTGGGAGTAGTTCTTGGTGTGCCCTGTCACCATCCCTGGCCGAGCTCTGCTCCTCACAGAAGGACAAGGCTGCTGGGAAAGTCCCTGCCCATGTCCCCCTTTGCTGCCTTGCCTGGCCATGCTGCGCCCTGACAGGAGACTCATGGGCTGCAGACAGGAATCCAAAATGGACCCGGGCAGCTCTGTGGTGCTCACAGACCATGAACCTCCACTCACAGTGAAGAATATCCTGTGGGACAGTCACATAGATCTGCTTTGTCTTAGCCTTCCTTTCAGAATTGCTTCTTATGGTGAAAGGATGATCTATGCAGGCTAGTGATCATAAATACCACACAGAAATAGGAGAAAAGCATTGAGGGCATGGATTCTGGTGGGTATTTATGGCAAAAGAATGGCATTTTAGAGTGGATTTTGCTGCTTAGTTCATCCAGCTAATGACCTTCTTTCCCTGCTTGAGTGTCTTTCCCAAGAGCTCCTCAAAAACCATCTGCAAGCTTGACAAACTGCTCTGCTGGCAGTGACATCTCATTCTCTGTTTTTAATTTTTCCTGGGGGTCTTGTGATTGCTCTTGATTGTATGACATGCCCCAACAGGAAGTCGTAAAGGAGAAAGGAATAAAAGCCCTTTGGAAAGATAAAATCTAGGAACAAGCTGCCTCTGTCATTGCCAAAACAATTATTCTGTGGCTTCCCTACATTGTCTCTGAGCAGTTCCAAAACAGAGGGGGTCTTGCAGAAGATCATATGGATTTCTCTGCTGGCTGCAGCTTGTTTTTGACTTCCTTCTGCTATGGTACACCTCAGATGTATTAAGGGATAAATACCAGAATGAGTGGACTTTGCATGGGAGCTCTGGAAGTGTTATGGCATTCCTGTGTACAAGATTCTCCACAAAAAATGACTGGTAGGTCTTTCAGATGAAAACTGAGCACCACTTGGCTCTAGCAGCCCTTAAGATCTACCTTCTGCTTAAATCCCCACAGAACCAGGTCCCAAATGCAAAGGCCACATTCTCAACTTCCTCAGTTTCTGAGGGGTTCACTAAATACTTCATGTTGAATTCCCAAGCTGCACCCTAAAATGTTTTTCTTCTGTGAGTTGTTTCTAATTGCTTAATTATTTCCTGTGGACTTTTGGTTTATCCCACCAACCTGGGGTGTTTCACTTTTATTATGTAGTGATGATTACTTGGCTTTCATAGATTGGCTAAATGTTGATCCTTGCTTGTTAAATCAGGTATTTATTAACATGCGTAAAGAGAAATTCAATGTAACTGGGGTAAAAGGTGTAACTTGCTGATGTGAGTGAGTGTGTGTCTGTGTGTTATAGGTGTATGTTTTCAGCTTTCAGCAAAACAGAGGTTCTCATGACCAGAGCTGGTAAAGATGTGGGACTGTGTCACTCTCAGGAAAACAAAAACAAAAACAAAAACAAAAAAAGACTTGTAATGAAAAATATTCCTGGATCAGAAAAAAGGCACAAGGAATCATGTAAATTAAAAAATGAAATGTGTTTGCCTTGTGATTATTCCAAGTTCTTTATGAGCCAAAAAAAAACCCAAAAAACAACAACAAAAAACCAACCAACCGAAAAAAATCATATGCCTAATAATTCTAAATATTCAGCATTAGATAATATTGTTCTCTGAAGAACACAACTACTGTTTCCAGTTGGTTCATTCCGTGACTTCCTAAATGCTCAGCTTCCCACATCTTCACACTTGATGAAGTATAATGAATAAATAGAGTTAATATTTCAAATATTTTAAGCTGAATAAACCAATTAACTTAGTTAGACTCAAGTTATCTATAGAGCTGTAACTATTGGAAACAAAGAGGAATAATGAAGCCAGGTAGTGAATCTTGGAATACTTTTGTAGATACATTAATGAGTTTGTTACTGAATGTTACAATTACATAAATATTCTGCAGCTGTAGGTCCAAGAGCCTGAGCTTTCTCAGTTCTTATGCTCATTTAAACAGTGTATCTCTTCTTAAAATTTTCTAAGATTTTGAAAAAGTAGAATAAAATATTCATTAGAAAAAAATATTGGTTTATGATAACAATATTTATAATTCCAGTACTAAACCAGAACTTTTCATATCTTCATAAAGAATTTATAGGTGAAAGCAACATTTCTGATTATGCAAGTAGTTCTTATTTCTGCAAATGAAAATTCAGTTTGTGTTTTCATTTTTTTTTACAAGGTACATGCTGTGTATGCAAATATTTGAATATATCTCTTCATCTTTTATCTGCATTGATATTATCTTAATATGTATTTTCAACCTTCATCTGGCACTTCTTTTTTTATTTGAAACACTAAAGACCTAATAAAAAATTTGGCTTCCCTTATTTGTATTGTTGTTAACTTCATTAATGCAATTCATAAAATCTTTAGCATTTTGCCAAGAAGTGAACTTTTTAATTAACTTGGAAGCATTAAGGGAAGAGAATTTGTTTTTCTTTGAGTGATGTTGCAGAGATTCAATCTTCATTTGCAAAAAGTTGATCATTGTTGTCTAAAATTTTTCATTATCCCTATTTTTAAATCTTATAATTAGAAAAATTGAAGTCTTCTCCCATTTCACAAACCAAAATACCATTTTCTTCTATTTTTGTGATTATCATGTAAAGCATCTTCCAGCCACTTCAAAGATATCAAGGGTAGCCACAGCAGAATAGTTGAACAACTTAAAATTCTTGGACACCTTTCCGGTGAGGGGGAAAAATATCATTTAGGTCAACAAATTTATTGATTTATATTATTATTAAACTGCAGAGATAAGCATTCCTTCTGATATTTTTCCAGCTGCAGTGTGACCTGGTTTATGGTGATTTACAGAGCTGTGAGGTTTGGGGTAGAGGTACCTATGGCTGTACTTACAGCTTATGGGACTGACCCAGAGAATCAGCTCAAACCTCTATGTGCACTGCACAGGAAACTGTGGGATACTTGCAGAAAAAAACCCCAATGTAGGCCTGTTATTGCACATTATCCTGTTTGTAAATGTGGGAAATAAGGAAATAGACCTGAAGCACAGAGCTCAACAGAAATTCCTCAACAGAAATTTATATTTCATAGTCTTGAAGGCTCGTGCTGCTCAGGAAGACCAGTTAGAACTGCACAAGAGGAACTATTCATAAAACAGAATGAACAAGCTTTGATACCGGTGGCAACTGCCACACAGATTTACTGATCTTGTCAGGGAACATTTCTTTGTCCCAATGTCAAAGTGAAAATAAGTTAACCCATCTGTGAAGTCTCTTAGAAGGTCAGTGGGCTCTCAGAAGTATTTTTGGATGATAAATGAAAATGATGCTGAACATGGTGGTGACTGAGGAGTCAGCTGGTGAATGGCAGGGATCCCATCATTGATGACTGATGCCAGGGCAGTGCAGTACAGCTCAGCCCTGACTGAATGATAATGACACCAGTTCATGACTCACGAAATTACAGAGTGCATTCAAGTTGAAAGGGACCTCTGCAGATCATCTAACCTAAACACTGTGCTCAAAGCATGCCTCAGGATAGGCCTCCTATAGACATATGACTACAGAAAATAGCTGGTATGCTGAAATTCCTAAAGTATATCTCCTCCTGTATTTTGTTATATACTATGAGTTTCAAAACAATTATTACCCTGCCTACAGGTGTCTTGGAGGTGGTAACAGGCATGGCACATTGCCAGAGTGTGGACTGAGAAATAGTAACCATGTTATAATCAAGTCAGAAGTTATTTCCACTTGACTGCAAAGCTAGTTACACCATCTCCCAAATAATACATCCACCATGATCACAGATTTGGTATGATGTTGGTGGCTGGATTCCATGAAGGATGTGAACAATACAATTACAAGCCAGTACTTTGAATTATGGTCTCATAGCAGGTTGGGCAGGGAAACCAGCACACCCATTAGAGTAATTTTTCCTTAAGAGGGTTAACCTTATAACCACCTCTGCACTGAGTCTGTGTCTCTGTGAGACAAGCCACATAACTCCATGCTGCTGGTTCAAACATTGTTGGATGCACAGAAATTCAGGCTTCAAGTGGTTGGCTGGACATGTGGCAGGTAAACCTGCATATAGCATCCCCCAGTCAGGGAGAGCAGCTTCACCTCCAATGGACTGACCAAGTCCAGAGCAGAGAGGGGGCTGTTGGACTGAAAGGAAAAGTTATTCTAGTTCTCCTGGCAGTTCCCACAAAATGATCCATACCAGGATGCTTACTTTCAGGTTCTTGTTTAGCTTTCTCCATACGCCTGTTGTGTTCTTTCTTCCTGACCTGTGGAAAATGGGATTGAGATTATAATTTTAAAAGACAGCAAAAAAAATCTGTCAAGTAGTTTTTTTCCCCAAAAATTTCTTGCATAGCATACAGAATTGGTTTACTTAGGTCTAAACTTTCACTTTGAGACTGAGGTCTTTCATCACCCTTCTGATGAAGTGAAAATCTTTTATTTGTTGTGTATGCCAGAATTTTGAAGTCAGTTCATGCAGATCTTTCCAATACAGAGAGGTATTTTATGTTCTCGTAAAATATGGTATTTTGTTTTGTGCATAAACTAGAGTGGTTAGGTTTCCAAACAGAGAAAACTAATATTAACTGGTGAGGAAAAGCAGTGAAAAATATCCTAAATAGAGTTCTACCTCTAGGTCAGTTATGTCTTGCTGAGTTTCAAGAGGGTCTATATACACAAGCTTTCCCTCATGCCAAGAGAATTTGACCTTCAGACCTGGTGTGTTTGCTCCTTGCTGAGAATTTTATTCTCCTGCCACACTCTGCAGCATCTAGAACAGTTTGTCTCCAGAGCAAGTTCATCTTCCCTCCAGGGTATACCAGCTGCTGATATTTTTTCTTTAAGGGAATCAAGAGCAAACAACTCAGACTCTGTTCATCCTAATGTCATTTTTTTTAAATAAAATTAATTATATTGTGACTGCTGAGTTTATTTATGTTGCATGATATCAAAGTGACTTCTCTATTAAAAACAAAAATATTTCTGTTTTGTTTAAGTCTAAAACTACCAAGACAAAAGTCAAGCAATTAAAATTTCAACAAATTATCACATTAGCCCTTATCTGTGTTGTACTGATAAAGTGATAATAAACTGCCATACAACCAGGAGTCCAAGTAAGGACCATTCCCTCAAAACCACTTGCAAATGAACTACAGAAGAAAGAGCAAAAAAAAAAGCAAAACCTTCATTATAACAGTCCCAGTCTGAATATCCCAGTCTGAATACAAGCATAAAATCCAATCAACCTGCTTTTTAAATCTATAGATTTTGATATGATGCCAAGATAATTAAGATAATTGCCAGCTCATTTTTTCCAACATTTAAATAAAATCACTCAGCAAGCTTCTTCATGGTAATCAGGAACACCTCACATCTGCATTATGAAATGGACAATTTGAAATATTTATTTTAAAGCTACAATGCAAGACAAATGACATCCTGTATTTCACTCATCAAAACAACAGGATATCTGACTACAAAAAAAGAGATCATAACATCAAACAGGACAGCTGGTCATCTTACTCTAACATTTGAATTGCAGATGCGCTTCCCATCTTCAGCATTATCCAGTAAAGGCCAGGAATGCCTTCTCTTCCTTACTTTAGCTTTTGAAACAGGAGGGCTTTTTCCAAATTTTAGAGGAGAAATGTTTCTTGATATCGCCTTTAGACACTGTTTCAGGACATAGTGTGCTTGTGGCTGTGTGGAGATAGAGGGGGTGTGATTCTACAAGAAAGACCAAGTGTAAGGTCTCAAAATGAGGGCACCTCCTGCTACTTGGAAGCTATTAACTCTAGCTGAGATGAAATCCCTAACCTTCTCCTGGCCAGAAGGGCATACCTTGGTACTATCAGACCATGTCAGCTCTTATTGAGACATTGCCCCAGTCCCATTTCTGGGATTGGATTGAGATGTCTGGGATTTTGTGCTCATCCAGACTGCTTGTCACTAAAGGACGACCTTCACAGGAAGGTTGTAAGGTCCCTTTGGCTCTTTCCCATTCTGCCTAAACACTTAAATATTTCTTGGGTTTGAGACGAGCTGTGACTTAGTCACTTGCATCCTGATAAAAAAAATAACCCTTGGACGTGGATGATTTTGGATCAATTCTGCATTACAGACCAGAAAGAGGGAATCAATCCCAACCCCCATCTTTGACATAAAGGAGCAGGTCACCAGCCATGCTGGAGCTGCCTGAAGAATTTCTTGACAAATGGTCATCACACCTGTTATTTTCTCATGAAAAGTTTTAGCTGGTAAAAATGTCCATGTCTAAGGGACTACCAGGATGCAGCATTGGTTGGGCAGGCAGTGGCAGAGTAGTGGGACAGGCACCTCCTGCAGTTATCCCATCCCACTGAAGGTGGCCAGGGATGGTGACCAGGGCAAGTGAGTCAGGGTTAGGCAAGGGACTGGGCTGCAGTGACAAAGCTCTGGCCAGGACCAGGGAAAGGCCTGAACTGAGGCGGCTCCTGGGCAAACAGGATGAAGGTATGTGGGAGGAGGACAATGTCGAGGCTGGTCAGGGCCATCAAGACTAATTAATGCACTCAGGGTCCTGACAGTAAACTTGGTTCAGAAATACTCATTAGAGTCAGCAAAAGCCCAAACATCCTTTTGTCTTGTACAAGAGTAATGGTGGTAGGACAAGGAATAGTGCTGAAAAAAGACTAAAACTTCTTGCCAGAAAAGTAAATTAAAATATGTTCAAAGCGAAACATGCCTTAATAGAAGATATCCAGCTGAGACAATTAAGCATATGAAATTATCTGTACAAGAATGCAACTAAAAAACTTTTTCATTTTCATGTAAAATGAAATAAAGTAAAATCTTTTCAGACCAGTATGTAAATCAAAACCTAAATAAAATCATCCAATTGTAGACCATCTGCCTTCAGAGAATGATTTTGACTATGATAAGCTATTAATGATGTTGCCCGCATTAACAATGACTTGAATTAGAGGAGTCATGTGCCTTGCAACAATTTGCTCTTATGTGTCTTTTCCTAAATACCTTTATTGTTGCTGTTACACCCTGTCACAGGAACTTATCCAAAGTAGGATGTAATTAAAGCTGGCTGAAAGCTCGGTTCTCAGAGCAGAATGTCGAGCTTGGTCAGATGAATGCTGTTTCAAGCAATGCCAATTATTCCTGACTGATATTTCAGCAAAAAGCAATATTCAAAATAATATAATGTAACTGGTCATGGTTTGTAATAGGGTGCATGGCTTATAAATTCTTACTTGAGTCCAATGTGATCTACTTTATCTTCTGTCACATGAATTTTGATTATCCAGCTTATCATACATAACAGCAAACATTGCTCATAAGATTATTCACTTCTTTTTTAGACTCAGCTGTAGCACACAAAGGTTTGGCTCCTCTAGCAGGGCATTGCAGAAAGCCTACCTAAAAATTCTAAGTTATATCCACTGTAAATACACACACTTGTTATTAAATATATAGCGTGTCTTACATGATTGCAAGAGAAACTGAATAAGAGATTTTGAGTTTTCATTTCAGGACACGATATGAAAGGTGTAACATATGGCAGCAGCTGAAGCGAGCCCTAGGCTCAGGGACCTGACTCCCTGGGCAAGAGGAATGTCAGCTCCACATACCAGGATTTCTGAGCTTGTGGATGGTATGTAGGATGAAATTCTTCAGACTTATCTCAAATCTTCCTAGGATACTTGGGCTTGTGTCTGTAGAAGGCAGATTATTGGGTTTTATGAAAGGATTCATTTAGTCATCACTTTGCTATCAAAGGGGAAACAAAATAAAATGAAGGATCCAAAAAAGCTCATCTCCAAAAAGGTTCTGGGGCCAACACCATCTCATGCATACTACAGTCAAGTCCTTCTGTTGTTAATTACTTGCTTGGCTTGCAGTAGAGGTGAACAAAATGTTCCCAGTAATACTCCAAATGATGTGAAATATGCTCATTTCTTACTTTTCATTACAAATGAAAGCATTTCAGTGGTTTTGTTGATATTCACAAAAAGCTTTTGAGTGAAAATGGGTCTTTGTTGAGAAGAGAGAAATTGGTATTTATAGCAAAAGCATTAAAAAAAAGCTAGTCTTTGCCATTCTGGTGTGAAAGACAGTAAAACTTTCCTGAGCTCTATTTTGTATTCTCTGATCTTTAAGGTGAATCTCAGAAGTTACAGGTGGGAAAATGAAACATGAGACTCTAAATGATAAATTATCACATTTCACTTTGCTTTATTCCTATGACTTATAGTTAAATTGGTAAGAGAAGAGAATTAACTCATTAAAGGGGTAGAGATGATGACTTCAAGAACTTGAAAAATCTCACTACTTGTGTGTAAGATACAGAGAGCCTGATTTGAATTTATGTAAATCCATTGGAAGAAATGCAATTACACTAGCATAACTTAATGTGAAGATGAATCAAACTTGATATCTTTCTTAATAGCTTCATGGCAAAAACCTGGGTTTCACAAAGACCTTTAAAGTGAAACTTAGAGTTTCTAGTCGGTAGGTTATTTGAATGTTTTTGCCTCAGGAAAACATTTTTAAAAATCCTCTTTATTTTATTGCTTTTTGAAGGGTAAAATGGCAGATTTACTGGGAGTTGCTCTTAGGTTACATGCATATTGGTCATGTTTACTCTGTAACTGAGCCTGCTGGTCAGCAAAGCTCAGGATTTTTACTTGCTGGAGATATCATGTGATGTTCTTAGGAACAGCCAGTTCTCTGGGGAATTTTTAAGATGGGCCAGAATCAAAAGAGCTGTCACTCATGGAAATGAATTTTTAGAGTCAGCAAGGAGGTAGTTATCTGGAGCTATATTATTTTCTGCATTTCACATCAGACCTCTAAACCACCATTTTGCAGAACACCTATGTTATCACTGTATAAAGGTCAGGAAAAAGATTAATTGTCTCCAAAATATCTCACTTGGACCAATACCACTGTGTAACTGGCTGAGTCTTTTGAAAGATACAATATTTACACACACGAACACAAAAAATGTATACATAAAATATTGATACATATATATGTATAATATTTATAGAAAACTTCTATATTTATATATAGGAATAGACAAAGACATGTCAATCTCTATCAACACTAAAATATATCAACATTTACATATATATATGCTTATATCTATATATCAACAGAGATAATATACTATAAGTGAAAATGGAATCTGTTTTTTGGAGTTGGTTATTTTATTCAAATAGTAATTCTAATGTTTAATTGCTTTTAAGGGCAAAAATAATGGCCATTAAATAATCTCCAGCATAACAGAAGAGCATTCAGAAGCCACCTGTGAAGCTCTGAAAGCATGATTACAGCAACAAGTACTAAGAGTCTATGTCTATGTTTCGGTGTCATCATCTTTATATTAGCTTAGCTCAAGTACCAGAAACAATCTCATTGTCACAATTTGGGATTTCCTCAAGGTGTGGGTTGCTCAAAATACCCTATTTTTATGACTCTGACTCTTGTGTTTATAAACAGTCAGTTCTCTCTACTTGAGGGTAAGGCACAGGCAGGTTCTGTCCTTTTATGTGCTTGGTTTAATGCACTAATCCAAGGAAAAGAAAATGTAATGGGCACCCTGTCCCAGTTGCCACAGCATTGCAGCAGCATCCTTGAAGTTGCTGCAAAAACGGAATTGGAGGTTTCTTGTCTGTGTTACTAATTCAGCTCCATTTTTTTTTGTTCAGGATAATTTTAACAGGTAGGTAATCCTGTACATGATCTATATATAATGTCAGAGACACAATAATGTGTAATGTCAGAGGCATAATAATGTGTGTAAACATAGCAAGAAGAGCACTGTAGTTTGTTACAGTCTGGGAACTAAATGGGGATTAAATTAAGTAACAGCATAAAAATCAACACTGGGAATGTACAAGTCACCTGATCATAAATTGATTTTCTTGCTACATTAGCTCTCAGCCTAATCTCATCCACAAAATGCCAGACTTAGTCATGTTACACTAGTTTACAACTTCTATGAATTTTATATGTCCTCTTGAAATAATTTACTGTCCAAATATAGCAAACATGATTATGAATTTTTCATAGACACTTTCCTGTAATGCCTTTATGCAACTAAACACTCTGTCTCATTGTTTTGACTTGTGAAATAAGAAAACAAAATGTGTAAACTGTGGTATCTTGCAATGCCATCTTTATTGACACTGAGCTTTAAAGACTTCTTTCCCCAACAAATTTACTTGTTTTAGGCAATTCCCCTCTGGCTGCCACGCTGGCTGTCCATATGTAATAACCTGTGATTAAGGTAACCTGGGGAACCAGCATTAAGAGGTGTAAAGGTCTATTGTTTTTCATATTTTCCCATATTTTCTCTTATCTCAGAACTGTTGACATGGTATATAATAAAATCCTTGCTATTGAATGAACATATATAAAGATGTTCTAATACTCAGGCTACTGGAGCAAAAGGTTCTTCCCCAGGTATGCAGAGAAGGTATAAAATGCACTAGGAATTCTGAACACGCATCTATATGTCTGTCTCAGGAATAAATAAGGAAGATGCTTTTAGGATAGCAACCATTGACAGTTCCAGCTACAAGTAAAATGCTGAAGGTAGGGAGCAGAAAATTATTTTACGTATCTCTACTACAAGGCTGTAGGTTGATTAGTTTGCTCATCACACACTAAACTTGTGCATAGGTGAAAATACCTTCCTGTTGATACAAAGACAAGATTCTGTGATACTTTCAAGTTAAAGAGTCAACCAGAATATTGGTTCAAATGCAACTGGTCTTTTCTCAATAGGTCTACCAAGTTGCTGTGGTCAAAGAAACATCTTAGGAGTTTGATTGGGGAGCATTGCACTTCCAAGGGAAGGTGAAGAGAAGGGAAGCTGACAAATCCAACAGTTCCCTCATTCCCCATGGAATGAGTTGTTCAAGAAGGGAATAGATACCTACCAATTTCCTGACTTGTGCTCTCCTAGTGACAGTATGTGTGCAGAAGGATTATTGCATGTCCAGACAGAAGACTTCTCTGGAAGCATCTCCACTGCATCTCCATAGTTATGTGCTGAGCAATATCTCTGTACTTCCACTTGCCATAATTACTGTGCCATCAGGATTTGACATCTTACCATTCAATACCAAGAGCACACTGACCAATTCCCTTTGCAAACAGATATCTTTAGTGAAATTACTGTTTGAAACTGTGTTCAGTCTTCAGGTTGAATCAGTGATAAGTACGAAATATTAGCTAGCACATTAATAAGCAGTTGACCTATATTGGCTCCAAAATTTAACAGGAAAATTAAGTTAAATATAATAAAGAAGGTAAGAAAATGAAATTTTCTGAAAGTAAATGTAATTTTCTAAGTAGATCTGATATTTGTGTCATTGTGTTATATTTTTTCCTCATATAGTTTGTTGCAAATTCGAATCTTCTTGAGGGGGTGTGCAAGAAATATATAGAATTTCAATACATTATCCAGGCTTACTAAAGTATAGATCTTGCTACATGTAGTTTCCTGGTGACAGAGTACAAACTATTTACAAAAGCAATAAGAAAATGCCCACACAGCTGATCTATGGCCATGATTCCTGTATGGATTTGATTTCTCAAGGATTCCTACAGTTCAGTCAACATCTTAGGGTCAAGGATGACTGAGAATTAATTTTAAATTAAACACATGCATTCCAGTGTTGATCTGAGATTTACAGTACCAAACAATGTACAAATGCAATTTATGAAAGAGGTAAAATGAAGATATAACAATGGGGTGTGAACTGTGTGGTAACATGGTGGGTCTGAGGGCTTCCCTTCCTACGGAGTCATCTTTCAGGTATGTGCCTGATGGGAATTCCCAGGACTCTGCCACTAGTCCAAGTACAAGTCTTTCCTGAATTCAGTGTCAGTTGTGGGTGCTTAGTCCATTTTATATGCATCCTTCCCTCACTCACCCATTGTCTGGATTTAAAGTCCTAGTTTTCGCTTGCTAGGATTTGCATTTCTCCTACTGCCACCTAATCTCCTCAGCTCCTCTTCACTCCCACAACCTTAACATTCTCAGAAGTATGAAGATAGGTGAGGAAAATGGAGATGGAAAACACTACTTTAGAGTAATCTTTTGTCAAATTCATAGTTTTAGAAACTCATCAGGGAAAATCATATTTCTTAGCAGAGTTCAACGTAATTTTCAAACTACCCTTGCACAACTGAGTTGCATGATCTATTCTAATATCTCTAGACCCAGGAAAGGACCTGAAAAATTAAAGGCCCAGATGGAGATCATGGCTTGGTCTCGAGCAGTCTGTGGATTGAAATACTTCACAAATTTTGGATCATTTCTTCACCTGAAACTTGAGAAGAAGGACACCCACCAACATACTATTCATATCCCAGAAAAGATCTGAACTTTCCTTGCATCTCACTGGGAAGCTGCAAAAAACCTGAATTTCCAAGGTTTTCAGTTCATCTTGGGGGAATATGCTAGTCAAACACAAGGGGAAAACTGAGTTCATATAACAGTACATTACAAACCTTCTGCTTTCAAGTTAAAAGTCTGGCCACAAACATCTGCCGCTCCATACTTACAGAGTTGACCAGTGAGATTTGTTAGATGAGCAAGAGGCAGCACCAGCAGAAAGCTACAGCACTTGTGATACTGTTTTGCAGGGAGAACAAATGGCTGGTACCGGTGCTTGTTGAGGCAAAAGAAGCTGAAATCACATCTCTGCTCCTCCAGAAAGAAAATACAGCAGAGTTATGCCCAGTAGAGCAGCACAGGGTTTCTCTTTTTTGGTAAGCAAGGCAGCTGAATTAAGCAATGAAGTGCTCTTTGTGTACTTTATTTGACAAGGCAAAAAAATTCCAGGGAACTTGGGGAACCTTGTAGTACAGTGTCAGAAGACAAGTGGGGGAACTAGCTTCAGAATAACTCTCTGCCCCTCATCTCAAAAAAGCCCACCCCCAACCCAGTAAGAGGAGACTGTGGGAGGAAGGAAAGGTCTGACTCACAGCAGAAACAAAAAAAGTAATGCGAAAAGAACAGCCTCCATATGCCTCAATAAAGACTCCCGTATGTCTTTAATTAGCTCATTATAGAAGAGTGTAAAGAAGATAAAGGAATCCAGCATGGAATTATCAAATCAAATAGCATTAAGAAAGAAAGCAGGGAGGAGATGCAGGTTGTGCTGTTAGTGGGTCATTTTGAGCAGAAGAGAAAAAGAAGGAATCTGTAAAGGGTAGAGAAAAAGAAGGAATCTATAAAGGGTAAAGAAGAAGGATGGAACAGAATAGAAAAGTTTGGCTGTAACCTGCTATAATGGAGTGAGTGGGGAGATAGTATCACTGCCACCACCATTTTGCTTGTGTCTGTATTCCTGAAGAGGACTTCTCTTTCCATATCCATATTCACTTTCATCTCTCCAAACAATATAAGACCCTAGGTTAAAGAAATGTTAAAAAATAATGTGGTGTAGCACAATGAGTCGAAAGGTAGACATCAAGGGTAATATTATCCTGACATTTAAAGATAAATTACATTAATTTCATGCTGTATCTACCTAGCCTTGCTGTTATATGATCTGCAATTCTGCAGTGAAAGAGATGAGATGAGCAGTTCAGGTACAGTAAAGTAGTCTGGCTGCAACTAACCATCAGTGTTAAGTCTTACTTTCCTCTCTCTTCTCACAGAAATGACCTACTAAATATTTTGCTTCTTTATATTCCTCTGAGTTACCAAAACAAAAGAAAGAAGTAAAATATACTTTAGAGACCATGGCATAATGCATTTAAAAAAGTTCAGCTTTTGAAAAAACAATCACAGAACAGTGTAAGGAACAGAAAGCAGCCTTTGAACTTACTCATCTCCTCTCAGTGCAAATAGAGTAGAAGGATGGTATAGTAACCTTCTGTGTGCCTTTTGATATGAGCTATGCTAAAGAGTTGTTGACATGACTTGTATCCTAGATTTTAGGTATTTTTTGCTTTGGTCCTTTTGTGGATACACAAGTGATTGCAGAAATTGTACTCTTATTTCTTTGGTCTACTGGGTTCTTGCACAGTGGAGAAGTACAGGAGTTCCTTCTTCCAAGTGGGAAATGTCCCACTCGTGAGTATATATCGGACATTTTCCAACACCTCTACTATAAAGTTGTGGCAGTGTGCTTCCCCCACACCACTCTGGGTTTTGGGGGATGGAGGGTAACATAGTAGTCAAAGGCTGTCCGGAAACAGATGTATTGCTGATATTCAAATGTGACTATAAGTCAATCATCTTACTCCAGAAATAATGGACAGCCCAGGACACACTGATGGCTGCTGCATGGTAGTGGGCTGCACACCAAGATCAGCCCTTCAGTAGAGATGCCTCTCAAGGTTACTCCTCAAAGCTGAGACTCCTTGCCACAATAGATTCTCAGTAAGTGGTTAACAGCATGCTAAACTTTGAAATCTTGGCTAAGTGACATAAAGGATTGATTGCACATATTTAATCCTTCAGAAATAAACCATTGACCAAGTCTGAGACTAAGAGTGTATCCAGCTGCACCCAGACACCTCTCTGAGTAGTTTATAAGGAAGGAGGTCCTTTTTGAACCTCAACAGGAAGGTCTCCCTGACAGATCTGTCTGACCCTGTCCTTTACACAGTGATGTCCTCTGGCCATTGAATCTTGTTAAACCACTGTTGCATATTGCATTGAACTTTGATATATCAAAAAAGTGTGTTGTTGCTTCTCTCTTATGACTTTATCCATGACAGCAGTACTCTCTGCTGTCTTCATTAGCAATCAGGGCAGCTGAAATAATGAGTAATGCTAAAAGGATGATCTAAAGGAGGAAAGATATAAACTCTCAGGCTAAGGCAAGGGGAAGCCGGGGAAAGATTACATTTCTTCTCCACTGGCAATATAGCTTGGGTGCAACACTTCAAGATGGATGATGCAATGCTAAGCATTCAAGTTGTACCCTTCACTAGCTAAATTAAAAGGTGACATCTTTCTGGAAGGAAATGTAAAGCCTCCATATTTTGGGTGTGCACTTTAAAATCAAGAGATAAATGCTGAAAATATTAATGACTCTGAAACTGACTTCTGAGTGCCATCTTCTACCTTTCAGCATGTCTGACCCTGTCCCTGTGATATATCTTGTCTTGCAGAAGGACAATTTCTATGTGTGAGCCAGGTGGCTTGTTATGAAAATACAGTCTCTATACCAGTATGGCAGGAACTTGATTTACAGTTTATGCTAAGCTACACAGACCTACAAGTACACCACAGCCTAACACTTCATGTAGCTCTCACATTTGCTCTGCACTGACTGGTAGAGGCTGTATAGTGAATAGGCAGTGAACTCTATGTAACCCAGACTTAAATAAATGAAAGGACACAATGCAGATAAGATCAGGATCTCACAGTCCACAGTCAGGTCTTGTGAGTCCTTTGCAGTTCTGTACACATTGCATATCTACAGAATATAAGCAAAGCAGTACTTGCCCCTTAGCTTCAGCTTTATTTTGATGTTCCTCTTTGTACACTTTTGTCTCATTAGACAACTTACCCAACTGTGAAAAGGCCCAAAAGAGGTAAATTGACGCTACCATAAAAAACATAAAAAGTTCACACAGCACATAAAGCTTCTGTATACATTGTATTTGCAGCAAAATAATTGAAAATCAACTCCGGTTTTGAATTCAAAGTAGCCCAGTTAAAAATAGCACCAGTGTTATATTACAGACTTAAAATATCATAAATTTTATTTACATTAATTTACTAAAATTTTAGATCACTGTACTTTGAATACTGAATTTCAAAGTTGATATATCTTCAGATTCCTGTCTTTGTTTATTCAGTTAAATTTTTCTCATAATGCCTGGATAAGTCAGAATTTTTTACTCATTCCTTATATAAGCAGTTTAACGTAGCTTTTAACTAAACTGGTTACGCATTCTTCATGAGCCTCAAGAGAGAAGAAACTCTTCAGACAGAAAATGTTATCTATGGAACTGCCTATGAATGTGATTTTTTGCTCCCTTCTTTTTTTCCATTGTCATAAAATGGTTACAAATGGGACTCTTCCAGTTTTTTCTGTCACTGGGAGCTGGTGTTTAACAGATGTCAAGCCATGGCTGAGAGTTTCTGGTGGTTTCACATCTAATTACTAGATAGGTCTATCATGCTTCAATTTTCCCTATTCATCTTAATGCAGTCAAAAACTTTTTTGTGTTGAAAGTTATAAATGTTTTCCCCAATTTCCATAGCTACAGAACTTGATAAACATAGATGCATTTATTACACAGTTCAGTGCCAACAGCAAGGACTCAGCTTTGGTGCAGCCCAAACTGTGGGCAGTGAGCCAACCCCATCGCCAGACCCCACAAATGAACGGGGGCACAGCCCCATATCTGCCTGTCTGAATGGTGTCAGCTCAGATCCTCTTCATTTGGGGCCTGCTTAGAGCCAGCTTGAAACTGTCTACACATTTCTTTCAGGAAGAAGCTTTTATGCTTTACTGGTGCTCAGCCATAATCTTGGCTTACTCTTTCTTCCTCCTGTCAAACAGCATCACAGACTGCAGGGTCAGAGGAGCCTGTAGGAAGGTACCTTGCTTCTCACTTCTCACCTCTCTCAAACTCAAAGGCAATATCTCACTTACCTTAGGAAAAAAAAAAAGAGAGAGAGAGGAATAAACATAACCACTATTCTAGAAAAAGGAAGAATCCCAGATGCTTTTGGACACTCAGGAGTAAAAGAAAAATGATGCGATGCCTGGATTGGTTCTTGGTGCTGCTAGCTCAGTCAGTCCAGGAAAGCATCAACGAAGGGCAAGAAGGTTACAAGGAGACCCTGGTTGGACACTTTCAGTTTATTGATTCTCTGTTGCCGAAAGGCCCCAGAGGAGATCAATTACCAAGGGAGTCCAGGACAGAATCTGCCCCGACTTCCTGTCTGCATGGGTTTATAAGGGGGTCCAGGATTCTGGAAGGGGATTAGGGAATGGCCAATGGGAAGGGGAGGTGGGAGTGGTTTAGGGAGGGATGGGAGTGGTTTGAGTCCATATGTGGGGATAATGGGAGGAGTGAGGGGAGGGTTACACTGGAAAGGGGATACAGTTCTAGAATAATCCAAAGCTGGGTTTTACAGAACCACATATTAAAACATATAAACGTAGAAACAGATGAATAGAATACATCACTACAGAAAAAAGCATGCTTTTGTACCTCAACTTCTGAAAGATCTCTTCTCTAAAACATGTATCTCCTGGAGAAATGCTAAGTATTTTTAGTGCCTTTTGAAATTATGGCACAGAGTTATGCTATTTAACTACCTGTAAGATTCAGAACAGCAATATGGAAAATGTGAGATGAATATCAAGGACTCAATCCTGCCCTTTGGTACAGCAGTGGAGCATCACTTCCAGTTGTTTAAAATCAACTTCTACTTGCATATGCTCTTGAAATATGAGAGGTAAACCAGGAAAAACTCCTTTGGATGTGCATATCAGCATAAAAGGTGATGGTATTTATTCAGGAATTGCTGCAAGTGACTTTACCTTACTCTGTTATGTGAGAAATGTGATATTCAGTTTTAATTTATGCTGCCAAAACAGAGCAATAATGCCACTACAGCAAAAATGTAAGAACAGACTTTGTAAAGAAAACAAATCCAACCAGCCAAATGAACAGTGCCTACACAACACACCATCTCTCAAAACCACTGGCATTGTACTTATTTTCTCCTCAAGCTTTTTCAGAGATGCTGGTTAGGATTTTTTTACTCAATGCTCATTTGTGGTACTGCTGAGTTTTGCAGAGGTCCATATTTTCAGAAAAATAATTTTGAAGTGACTCATAAGAATAGTGTGGAAACATAAGAGGTTTATTCATATGCCTGAACAAAGAACTCCAAGAAATTATACTTTTCCTATGTGTGGTCAACATTCTATAGTATCCTCTTTAGTAGAAGATATGTAGAAGAGAGGAAAAAGGAATGAGCAAAGCAGAAGTGAAACTGCACAAATTCAGACAAGTAACACTAATAAAATACTTAAAGAAAATAAAGGGGAATAGGATGAACAGGATAGAGAGCAGAAGAAATGATGTACTGACACAAGCTAAGCAATGGAGCTGAAAATCTGATAAGGGAACAGAGATGACAGAAACATAAAAGATAAAGGAAAGAATTAAATAAAAAAAAATCCCAGACAAGAAGGAGAAATCCAAGTATGTCTTTCTTCATTTGTAACACAAACACTGTTTTTCCATTTACTTGGATTGGAATGAGATAAGACTCTTAATGAAAAATAGAGAAATAGAAAGTTTCTTGAAGATGAAGGAATGGCAAGAAAATGCTCCTAGAGAAAAATAATAAGAATTAATTCAACATTTTGAAGATGAAATGTCCTCTAAACATAATACATATTATTATTGTGAATTGTAAAACACACAGAGGTTGGAAAACAGAATTTATCACTCTATTTGAACAACTCAGAGTGGTTTCTATTTCTGGCACAGAAAAAAATCACTGAAGAAGTGCTGAAGTCAAAGAATCAGAGCTTACAGTTCTGCGTCTTGTAAATTTTTGCCTTTTGTCTCCTCTTTCCTCCCCCCGTCTCCAATAAAATGAACTGAAAATGGGTCTCACTCTATGGAATTCCCCTGGTACATTGATCAACAGGATATGTGACATTTTTATGCTCCTAAAGTATGCTCAGAGGGCACAGGAGAAATGCTTGCCTCTCTGCTTCTCTGTAACAAATCTGGAAAAAAAGATCAGTCCCTGACATGCCTCTGGGGCTCAAAATATTTTTATGACTGCTCTCCTATACAACAGTGTGGCATGTAAACGTGATAAGGGAAAGGCATTTTATTACTGTCAAGAAGAGACGTGTCATTTTATGGGTGCTCCAAGTCTCAGTGGTCCAAACAGAAGGTTCAACATGCACCCCAGCACAACCCTCCTACTGACTCATGGGTCTATAGGTGCATGCATATTTATTTATATTTTTATATTTTATATATTTTTATGTGTGTGATCTTCATGTGTATCAAACTTCTGTCTTCTCCTTCCCATTGACTTTGCCTCTACATAATCAGAGTTTCCTCTTTTTTTCCCCTTGTAACTGCTTTATTTCTTTCTTAAAGGATGAGAGACCACAAAAGTAATGGGCAATATAGATAATTTCCCACACTGGGAAATACGTAACATCAATAATTTGAGAAATCCTGCAGGATTGCCTTGGGTAGGGATGAAGGCAATGGGCATCATCTGAAAAGACAAAAACACAGAAGGCAGCAGAGCCTGAGCTGCAGAAGGAGGTAGAGAAAATAAAGATGAGTCTGGATCACACTCCTTTGCTGAGAGGAGTGAATATGAGCTGGGTTTAATGACAACACTGCTAAGTGAAGTGCTTCTACTGCAGCAAAGAAGTAAAATGCTGTGGGAACACATATTTTGCTGGTAGAGACAGAGAGGAATGCCTGGATTCTTCAGATATATTAGAAATAGCAGCAGGATTTAATGGCAATATGGAAGGGAAAAGAAATGTAGAGAAGAGTTAAAAAAAAGCCAACTTTGTGACACTGATGGCTACAGGAGATGAGAGAGTTGCCAGTGGTGACAAACAAAGCAGAGAATTTATGTGAAAAACATGTAAGTTAGCCTCTAGAAAAATGTGAAGTATCAGCAAAATCTGGGAAAGGAGATCTGTATTGGATGATTCATGTTGCAGAGCATCTTCTAAATGTTGTGGTATCTAGCTTGAAGTCCTCAGCTTCAAAATATTTTAGACACCTATGGACCTGACTTTTGCATTATTCCCTGAGTAACCAACAAAACTCTAAATTGACTAATTTTGTTTTTATCTGTGTGACATCCTGGGAAATGAGTGAATTGATGAAAAGAAAGCAAGATCACATAAGCTCGAACTTGAGAAAGTTTTGACTCATACTGAAAGCAATCATTTTAAAATAACTCCCACTGTTTTCAGTACATTTTAATCTAATGTAGAGGTCAGTCTAAAGTGACTCAGTTTTTCTGTGTTCTAAGTGTTCCTTCTTGACTTCTAGCTGCCACTATTCCTGTATGAACTGCTATCTCATGATGGGAGAGGGAAGCAGTAATATGGAAATGTCTTCACACGGTATTTGCCTTTATTCAAGACTCATTTGTGAGAGGGAATTTGTGTTAGGTTTGGATAACTAGATCTCATGCAATGAAAAGACACTGGATGTGATTGGTGCTTTGGGCTCTGGTCTCTTTCATATTTTACTGTTCTGGAGAAAAAAGAGGAATGCTAATTTACCTGCAGTTTAGAGATACTGTGGGAGGTGACCTACTTAAGATTTGCAAACCATTTTCCTTTATAATTTTTAAACAGTGTTATTTAACTAGAAAGAAAGCACTTGTGAACACTTGTGACCACGGGCTTGAATTCATAATTGTAAGGCATCTTTTGAGTAATAAACTCACACTGAAAGTATTTGTATCACCTTTGCTGGTTTGGAGTACCTTGGTGAAGGTTTCAAACAAAATATTTGCCCTCATCTGAGTAAAAGACCCTTCCTCTCTAAATGTTAGCTTACAGTCTACAGAATAACAACAGCAATAGTAGTAGTAGCAACAGCAATAATAGTAGCAATAAGTAATATCATTATGATAATGATGCACTCTGGTTTTGGTGACTAAGAATCTTCCCACTGATTCCAATGGATGCCTGATATAAAACCAAGCCATCTACACTTAACCTTGACTGAAACTTTGTATAAAACTTTGTGTAGAACTGTTGATGTCACTGTAGTAGCAGGAATTCACAAAATATAACTTTCAAAGTCTAGTGACCTTCAAAGAAACAAAAAGCCATTGAGCCAATTGAGATATTAGTTTTGTGGCACATTGCAAGTTTCCCAAGCTGTTTTCTGATAACTCAGTGTTCCATAGGTGATAATTGCTAATTTCTCTTTTTATCCCACAGGAGCTGATGACCTTATCATCTCTTCTTTTTCTAACATACCCTTTTTCCTGACTGTTTCCATCCACATTTTTCTTTCAGATTGTCTAATTGAGTAACATAATTAAATTAAACCCAGAGCAGTTATATCCAGTCCAGAACTGCTTTGAAATTGCTATTTCAGACCTAAAAAATATCTATCACCTCCCTCTCATTTTTTTCTAAAAATTTAGCCTGTGGTGGTTCAAAAGCAGTTTTCACCTTTCTAAAAAAACCTTGACTCATTAAAATCATTATCACCCTAACTGTATAAAGCAAAAATTAAAAAAGACATATCCATATTTCAGACTGCATCCTGAGGTATTTTGAAATGTTTTCTATGGTTCCAATTGCAGTCTGAGCAGTGTTATTTCAGAAAAAAATCGGAAGACCCTGTTCTGTAAATAGTCACATTTTCTATAATGCCAACCAAAAAAAAAAAAAAAGAAAATGGAAACGCCTGAAGATAGTCAATCAAGGCATTCATTTTCTGCTGAAACCTTAAAAACTTTGTAACTGGAGGGATTTTTTTCCTATAAACGAGTACAGTTGTAAAAAGAAAATAATTAGAATATATATCTAACACAAAAATATAATCACATCCAAGTTAAATCAAATGAGCACTTCTGATTTAGGTCTACATGCACAAATGTAGGTATCATCTTACTGTGCTTTGTAATGTCACTCATTGTGACCTGAAACAAACATTTTCCCAACCAAATTCTCTGGCTCAAGGACAGGACAAGCAATGAGAAAGTAGGGAAATGTAAGT
Organism: Calyptomena viridis; assembly: GCA_013390005.1. NCBI lineage: Eukaryota > Metazoa > Chordata > Aves > Passeriformes > Eurylaimidae > Calyptomena > Calyptomena viridis. Next base: position 107,548 of record WEIV01029929.1, on the reverse strand, counting down.
CTAGGAAAAGAAAACCATGTTTTGAACAAGTAACTGATTACTTGTTTGTTAGTTTATTTTCTCTAAATTACATAGCTTTTTAGTTCAGAGGTTTTTTGGTGTTTTTCTGCTGCTTTTTTTTGTTTTGTTTTGTTTGTTGTTTTTTGTTTTTTGCTACTATCATATATCAAATTCTGAGTTAGTAAATGATCTGGTTTCCAAGCTATGACATTTACATTATTGGTTGTCTTGGTTTCCAGGAAATATTATTTCTCTGCCATTCCTCAGGGAAGTTAAAGAATGGCAAAAAAGAGAAGGCGCAGTTACACTTTTTTACACCAGAGCCCATCCCTGCAGCTCCTGGAAAATGCTTGGTTTGAAGGAAATCTCTGGCAGCAGCATTGGCTGCAAGGGAGGAGTTGCCCAGACCCTGTTTATGCCCTGGACTTGGTTCACAGCAGCTTGGTAGTGCTGCCATCCTGACAGTTTCTGCTGTCAGCAGATCTCTCAAAACTGAAATACAACCCTGTGATTACTCTCATTATATCTATTATCCCAGATTCATCCAGCTCAACACAGAAATAGAAAAAAAATTATGCTAATTGCTTCCTAGTTATGACTGTTGTGGAGTAACAAATTCTTTCATATAAGAAGTCATATGAAGCAAACTGGTGAAAGTTTGATAATACAAAGTGTTGACTTCCTTAGAAAATGAAATGTCTGTCATTCAGCTTTTTAAAGAGCAAAATTAGCAAGAGCAGACTCTCCTCTGTGTGTCTTCGTGCCAACTCCATTCCTTTTCTGGGACAATTGAATATCCACTAAAACTGCTTTTGGAAGACATTTTATTTTGCAGCAGACTCTGTATTACAGACCTCAATAATAATTTTTCCAGTGTACGATGAATGATGAGTATAGGCTCAATATACTAAAAGGCAACTCAGATACAGGCAAGTCCACCTATATCAGCCAGGCAATTATTCCTTTCTCCCTTTTAAATTTATTTACATTAATATAAGAAAGAAACTGGAGTGCAGAGGCATGGGCATGTGAAAAACATGCTATGGTGTATGAATTTACAGAGGAGCAATTAATCTATAGTAACTGCCCTGGGCAGACTCCTCTCACACAATGTACTCTGGGGTAGCAAATGTTGTTTTTGCTCAAAGGCAAGCAAGTTAGCATGAATTTGCATTTGCCAATGAATAATTACGCAAATGACCTGACTCTGTAAATTAATTTTCTAGCTTGCTTTTTTTGGTAGGTTGTTCATCAATTCAGATACTAAAGCCTAACTAAAACCAAATCTCCACATCTTCATTCTCTCAGCAACACAAGTTGCTTCACTGGGAAAGTTTGTACGATGAAGTCATTAATATAAGAAAGAAACTGGAGTTTACTGTTCCCTACAGTACTGCACAAGGTACACTTACACTCTTAACAAAGTAACTGCATTTACATTGGGGTTGTTGCATTATATTACTGACCTCTTTCATGTTGCAATCAACTCAGGCCAATGTAAAAATTGTGCATAGATGGTATCTAATATATATGCTAATGCACAATAGAAAACTGCCCCTCATCTGCTTAAAATGCTGGAATACTATGCAGAACAGATCACCTCTCCAAGCAAAAACATCAGCATTTGGCTTTTGAGTGGCCTCATGATTACTAAAGTAAAAATGCATTAAAATTAATTTGTACCTTGTCACCTTCATAGAATTGACTGCTCATATTCCTCATGTGCCAATTTTTTTGTAGGTTAAATACAGACTCATTTTCTAAAAATTGATGCACACTATATGATAGTAAATGGAATACAACTAATAAGCTAATAAATGAATAATTTCTCACTGAAGAGCAAAAAAACCAGAAAATAAATAATTTTCTTTATTATTTGGACAGTTACTAATGAAACTGGTTCCTTCCAAGTTATTTGAAATGGAAACAAATGCTTTTGCTTTACATGCTCCATTTAGTGGTAGACATAGCCTTGATTTCAGCCCTGGTGTTTTGCCAGTCTAAAACAATGCTCTCCAATGGAGAATTATAACATTTTTGGGCACTGTCAAAAAATGCTAAGAGCTGCAAATTGTTAAAAAAGCAGTACTTTTATATTTGCCTAACACCTACTTATCCAAAAAGGAGGAGGAGTTCTTGTCATTACTAGCTACAAATATTTATTATATAAAGATATGTCAAGGGTAAAGAGAAGTGCCTTGGAGTGATGCCCCAGTGTAGTTCTCACAAGGAAGAGGAATGAGCATTTACACCCACATTGAATAACTGTAGAGAGTTCTAAATTTCCTGCCCCAGGTGAAGCTGAACTCCAGCCTCCCACATATTAGTTGAGAAGGGTTGCTCCTCTGAGAAGTCTGATATGCTTTACTGCAAGAAACCAGACACAACCAAAGTTATTGGCAGTGGCAGGTACTTAGCACCTTGGACAATCAGGCCAGAAGGCATTCTCTTAATCTTCCCACAGGTGGATTAATTGGGAAAGAGATCAGGAAGAGTTCAAAGCTTTGAAGGGAAAGGGTGTACTTTGTCACTTTTTCAGTTCTGTGCTCTCTCCCACCTTGCATTTCTGACATCTTTTCTAACTTAAACAGTAAGAGAAATGTCCTGCCCTGTAGCTGGTCTTTCTAGTTTAATTACTTCAGCTTGATACAGACTATGTGTGCTTAATGAGAGCAATTTCAGCAAGGAAGAATACTGTCTGCCATCCCACCAGTCATCTCCAGGTCAACAGCAGAGGTATGGTCCAGTGGAGGAAAAAGGACAATTGAGATTACTTTCCAGGTCCAGTCACTCATACCTTCTGCTTCAACATCATATTTGTTTCATTTCTTCCTTCTCCCTTTCCGTAGAGGGTAAAATCTTTCTGTCTTTAGATTGATCTTCTAATATGCAAAAAACTAAATGGAAAAAGTTTTTGTGATACATAATGGATTTTATAATAAGCTCAAGTAGACTAAAAATTAGTATTTTCTTAAACAACTAAAAATCATTAATATGATAGTTATGCAAGTCTTTCTGTTTTGAAACCCATTCAAAAGCCAGATAGACATGGTCCTGGGCAACCAGCTGTAGGTGGTCCTGCTTGAGCAGAGGGGTTGTACCAGATGACCTCCAAAGATCCCTTTCGACAATAACCATCCTGTGATTCTGTGATTGTGTCTTGTCCCTAAAGGCATTGGGGACACATGGTACTTTATCATATAAACTCAAGAGCTAAAGGCTGCTTCTCAATTTAGCTAGATTAAACAGGCATGGATGGAGGATGCCAAGGTTCAGCACCCTGGTCTGAATTACAGACTTAATTCTCTTGCCCCTAAGGTATTACTTCTGTTGAAGTGTAGGTGGGCAGTTGAGAGGAGGGGAATCCTAAGAGTTCAAACACCAAATTAAGAATATTTTCCAACAATTTGAAAACAGCTAAGTTGTTTTTGACACATGAGTATTTTCTGATTAAAGATTTATTTAATATTTTCTAATTTCTTCTAAAGCTAAACAGTTGGGAATTAGGGGATAATAATTTTAGGAGATTGTTACATTGTCAATTACTGTTCTAAAAATTAAATGTATGTAATTACAGTTCAAAACTAAGACAAGTAGGACATTTCCTAGCACTACATGGTATTTATTTAAGCCACTGAATAGGCTACTTTTGGAAAATATTTGAAAGGATGTTCTTTCTTAGTACAAGTTCTGCAGTAATCAAGAACAAATAAAAAGATCCTCTAACAAGAACAAAGAAAAAGAGTCTCTGACAAAGAACAAATTTTAGGGCAGCTGCAAAATTCACTAAGAACAGGGGTAGATACACATTACAAAAGTAAACAATTAATAGTAATGGTTTGGAATAATTTTGGAGTGTCCTTTTCTGATTTCCGAATTCACTAGTGATTTTGCCTGGAAAAGAACCCCCAAACAAACAGCAAATAGGGACTGAAGAATCTCAATCACTTGTTGACAAAACAGAAGAGCCATAAAGTTGCCATAATAAGTTGCTTCTTAGCAGCATCTTCTTCAATGTAACTGCTCTGGCTGAAAGCCTTAAGTGCAACAGAAGTCCTATTGTCAGGACTTCTTATGTCAGGACCTATTACTTGAGCTGTAATAATCTGTTTCAGTTCTAAATCCTAGACAGTGTTATGTTTTTCTGTTTCAACATCTCCAGTTGAGCAAATCTCTATTTTTTTTTTTTCTTTTTTTTCTCTCTCATCTGTCCGTAGCAGTTTTCATCCAAAGATTGGAACTCAATTCTCTCCTCATACAGGGCTCCTCAGGGCCATGAGAAATGCAACTGTGAGACCTTTTCACCTCCATTTTTTTTTTCTCCCTAATGAAGTGCTGATAACTTTTGTATGTTATCCCAGAACGAGGTACATATTTCGCTAGATGGATGGGGGTGAAGAAACTATTGAAATCTTCTCTCATTGGGCCCTGGTCTGCATTGCTGGCATAATCAGACGGTCATTGTTACAAGCTCCCTCCCTTCCTCTCTCCCTTCCTCCCTGTGATGTTCCTGGACCCAATATCCTTGTTTTCTGGAGGAAAGGTTTAGGACACAGGAAATCTGCTTCCCCTCAGCTGAACCATCCGTGTGGGGACACTCTGATTCTGTGAACACACAGAAGCTCATGTAGTCAATGACAAATGAAGGATGTTAAGAACAATTGTAATTGCATTCAGTACTATTTGGCTCAGGTGGAATAATTTTTATCTTCCCAAAACAATTGAAAATTATTCTATTTAATTAAGTGATTATGAAAGAGCTGGGCATAAAATGAAGCTGTGTGCAGAATGTGCTGTGTTTGGAGTGCTGCCTGCAATCACAGAAAGGTTCAGTTCAAGACAAATCATACTGAAAAATCATTCTGACAGCATCAGATACTCCTCACAGTGTTTGAGAGCATAGAAACTACTTTGGACACTGAAATAAACATTGTTTTTTCTCTTTGCAACATGATTAGTTACATTCAATACATAGTCACTCCAAAGGCTTGTTTCAAAGTCACAGAGATGTGCCTTTGCTCTGCATCAGGAAAGATTTCTCATTCCAAAACATTCCCCATAGCTCCGCCCCTGCCAGAAGGAAAAAGTGGATAGAACAGCCTTCTCACTGCCTTCTTTATCTCTCTACAGCCAATTATTTCACATAAACCTGCAGACAAATGTTCTGTCTCTTTTCTTTCCTCTCCTTTCCTCCTTTTGCTTTCACTCTGGACTGTATTCGGTACCTGAATTACACAAAAAGGTGTTCGATGGAGAAGGAAACACACAGCTGTGGGGCTGCTTCAGACTCCTGGGTCTGCTCTCATCAGACTCCATGCACTATGTGTGTTCCAAAAGGAAANTATACATATATATGTATATACTTACACATTGACACACACAGGCATATTTACACTTTCCTTGTCAGTAGTGATGGCACAAGTAAACTGACTTTATAAACAATGAGACAGTTTAACCATATATAACATGAACAGAAGCATTTGTCTGATCAAGTGGAAGAAGGAACAAAAATAAATTTGCCAATTTGAGAATGTCTTACTGCACTTAATATATCAGACAAGCATTTTGTTCCACCGTCTCTTCTATAATGCAGCTATGTGTCTCATCGATTTGTACCTGAAAGTGTCAGAGTTCATTTAAATAATGATATAGAAAGGGGAAAAAACTTTTCAGAGATGGGATTTAAAAGCATTTACAAGATGGAATCAAGGAGGGGATGTCAGTCAACAGGATCTTCTACAGGGAGCAGTAATTCCTGTTCAAATGACACCTCTCATAACTGTGAAAGAGAACACTTTGCAGAGGGAAAGCTCATCTACAGTGCAGAAAACCAGCCTTAAAATTGAATCTAAGAAGTTTTGGTCTGGGGAAGTTCTTCAGTAATGTTTGGGGTTTTCCTGACCTTTACTTGCCTAACAGAAATTTTAACTGGAATAAACACCAGCTGTGCGTGTGTGCATCACCATATATTATGAAATGAAAGCTTCCCTTTGTCCTTTCATTTGTGCATCTGGATTAAACATTTATGAAAAAATATATTACTTCATCTGAGGTGTGATTTGTGTCTTGTTTTGTGAAAGAGACTGGAGCTCAATTCATGCTCCATAAAGCTGCCAGATTTGTTAATAGAATGAGGAAATATAAGACCTTGGTACATGCTAGCAGATATTTTTTAGTAGCACAGGAATTTGAATGATAAATCCAAAAGAAATTCTCCTGTCCTGCAGATTAAGTAGATATTATAAACAAGCTCATTTAGTGTGAAGACCTATTACCCCCAGGACGACCAGTAGAATCCTCAGTGCCAGACCTGTGCCAGACATGATCAGGAAAACACTGGGAAAGGTTGTAGGATAGAGAGCGAATCTGCACAGGCCAGGGAATAGACTGGTGAACTGAATAGTCTTTGACAACTTTTCTTTATGAGATACAAACAAAAATCTACTGGACATCACATGATGGATATAGAACAAAAATATTATTTTAAAGAAATTTTTGTGAGGAAAAATGTTACAATAGTTTACTTAAACACTGACTATCTTTATATTTTATGATTCTGTGAAATTCACATGGTGAAACATTTTGAATCAAAACAGCCAAAAATGCCTACCTTTTTCTTTGTACTCCAACCCTTTCAATTCTTCACCATTTGAAATGAAAGGAAAATAAGAATATAAATAAGCAAATAAAAATCAGATAATAATGAATTGGAAAAGTTTTAATTAAACAGTGCGGAAGTATTATTTTTAATTTGCCTCATTTATCTTAGGAAATCAACATAAGATCTTTCTGTTTTAAAGGGAAAATCACTATAAATACCAAAATTTTTATCATATTTGAAAAGTTGATTTCCAGTAAAAAAATTATTGATGGAAAAACTATAAAGAGTTCTTATTCCACTGAAGTCTGTACCATTTAGATTGAACAACAACATGAATTTACACATTAGCTGTAAACTGTCTAAAATAAACATTTCCTTTCATCAGTTTAGAATCTGACACTTGTGGTTATGTAATTTGTAATAAAGAAGAGTTTCAAAATTATTTGCTTTATTTACCAATTATATATGTTTTTATCTTGGTCAGTTCATTTCCACAAAAAAACAGTGCTAGCCTTCTTAATTAATCTCTTTGTGACTTTTTAATATTTCTAATAATTATTTCTTGCCACAGAACAATCTCAATTTCTATAGTATTACACTTAGTTTGGATAACCAGTGCCAAATACAAGAATTAATGTGTGGTTGTACAATTTTATATGAAGACTTTGTAGATTGTTTCTATATTGTTATTTACACTTGCAGATTTCCACATACACACCTGTGTTTTTCCTGCCAGAGCCACACTGGACTGAGTTTTATTTTAAACGTAAAATGGTCCTTTACATTTAGCTAAGAGGTTAATTGATTTAAACCCTACCAAAAGTCCTGAGGTACAGCAAATCCTTGTCTTCCATGTGTTGATATTGACCTACAGCTGCCTTCATGCTCTGTAGGAGATCTAGCCAAGCAGGCAGCTGAGGAGTCTTCCTACCACAGTGCTTCACCTGGAACTGGTGCTGCCTTGATTTCCAGTTCCTTTTCTAACTCAAGAGCAGTGCTACACATCTGTGATCACATCCCACCACTATTCTTTCACCCTGCAAAAAAAACGACTTTTTTTTTCCTCCTGCTTTGTTTTGTCTTTAGCTTTTCCTAATCTCTTACAGAACTTTATCTTTCATATCATGATAACTTATGTTCCTTAATACCTTCTTGTAATGTACTTTTTAAGAAGTTTATGACTAAAATCTGATGAATCGCAGATTCAAACTGGTCTCTGCATGTGCAAGATCCAGGAAAAAAAAAAAGGGGGTGTCAGTAGATGGAAGTAACTTGGACTTATGCCAGTAAATAAAAAACTGACTGGATTGCTAATTTAAAGAAATCCTCTGCCCCTGCTGCAGGAAGGACACGGTCTCTGAAACATGCAATGGAGTCTGAGGATTTTATTTTGTCATAGACATTAATGCATCAAATTGCTGATCCCTTTAAAAATCAATTGAAAAATATCCCACCTGAATGTTTAAGTTTGTTCTCTGTTTTTAAGGTTACAGACCTAGGTCTGTGTGTCTGGTGGATGGTGATCTTAAGGGCATGAAAACAGCATGGAACTGAAGAAGACAGATGAAACACAGTCCTCTTACTGTCTAAGGCTTAGCTCCACTGATATTAGTAACTGAAAGACTTTGACAGGAAAAGATTTGTAGAAACACAGTGGGAAATACAATGGGCAGACTGTACCTGACTGCCATGTGATAAATTGTTAATATTTACATTATTGTAGTGCTTGGGGGGCCCAGTTAGAAGCCAAGTTGTATTTCACTGTGTGCCTGTACATAGAAAATAGATGTCTTGAGGAACATTTCAGCCACCATAGATTTGAAGCCAAACTCACCATTTCCTTCTTCCCTGGCACCGAAGTGGGAGCTATTTACACTGCTGGGTTCAGATGGAAGCTGCATGTCACCAGAAACCAGTGAAAAATGGGGCTGATTAGGAAACAATTATCTTCTTTCTTTATCTCCTTCTCTCATATGTCAGAGAAACTATGGCATTTTGCTGAAAATTCCAAACATTTAACAAATCCGTGAGGAAGTAAAGTGTATTTTACCATGAGATGGTTTCACCATGTCATCTGAAAGCTGTAGTTCATGGACTTGAAAGTTGAGGGTCTCTAAAGAAAGCAGTCCAATATTAAGCTATCTTTCCCAGATCTAGTTCAGTTTCTTTAATGTGATGGCCTCTGTGACATTGTCAGCCCTGGGGTCCTACAACCAGAGTGTGTGAAAGAGAAACCCAACACAGAATGATTGGTTCTGGGAATACACTTTCTTGTTTCTATTTATCTTCAGGGCAATTTAAATTTTCTTCTAAGCCTTGAAAATTATATTTATCTTCCTTCTACTGTTCATTTTCTTTTTAAAGTTAATTCTGTAATAAGATCTTTTAATGCTCCAACTCTCCTTCTAAACTTTTTCCCTGGCTTCCCAAAGTATTTTTCAATGCAAACTACTAAATGAGAAAAATACACAGATGACTCCCAAAATAATGTCTGCAGTGGAGAACCTATAGTAGCTGCAGAATACATAGGCATACCCAAAGTACCTCTAAAATTTGCACACTTGGATGGTAATAACATCTGCTTCAGTGGCTGAAACTTACTGAGCAGCTTTTATAACACCTGCAGAGCCCTTTGCTGCTGCTGCAGACTCACCCTTGTCCAGTGCTAAAACCACCATGAGTTTTAAATTGGACACTGTGACTGCATTTCTAGGAGGTGAAATGATACCTTTGGCTACAGCATAGACATAACCAACAGAGATGATAAATCGCTGCAAGTAGCAAAATTGTCTGTAAGTTAAGAATACAGAATGAAGCTGTTCTCACCTGCAAATTTCCATTACAAGGATGAGAGCTTTTCTAAAACATAATATTCTTGAAGAATAAAAAAAGACAGTGGTTCCCATGGTGATGAGAGAAAGGATATTGGAATGAAAATGTGGAGGTTTCTTGAAACAACTAGCAAACAAAGGAACAGTAAAGTTGATGAAATGATGAGTAGACACAGAACTATGGAAATCAAAAGAAAACTATTGAATGAAAAGAAAGGCTCAAGATATGGGCTGCTCTGAGGGCCAGGAAACACTTTGTTTTTTGGTGGTTCGTGTGGTTTTGTGGTGGTTAAACATATATGAGTTTTGTGCATAGGAAATTTATGTTAAATTATAAATAAAAAGTATAAACCTCATGTTTATTGCTAGCTATGGATGTATGTTTACCCTGAACTCTTCTGGTTTTAGAAAAATGTCTTCGTTTTACATGAAAATGATTTATATTATGATATTAAAGACCCCTTTTAACAACATTTCAGAAATTGCCAGAATTATATTGTCTTTTTGAAGGTGGTCAAATATACTGAGTCTGAACTCACATATCTAGGATTTCTAGAGATCATAGTGGTGTTATAAAGTTCAAGATCAATCTTGTATTCTTGAATGTACTAAAATTTTCAACATAGCACATTCAGATTAAATGTCTGTAAGCAGATATGTTGTTAACAGAATATTTCCATATTTTCCCCCTTTCTCCCTAAGGAGGTAGTGCACGTTAGAGACTCTAGGCACACAGACTTTTAACACAGTGTTGCTGCATGGCAAATCACTAGCTAATTTTCAAATTTTCATACATGTTCAATCACCAGATTTGATGTTCAATTGCCAGATTTTATGATCAAACTCCAAATTGGAGGCATCATGACAGAATGAAAAATCATTCTGTGATTTTTCCAAAGAAATAAGGCAAATGAAATATAGATACAAAATTATTTGGTGGAACAAAAATATATCTTTTAAAGGAAATGTAAAAATGCTTCCAGTGTGGGTGAGAATGTGATTTGAGAAAGAAAACAACAAGGGAGTTGGAAGAGCAGAGCAACCTGAGATCATATATCTGTCTCCCTAACTGGCCAAAACCTTCACTGATTTGTCTGGGGTTTGACATAATATAAAAGAGATTTGATAACAAAGCACATAATTTCTTTGAGTCTCCATCAACCTGGGGAGAGCACCACAGGAGTCTGGGTTAGTATGGGTGCTGTATTATGTCTTTTAACTGAAAACAGATCAAACCGTACCCTCTCTAAAATATTATCAACTTCCTTGCTCGCCTTGTTATTCCTTCTCTATGAAAAACCCACCCAACTTTGTCTCAGACTCTGTCAGCTGCTGATGTATTTAACCAGGCAGCCTTATTCACATCTTCTTGCCTGTGTGTTCTCCAGCTTTTAGGATCTCACATAATTCCAGAGAGAGAGAATTTAGAACTAAATCTATCAAATTACCTCACACAAGAAATAATCCATTTTATTCAATTTCTTTGCCACGGATTTAGCTTGCAGACTTGATATACAGAATCCTCATTTTAGTGTACTAAACAAGATCAAAGTTGACTCTGACTATTCCAAATTCCTTTGAAAGCTAATCTGAATCATTATGCTCTAGACAACTTCTCTCCTAGGAGGATTTTCTTTAATGAACTGTTATTCACCATAGCACAAGATCTGCTCAACTAAAATAAACCCAAACTTCTTCCAATTTTTAAGGTGCTGCAATTAAATAAACACTGTTCAGGCCAAACTGTCCTAAAACCATGGAGCAGATTATTTTTTTGTTATATTAAATTTGGTGGATTAGTCAAGAACACTTCAAGAAATTTTAAATCCAGATATAAGTATCTGTTGCCAGTATGCAAAAACTGAATAAGGAACCTAACCTAATTCAGTTCATTATGACTAAAAGCACTTTTTAGTTCACTGCTTTGTTCAAGTGGAAAACAAAAAATGGTCTTATGAAATGATAGGATTTCATCCAGTGGAACTGAATTAAATAGAATTGAAAACTAAAGTGAATTGAAATCTTTAAGCTGTTTCTTTCAGTAGGTAATGCTACAGTTAGAGGTAGCATTGAGAGCATCTGATTTCTTCTGAAAATATCTCTGGGCAAGAATATCACTTCAGTACTCCAAACATGGTATCTGTAGGTACTAAAACATTCGAAGTATTGTTGTGAAAATATTCATAAGACTAGTGCTTGAAAAGACAAGAATCCATTTTCCTTAAGAGAGTCTGATTCCATTATCTGATTTCCTTTAAGAAAATATGTGGGTAAGTTTTCATGTTTATTTATAGCTGCTTCTTTCTTATGTGCCATTTCATGCATTATGCAGAAGCGAAAATGAAATGAGACCCAGTGAAAGTTAAGCTACAGAACATCCCTGAATTTCACATCTCCTGAATGTGAATACATCTCCTGATGTATTTGAAACAGGAATGCTTCCTGCTGCTGATGAAGGAGGCACGGGCTGAGTCAGGGGGTACCCAGGAGCAGGCTGGGCTTCCCATCTGCTGAGAAGGAGGGAATGCACTGAAGAGGCAAAATCCAAGGGTTTCACACACAGCCAGTGTCTCTGTGACAATAAATGGAGACCCATGTCTGAAAGATGTCCAGTTTTACATACACAAGGGAACAAAGCGCAGTAGCTTTCACTCACAGTATCCAGACAGCCTTAAAATTCTGCTTCATCTAGTCTGCTGGACAGAATTTCTGGTTGCAGGTAGCTGATGTCTCCTTTGACATGCCATTGATATGGTGCCATTAATAGCATGCCTTCATAGATTAACAGCACTGGATATGATTAACCAATTTTCCATCCCCTTTAAAAGTCTATGGACAATCTTTCTTTTTAACATCATTTTAAAATAAATTTTTTTTCTCTTTTTATTGTCCAACTTCTAGGAACCAAAAAAAAAAAAATTGTCTTACCTAATTCTCATGACTCTTTCTAGTCCTTTTTAATCCAGCAAAACCTCAAGATAAATTTATTCTTTTAACATTTGGTTTCACCACTTTTCTGTACCTTTCCTGTAGGCTGAGAAAACTCGGTAAGACATTTTATTACAGGCATTAATATGACATCTGATTAATACAGCTGTCATTATAGCTGAAAAACCCTTGTTCCAAGGAGATAATTGAGTTTTAATTTTCCATGTTCAAACTACTACATTCAGATAGGAAAGTTTTATTTCTTTGTAATTTTGAGTGTTTTTAACAATTATCGTTAGTCTCAATAATTAGATAATCAACAGAAAACATACGCTTCTACATAAAGAAATATGCTGTTACTGATACTACTATTTTTTTTTCCCTCTAATTGCAGATTCTGGCTAAAATCCATGAGAGGAAATGAAGTGCTGAATAAAATGTTAAAACTAAGACACTTTCTGTTAATGGCGACTGATACTGAGCTGTCCAAGAGAGACGTCTGAGGATATGCCAACCTTCACTGTAGATTCTATGAACAGTGCGGGTCTAAATAATTATTTGGATCACTTTCTGTTAAATAGAGGAACATAACAGTGGATATTGATCAAGCTACGTCTGATCTGGACCTATGTTAGATCTTAGACAGAAAGGTCTGTACTTTTGAAACAGTTTGACTCCTTGGTTTTATAGACCAAGACATACTGATATTATCTTTAGCATTGTAGCTTTGACATTTTATGGTTGATATATTACATGGTATTGTATTCAATGCTACTGCTTTGCCAATCAATCAAATACCTCAGGTGGGTTCTTGGGCAGGGGTCTCTATCCAATGCTTGTGCTTTACCTGTTTTTAAACACCTCAGAAAACATATAAAACCCTGTGTCAAAACAATGAACTTGTTCCTGGCTTGCAACGCATCTGGAGCCTGTGTCAGATTGCATTGTGACCACGGGGACCATGAAACTTGCAACAACACATAACCACCAACATTTTGATGTAAGCAAAGAGATATAGTTATTGTCTCATCTTCAGTTGATGTTTTCCAACCACAGCTACCTCTCTCAGGCAAGAATGATGCTTCAAATATGCACACATAAGATATTTTGGGAGAATCCTTAACATAAATAATCTGTAATGGAATCACTGAATAATTTAGGTTGTGAAACAACTGTAAGACCATTAAGGTCAACCTTAGCATTGCTAAGTTCACCAATAAAACATGCCCCTAAGTGACACAACTACACTCCTTTTAAATACCTCGAGGTATGGTGATTCAACCACTTCACAAGGCAGTGTGTTCCAGTGTTTGATGACCCTTTCCCTGAAGAAATTTTTCCTGATATCCAATCTAAACCTCCCCTGGTGCAACTTGAGGCCATTTCCTCTGCTCCTGTCACTTGTTACTGCGGAAGAGAGAGTGACCTCCACCTCACTATAACCTCCTTTAAAATAGTTGTACAGAGTCCTAAGATCCTCTCTGAGCCCCCCTTTCTCCAAGCTAAACAACCTCATCAGACTCTTAACCAGCTTCTTTGCCCTTCTCTGAACATGCTCCAGCATCTCAGTGTCTTTCTTGTAGTGAGGGGCCCAAAACTGAACACAGGATTCAATGTGTGACCTCACCAGTTGGCCACACTATCTCTGACACAAGCCAGAGTGCCATTGGCCTTCTTGGGCACCAGGGCATACTGACAGCTCATGTTCATCCAGCTGTTGACCAGCACCCCCAAGTCCTTTTCCTCTGGGCAACTTCCTAGCCACTCCTTCCCAGGCCTGGAGTGTTGCCTGGGGTTATTGTGACCCAAGTACAGAACCTGGCACTTTGCCTTGTTGAACCCCATAAAATTGGCCTCAACCCAGTGATCCAACTTGTCCTGATCCCTCTGTGGAGCTTTCCTGCCCTCCAGTAGATGAACACTCCTGCCCAACTTTCTGTCATCTACAAACTGTCTGTGGGTGTTCTTGATGACCTTGTCCATATTGTCAAAACAGATATTAAACATATTGGCCCCAAAACTAGAGCCTTGGGGAACACCAGNCACTTTGCCTTGTTGAACCCCATAAAATTGGCCTCAACCCAGTGATCCAACTTGTCCTGATCCCTCTGTGGAGCTTTTCTGCCCTCCAGCAGATGAACACTCCTGCCCAACTTTCTGTCATCTACAAACTGTCTGTGGGTGTTCTTGATGACCTTGTCCGTATTGTCAAAACAGATATTAAACATATTGGCCCCAAAACTAGAGCCTTGGGGAACACCAGTGGTGACCAGCCACCAGCTGGATGTAACTGCATTCCTCATCACTTTCTAGGTCCAGCCATCCAGTCAGTATTTTTACCCTGGAAACAAAGCACCTGTCCAAGCCATAAGCAACCAGTTTCTCTGGGAGAATGCTGTGGGAAACAATGTCAAAGGCTTTACTGAAATCCAGGAAGACAATATCCATTGTTGTGGTAGCCTTTCCTCCCTCCAGGGAACGTGTCACCTTGTCATAGAAGGAGATCAGATTGGTCAAACAAGACCTGCCTTTCTTGCCCTGATTGTCCTGCCCATGCCACATGATGGTACTGAGGATGATTTGCTCCATGACCTTCCTCACTACTGAGGTCAGGATGAGAGGCCTATAGTTCCCTGGATCCTCCTTACAGCACTTCTTGTAGATGGGTGTCATATTTGCTGAGCTCTAGTCAACTGGAACCATCCTGGTTATCCAGGACTGCTGATAAATGAAGAAAATGAGTTGGTGAGCCCTTCTGCCAGCTCCCTCAGTATCCCGAGCAACTAAAGAAGGATTAATGAGAATCTTAGCCCTCCTAAAGAGAATCTCAGAAACATTTTTTATTGTCTTGTATGGCAGTAACCAGATAAATTTCTAATTGGGCTTTGGCCCTTCTGATTTTCTCCCTGCATAGCACCATGACATCCTTGTAGTCCTGAGTTGCCTGCCTGTTCTTCCAAAGGCCATAAACTCTTTTTTTTTCTAGATTTCCAGCCAAAACTCTGTTCAGCCTGGCCTTCAGGTCTTCTTCTCTGCTGGCTCATCTTTTAGGACATAGGGAAGGCCTGCTACTCTGCCTGGATGATTTCCCTCTTGAAGAATGTCCAGCCTTCCTGGACTCTTTTGCTCTTCAAGATTGCCTGTTGGGCAAGACTGAGGGACTCTCAACTAGTCTCCTAAACAGGACAAAGTCTGCCCTACAGAAATTCAAGGTGGTAATTCTGCTGACCATCCTTACTTCTCTGAGAACTGAGAATTTCTGATCACTGTGCTGAAGACAGCCTCCAACCATCACATCACCCACCAGTGCCTCTCTGTTCACAAACAGCAGCTCCAGCAGGGCACCTTCCCTCATTAGCTGTGCCAGGAAGTTATCTTACACACACTCCATGAAACTCCTACACTATTTCCTCTGTGCTGAATTGTATTTCCAGAGGACATCTGGTAAGTTGGAATCCCCCATGAGAACAAGGATCAGTGATTATGAGACTTATCATAGATGATTATAGAATGTTTCGTCTTCCTCTTCATTCTGGGTGGTAGGTCTATAAAAGACTCCTACCAGGATGTCTGCCTTGTTGGCCCTCCCCCTGATTCTTACCATAAATACCCAACCCTATTATCACCATTGTTAGTTTGGGCAGAATCAGCAATATTAAGATTTATTTAAACTAACACAATAGCTAGATGATTGATGAAATTGAGGTTGTGTCACATGAAAGTTAGATATTTTTTCTTTCTACAACTTGAACGTTTTTGTTTTTCCTGCCCACACAATCATTTTTTGTTAAAATCCTTCCACAGAGCTTTCTGGAAAAACACCAAATTGACATTTTTGGGACATTATGGTCTCTGCATGTGCACAGAACAAGGATCAGCACACAAACAAAAGTGCACATATCAATGTACTGCCCCAGAAATGAAGTGTCAGTCTGACTCTGAACATTTATAAATCAAAGAAGTATAAGATTACTATCCACTTGGCGCTTTCCCCTCCAGGGTACTCAAAAGCATGCCAATTAGTGCCAGTTGTACTGACAGCTATTCATTAAGTCTATCAGGAAACTGCTCTGAGATTTAGGGGTTTCATTAATTCCTCTAAAAGCATCAGAGCAGGTGCTTTACTCATAGTGGGAAATCCAAATGCTTCCTTTCAAGACAGCTCCTATATGCTTCATTGTGGCCAATAATAATGAGGGTTATAAATGGCAGAATGCACTGCTTTCTTTGCTCTTGCTCGCAGAAGTAAAGCAACCAGCACTCACCAGCAGTTTTGGCCCTGACAGTGAGTCCTTTCTGTCCACATGTCACAGGAGAATCTCACCATGCACATCCTGCACCTGAGCATGTGACGGAATCTGTAGTTGTCAGGGATAAGTTCAGAACATACAGGCAAGCAAGAAAAATGACAGTAAGAAAATTTCCACTCTCAAGGACTTTCCTGTACTTAGGAAAAAAACAGATGGGATTTTTCTCCCTTCCTGCTCCACAGATGGGTGCCCTCAGCACCACCCGGCTGATCCTATAGAGACTCTTCTCTCATGAGACAGCATTTATCAGGGCAGACCTCAACTATTTTATGCTAAGTTCACTTGCATAAATTCTCCCTAGCAACAGAAATTACTGTGGTTTATTTTCCTCTTTAGTTTATGACAGGAAAAATGAAAATTTAATGCTTGATACTTTTTCCTAACTGACATGGTATGGACATAATTATTATTCACATAAAGCTCAAAGTCTCTTGCATGCCAAATTTCTGAGCTTTGAGTCTCAATGATTGCATTTTACTCCAGGAAGAAGAAAACTTTGAATATTATATCCAATTTTTACTTAATATCTTTCCGCTTACTCCATTTTATGAAATCCGTAAATTTTCAATGACATCAACTATTTTATATATCTCTATCATTATATATATGTCTTGTATGTATTTCTGTCACATAGGCTTTCTCTCATAGACACATAAAAAGACTTGGCCATTGAAGTCCATCACAAATAATTAAGTTTTATAAATAATTTTCATTCCTTTCTCTTAATTACTTCTTTTTCTGCACTATAACGCTTTGGCGAATGGCAGAACTGAAAATACTATTGATACTGGGAAAGCAACAATAACTGATATAATCTAAGCATCTTCATCTAAGCCCATTTCTATTTTTCTTTTTTCTTTCTTTATGTTTGCAAAACATTGGAATTAAGAATTGAGACACAGAAAGTAGAGTTTGCCTCTCCAAATATGTGGCCATGTATATTATAAGTTTATATATCCATTTGTATTTCATTTTATGTACAGNGTCCTCCTCCAGGGACACCAGCCAGGGTCTGGCGAACTGCCCTCACTGAAGAAGCCCCTTGCAGGGTGTGAGGCAGGACGTACCGCCTGGTTGGCAGCCCCTGAGTCGCCGGGCATCCCGAGCCCTTCCGTGAAGGGCTGATTGGTCGCCTGGTGCCTGAATCTGCCCAAAGACCCTCTGGGTGGCTGGGAGTTATCCTGGACTTTTCGGGGTACAGCCATCTGAGGAGGGACCATGGCACAAATAGTGTATACATGAGTGATGCTTTTTCTTTTTTTTTCTTGTCTTTAACAAAGGCATTTGATTTATTTTTATTTATTCAAATCCCAAGAAGTACACATTAAAAAAAAATATTTCCATATTGTGGATTTGAATTATCAAGATTTTTCAAATCTTTCCAAAAGGGACTGGCATATTATTTATTAATAGCTCTAATTTCACAGTGTCTCCGTTTGCATATTCCCGTGATCTTACACAACTTTACTGAAATTTCTGTGTGTATACGCATATACACATGTGGATTACATGAAATCAAGAACTACTTAATAAAGGTAGTGGATTTTTTTCCCTGAAAGCATTAAATATAAATATCTACCATGACATCATAGTTTAAAAAGTAATTGTGTAACTCTTCAGGATTCACTGTAAAATTCCCATTGACGTGACAGCAGAGTCACTTTCATAAACCAAACACTTCTGAAAACTTTGTGAAGACTCTATCTTTTACAAATGTTTGCAGGAACCCTAAAAGGAATTCAGGGGTTTTGTTTTCTCAATCTATAGTTTGCTAATGCATTAGGCTGTACTAAGTCTTTTTTTTTTTTTTTTTATGTTTATGACGGATTTCTCAGCACTGGAAAAACAGACAACTTGAGAAAACATTTTACTATTCAGACAAGTGTAATCGATACCTCTTTTTTGTCTAGAATTTAATAAAGCTTTGAGTTGAGCTGCTTAGCTCCTTCTTTCTTTCTTTTCTTTGCTATTTGGGAGTTGTTTATACCCCCGTTTCTTTAGGTGACTCAGAAGGTGACCTTGAAAACTAAGCAAATAAGAATTTTGAAAGAAATAGAGCACTAAAAAAATAAAGCACTAAAGCCTTGCATTGCTATTATTAAGTTGTGCAACCACTTTGCTGTCACAGGTCTAGACCAGCCTAAGGGGGACTGGATGCCAGTGAGGGCTCAGATCTTCCTGTGTGCATTCCTCCTCCAGAACCTTTGTTTTAACCATTTATTACCTCTGAATTAGATTGTTCCCATAGGCTGAAAATAATCTTGCTCATCCTGTAGTTCCAGGGCAATGTCTTTGACTTTATGTTTAAGGCCAATAAGGATCTGTTACTCGCATTTCATACCTTCTGGTCTCCCTCCTCAAGAGTGTTGCAGAAGTGTGAAGTTAGGGACAACTACTTCCAAAATTCATCCATTACTTCTTTGTTTTTCAGTTCATGTTGGATTTATCTGGCCACTAAGGCCTGAGCAGAAGTAATCCAGGACCTACTTTCCTGAGTGGTATTGTTGGTGGGCTTTTCCACATGGCAAATTCTTGTGAGAGTTTGGAATGGGACCGTGTCTTTGTCCAGCTAAGGAAGGGTAACTTCTGTCCATTTCTTGACAGCATTTATTCAATTGTATCTGTGCACTCAGCTGACATCATGTATCCATTTATAATTCTTATAGAAAAACTGTATTTCTACCGAGAAATGTAAAAGCAGGAACTAGCCCTGAGACTGGCAATATTTTGTTATAACGCTGATCTTTTCCACTGTTGAACAGTGAGTTTCAGCTGATCAATTTATATATGAAATGCTTCCTTATGCCATAAAGTACTGTACTGGAGAATGGGCACTTTTCAAACAACACATGGGTACTGCTGCCAAGATGTCTTTTACTTAAATAGAATTAGAGTCCACATTTAATGATGAAAGTGCTTATATGTGATGAAAGGGCTTCTGTAGTTGCACTGCCTTTCTGATTAACACTTTCCAACAAATGAACCAAAAATAATGAATTTTATTTAACAGGTCCAAAATTATGGCAGAAAATAAGATTTACAGGGCTTTAAATCTTTCTTCTTCTCCTAAAAGAATGAAATGCTTTGCTTAAAATACAGTAATTTCAGAATGTAGTAAAAGCAGTAATTTCTTAAGTTCAGTTGATAATAGGCATGAGAGATGAGGTTTCCAATCATTTAGGAACCAAAGCCCTGGGTCAGGTGTCTTGTCCTAAGGGCCTCTTGCCACAAAGGGCAAAGGGATGAGCAGATAGGTCCAAGGCAGATAATAAAAGAAAAATAGGCACCTTTTTATGGGTGTGGTTCTACCTCTCAAGTCTGATTGGAGGTTATGAGCTTATGTGGGTCCTGTCTTATATGGAGACACCTGTAACTTCTGAAGTAGAAGAGAATAAGTGGGGATGGGCAGAGGAATGAGGATTTTAGAAACCCACACCACCATGGTCCAGTTTGCTCAAGCAGCGACCCTCTGCCTGCCTGTGTGCATGTTTCTGACTCAGTCATAAGAATAACTGAAGTCTTGGCCCCTTCATAGCCTACAGGAATTTATTCATTGATTTTAGTGGAAATGAGTTTTCAGTCAGAAATAGGGAATTTTTTCCACAAATACATTTATTAGATTGGAATAAAATTTATCATAGGAAGTGTCAAATGCAATAATACAAATTCACTTCAGAAGTTTTTTTCCATTCGGTTTTTGTCATTCCATGAATATTTTAGTTTCCATTTCACTAAGAGACTAAGAAATTACATGTGTTATATGTTTTGTTTGAAGAGATTCTGTCTTTCTAAATATGACATATTTCACCAGGTTAAATGGTGCAACATTTTGTTTAAGAATCATGAAAACAATAAGAAAATAGGTAGCGTATATGTTTTAAATACATACCTACAGTGCTAGACCCAGCTTATCGAGAATGTAGTAAAATGGCATTTATATTCTCAATCTTATAGGGAATCATTGTCACATTTCTAAATAAATGTAACTAAATGAAGCATTTCAATTCACGCTAAAAAAAACCCCTAAATTTGCTGACGAGAAAGTATTAGTCCAATTTTCCAACTAGCAATACTTCAGAAAACATCATTTATGAAGACCATTAGTGTGACCTCATTTACCAGCAGAGAATTCACTTCAAACTGATTATAGGAGCAACTTATCTGTCATGGTCTTTTGAAATACAAAGAACAAGAAAAATTGAATCAATGTAGTAATTATATTAAAATATCTTCATTTTTCATAATTGGTTTTATATGTTAACAAAAGAGAACAATGTAACCAATGAAGTAATTACTTGTTTCTATCTGATCACTATTTTTGTAAGAAATAAAGTTAAACTAATGATTTTAAAATTCTCCTCTTACCCGGCATTACTTTTTATATTCTGGAGACCAAAATTGATGTTTTCAGTGAAATAATTAATATAAATGCTCCTCTTTTCTACATCTATTCATGTAATGTGCATTGAAGAGAGGAAACAACAAAGAAGTCAATGAATAGATTACTGTAGAAATTGAAATCTTTCTATTCTTTCTCGCTTGGATGACTTATCCTAGGCTGAAAGAAAATACACTTCAATGACTTTTCTGACACAGCTTTAGACAGGGATGCAGCTGGGCCTCACCAGCAAGGCACTTGCTGCTCACTTACCTCCTATGAGCTGGTTCTGAGTGGGGCAACACACTGTGGGCAGCGCTCAGACACCAGTGTGGGGATCCACACAAATACTATTCAAGAGAAGTGTCCCCCTTAGCTCAAGTGGCTACAGTTTTGTAGCCTGTCACTGGTTTAAATTGGGGTTAAAGTCATGTTGGTTATGAGAAGTAAAATGTTTCAGGAGGATTGAAGTGCTTGCATTCACTGTTTTGTTGAAGTGTGTGGTTCTCTTCTGCAGTGCACACAAGTCTTTAGCTGTGGCTATAGGTGAGGCTGAATTTTATTGCATGTACAGCTGCTCATATATGTTTGTAGCTGGACGCTATATGTGTTAATATCAGAGCCAAGTGAGACCTCTTTGGCTTCTGGAGTGTGTGTAATCTGTTTTTGTCTCAGAAAAGTAGGAGGACTTTCAGAATTCAGCAAGAATGTGTTCTGTGAAGGCCAATGGCTTGAGTTCTACTTCCTTGCTTAATAACACAGACTGCCTCAAAACCAGGTCTTTTTTCAAGAATATAAGGAATTGCAGATACAATACTAAATTTTTCAGCTCCTTCAGTTTGGAACTGCTCCTGAAAACTAACTTAGATATAAGTCAAGAAGAAGTGAATACCTACATATATGTGTATTTATACCTATATTCTACGCATACATACATCTTTCCATATACACACATGGAAACGCACCCTCTCATGCATCACAGTGACTGCTATTACTCCGGAATGACAACAAAGTATTCAACCTACTGACAGTTGCCTTCACCCAGCCAGGATCAGCAGTGAATCTAACTCATTAGTCCCAGCTCCTGTAAAATGAATTCCTAGTGCTGAATATACTGCCATAGCCTTGTGACTCCCATGACCCTCTCTTAAACTTTCCTATTGTCACTAATCCTCATTTTAGTAACATTTTATGTGTCAAAAGAAAAACTATAAGATTTCTTTCTTTCTTTTTTTTTTTTTTTTTGTGGAGGTGTCATGGCTAGATTGCTGTTTTTATACCTATTTATATAAATTGCCAGACAAAGCTACATAAGTGGAAAACTAATGGGAAAAATTATCTCACTAGCAGTCCCTATGGTTTGCTAAAGAGTAAGAATCATATGTCAACAGAGTCCAACATTTCTTTGACTTTTGCAAGAACCGAGCTGGAACTAGCTGTTTGACTGGAAGAATGGTTCATTTTACTCTGGGATTATTTGTGAGGCTGTAATTTGACAATAAAAACACTATAATCGATTCATTAAATAAGCCTGACTACTACTTCTATTCAATATGCTTGGGTCCTGCCTTTATGGATGCTACCTGAATCTCTTCTGATATTGAAAAACTGGAAGTACATGTTCCTGATCTGATAACCTCCTTGATTTTACAATGCCAGTAAAACTGCCTCCAGCCTATCTAAGGCCTATGACCAACATGAAGTCTGAGGACTGATAGAGAACTGGAGATATAGACAATAACATTAGGATTTCATCTGGCAGAATTTGTGTTAGAATTTGTGATTAAAGCTGGTGTTCATGACTTCTGCCCCTCATGAAGGCTGGTTTTACCCCTTAAGTCTGTAAGAGCAATGGGAAGGGACGAGTGTTATAAGCATATAAAATTACCTGTGGATCTGTCATGATATAGAAACACTTGGTTTTTAAAATCCTGTTACTTCTAGTCTTAGCCCTAATGAAATTACAGTGTCACCTCTCATCAGTTCCTAACAGTGTCTTAAAACATTCACTTGTGAAAAACTCCTGCCCCAGCCTCACAGGAATGTGTAATAAATCTCCCAGTGCCTTCTTGCTCTCCTGTCCTCTAACTCTAGTCTTAATCTATCCTTGACAGTCTACAGCAGAATCTGTCACTAGCTCAAGAATTAACATTAAGCTGAACATGTTAGTGCTGTGACTGACTTCTCTGAAAATGCCCAACTACTTTTTGTCAGAGCAGGAGCTGGCAGGAGATTCCTGCTACCACTGTTAGAGCAGCAGTAAAATTTAGAACAGTGGAGCCAGCTGTATATTTTGGTCCTGCTAAGATCAATAAATGTTGTGGCTGACATGGGCAAATACCTTACGTGGAACTCAGGAGGGAAATGAATTAGAGTGGTTTTCGTTATGGCTGGGGCTAGGTGTGGAACAATCCAATGCTCCTGCCTACAAATGTTGCATATATGTGATAAGCAATCCTGGAGTAGGGAAGGTTAATTATGGAGTATTTAAGGACTTCCAGATCATCCCTGCAAGGGGAAAAAAGCCTGACTTGGATCCTGCAAGATGCAGGGGAGGGATTATTTTAAATCAATGTTAGAACTGACGACAGCAGAGGCTGAAGAAATAACTCTTAGATTAATTCTGCCAGGTTCAGTGTGTAACTGATTCTACAATTGTGAGGGGCGAGTGCTCTTATTAAGTTAAGGCTACGTTTAGGCTTGTAGTGGGTTTGGGGCAGCTGAGGCAAGAGAAATAATGTCAAATATGAGTTCTGCACGGCACACAGAGCTGGGCTTTTAGATATATTTTGTCCTGGTCCTGGTTAGGCTGAGCTAATAAACTATTATATTGAATGCAGGTTTAGTGCTAGGCTTTAGGAAGAAAAACTATTGTATTTTACTGGGCTAAGTAGGAGTGAATGCTGACAGAGGGTTGCTGGTTGACTTTTTTAAAGGAAGTGTTAAAATTATGTTAGACAATGTCAGTCTTTAGGAAAAAAGGCTGAGTTTGACTAGGGGTTAGCTTTATTGCTTGACTATATGAGAATAAGCTAGCATCAGGTTAAAAACATGATTTCATCTTTAGATCCAGGTAGCTGCCACTGGAAGAAGGGTACGACAGGAAAGTAACACATAAAGTGGGATATATGTTTGTGATTATTGTTTGGGTTAATCGTGGTCATTACAGTATCATGTTTTTATACCAATGTCAGAATTTAGTTTAGGATTAGTATCAAGTCTGACCATTATGGTTCACTGATAGATCCTGCAAAGCCTGCAGAGCTAAGAAGAAGGTGGTCCCAGCAGCAGCAGCATTTGGCTTTTTATTGATACTGGGACTCAGGAAGATCACTGCACTTGTATGTTAATGGTTGTGTTGGGACAGGCATCTGAAAGAGCAGAGCGAGGTTAATTGATTGAATTTTCAAGATTACCAGGGCTAGGGAGATATCTTAAATAGGTCATACTTAGTGCAGACACTAACAAGAATTTCTGCTCTTCTGTGTTGAGTTTGTGATAAGAATTTGCTGTGTCAAGGTCTAAAGAGCTGAGGCCAGCCAGCCGGAAAGGAATCAAACTGAGAAGGAAAGCTTGTTTGTTCTGGATGTAATTATCCCTGGGCTGTGAGATACCTGATAGGAAAACTATGTAAATGAGTCTCCACATTAACCAAAAAAAAAAAAAAAAAAAAAAAAAAAAAAGAGGTGTGGGATAGTCCAGGTGATGAAAATATCTCATAATACCCATATCTTGAAACTTATTGTTTACTCATACCATATTTGACACCATTACTTGAAACTCACAAACCTTACTTTTTATGTATTACAATTTATAAAGCTCAGACTACCATGAATCCCCTTCACTTCGAAGCTGGAAATGTTACATAGCTCAAATGAATGTTGCAAGAACAGATTTATCCTGCTTAGGTACAGCGCTGGATTCTAGCTAATAAGCCTTCTGAAATTTAGAGCATTGGACAGCTCTGGCTGGCACACACTCATTCTGCACCTGGGGCACATGAGGACTTATTATTTCAGATATAGCTGAGACTGCCCTGAAATACTTTGCTGTTGTAAATCTTAAACTTCTGGAGCAGGCCTTGGGTTAAAACAAAACAGCACAAACCAGTAACCCCCCCCTGCCCCCCCCCCAAAGAAATGAAGGAAACGCATCCAAACCACAAAAATCCCATAATGCAAAACTTGAGAACATATTTGCAAGGAAGCTAAGAATATGTTACTTTGCAATCACAGTGTGACTATACTAACTAAAATACTACATGTGTGATAGTCAGAGTTGTCTTCATATATGGATTTAGAGGAGGATTTCTTTCTTGATTTTTTTGAAAGTAAACAACAATAGAAATAAAATATATTCATAATTCCATTACTGGAAATATTGATAAAATATAACTGCCTACCTTTGTTCCAAAAGGAACTTTCAGTTTTCAAAAAATAGAAGAACTATTAGAAATTATTAGAAAATAGTTTAAAATATCATAAATCTTAGAAATTTTAAGTTTTACTTTGACATAAATATCCAATATGTAGTCATATAACTGTTGAAAGGATCTGAATTAATCTGTGAACTCATATAAAAGGAAAAATAAATGCTCTGCAAAATAATTTTAAACACTTGCTTTAAAGGGTGGTAAAGTGAATTCAAATGAACTACATGTTAACTTTTTCCGTGAAAAAAAGAAATTACTGTATATGCAGAAATAATGAGATATAATTTTGGAAAGGGTGTACTACCTCTTACATACACTGATTAGGTGAAGCCCTATTTAAAAAGCAGAAAAATTCAACTGGCTAATCATCAGGGATTCTTTGCCTTTGATTGTGTGATGAGTGAGAACATGCATTTGTAGTGAAACAGCACAGAAAACCTTCATTCCTAGTCACAGAAACACTGGGTAATCATATGTTTGACAATCCAGGCAGGGCAATAAGATTTAGTATGGTGCCCAAAGCAGCAATGTTTATACTGATTTTACTTTTTCACTTTCTCACTGGTACCTACGGCATTGCAAGGAAGTTAGTAAAGCAATGAAGGTCATGAAATACCCTGAGGTTTACAATATTGTACAAGACATTGCTACCTGATGGCCCACAAGTGGCCCAGAAGTCCCTGTTCTTCACTGACTGATCTCATCTGAACATCAGAGAGCAGCTGAAGTGAGTATTTCCAAGCAGCTCAGTGAGCATATGAAACAGCATTGATAATGATGTTTAGTTAATAAGGGTTGGGCTCATTCTAGACAGGGACGAGGCTGGGAAGGAAGAAAAGCTGATGGTTAGTGGTGAACAGCACTGACCTTAGTTTGGAAAGCTGATCAAATACCCATTCATGTCAATGGAGAGATATCATATACATGCAGCACTAATAAGTGAAAAAGAAGAAAGAATTAGGACTTGAAAACAGAAGGTAGCACTGACAGATTTTTAAGGGAATTTTCTCATCTGCCACAAAAATTTTAAGTAGACAATAAGAATGGGAATTTTCGTACTGAACCATGGATACCTAACTAATAAGCATATACTACAAGTTATCGTCCCTTTTCAGCTAGAGAGATAGGAATCCTCAGGATGGGATTAATTCTTACCATTTTAGCTATTGAATTACCTTTGGATAGAATACTCTCTGGAGACACCTTAGTGTACTAAGTTTGTTTAAAGTAATAACAGAATATTGAAGACCGTGTGCATTTTTTTAACTGGAATTGACTGTTTGATTGTTAGAATTGAACCATAAGGTTTCAGTTGCAAGCACTCCAATATTAGCACGTTAACAAGTTCAAAGAGGTCATAATCCTGTCTCAGACATTTGGATAGTTTTAAAATTAAGAAAAAATAAATCCGAGCAATGGGGTATATTTTTTGATCTTTAATGTAGAGAGCCGACTAGATCTTCTGCAGCATACTTCATTCCCCTTGCAAGTTATTAGTGCATTCATCATCTTACAAGTGCATGCAAGTACTTTTGAAAATACCATGTGAGGGTTCATGGGGTCTGATGTCTGTTATTGTCTGACATTTTTATAAAACCTGCAACAAAAGTGCTCCCATGAGACTGTACCATTTAGATGAGGTCAGTATGTTCCTGTTCCTGTCTGGTGAACCTACTTATCTTTGTGAATATGAAATGATTTTCTAAAAAATGTCAGTTGTAAAACAATGTTAGCTGGGGTAATGCAGCCTGTGGTAAAGATGGCTTTTTTCTGAACAAGTTTGTGTAATCTTGTTCATTTA
This sequence comes from Calyptomena viridis, assembly GCA_013390005.1. Lineage (NCBI taxonomy): Eukaryota > Metazoa > Chordata > Aves > Passeriformes > Eurylaimidae > Calyptomena > Calyptomena viridis. Next base: position 80,267 of record WEIV01029929.1, on the reverse strand, counting down.
AGTGAAAAGTAACATGTGCATATATCTACTTTAATCATGGTCTTTGAAAAATCAGTCCAACAGACATTAAGCAATGCCCTGTGAAAGTAGTTTTATAAACAGACATTCACATTTCATTACGTGTGTATTAGCATAGAATGATTGGCAACGATGCTTTTCAAGGTTCATGTTTTCAGGCATTTACACTTCACAGCAACTTTATTTTGTAAGCACAAAGAAGGAAAAAGAGGGATTATGTCTCTGTTCCCCAGGCAGGTGTAGCAGGAGAGCAAACCAGACAGAGCTGTGCACCTCGTGTCCATAGCACGCACATTCCAAGCAGGGGGAGGAGGAAGAGGTTTTAGGCCAAGTCTTGCCTGGTTCCATGGCCTGGCCTCTCATTTGCATGGGGGGCACAGTAAGTGAGTACCTGGAGAGTTCACTGAAGTTCAGTTACATCCCAAGGGAATTCAGATCAAAGGCACTGAGCCAATCCCATAGTGTGCACCAAAGCAGGGATAAGCAGGGAGCGTTGGAGGAACACTTTGAAAGAGTACTGATCCAAGTAGTAGACCTTGTGAGAGGTACTAGTGAAAGTAGACCTCAGGAAAGTACTAATGAGAATAAAACAAATATTGTTTTCACCTGCTTTGAGTTTTGAACAGACAAGAGTCAATTTAACTGAGATGAAGCAAACAGATTCCTTCCCTGTTTGCTTACAAACATTGAATTATCTTAATCTTAAATTCTGCTCACAGGGATTATCACAGGAAATTTTAAGACTTAGACTAACACTGCTAATTGCAGGCATAATACAAAAACATATCCAGATGTGGAAATAAAGTCCTTTTTAGGAGAATAGCTGTAAAAATATTCCTTTTGTTATTGAATAAATTGCTGATGCAGAGAGTCAGGTGGTCCTCTTCTTTCATTATCAGCAGAAGTGCTGAGCTGAGCAAGGCACTCTGAGGCAATACTACCAGGCACTCAAGGAAAGGTTTTTCCTTTGTGAACTGTTGAAAAGTTAATGTTACCTATTCTATGAGTTCTCAAAATTTTTGATGAAATCATAAAATTGGTAAAATTGAAGAAACGTGTGATATAAGGAACAGAATGTCATTCAAGTTGGATATATAGTATCTGGTCTGAGAAAAAATTAAAATATGAGAAAATGAATTAAAAGTAACTTAAACAGAACAAATAGAGATGATGGAAGATGTCAATGTGAAAAGGCCTTTTTACTGATTAAAAATTTAATTGAATTCCAAAATGCTCCTCTTCAGCCAAATGCTGAGGAAGCTCTGTTGTGTATTCACAATTTCCTGAATGTCCTAGAACTGATTGATGACAAGCATGTTATCATTTAAGCAAAAAAGGCAGTTATATATGACAACTATATTGAGCAAGAGACTAGTTTTTAATAGAGTGCCATTGCACTTTCTTAATAGGTAAGACATCTGTGATCTATCACTTGGGCCTGAACACTAAAATAGATTTTGAAATGTTGGTATTCAGCACACTAGCCCATAATTACACTGGGGATATAAGTTTAAATGCTCTCATTTAGTTCATAGTAACATATTATGATGTAATCAATACACAGAAGCAATTGTTTACTGTTTCTGATAGTTAATGTTGTTTAATTCTGAGAACTGATGACTTGGGTAAAATGAAGAGTAAAAGCAGAAATCTAATTTGTGAGTAAAGCAAGTTTCAGTTTTCTAAAACTGCCAATTCCTAAGAGAGTGAAAGATAAGAAAATGCTACTGAAATCTCTACAAGTATATAATTTCAACTGGGAGGGCATTTTTAAAATACTGCAATAATACAAAAAAAAAATGGAAAGAAAATTTGTGTTAGTCAGAGCTTAAAAGGCCTTTTTAGTGATGGGTAAAAAAGTCTCATAAAAGCCACCAGGAGGTGGTTTGAAATGTTCACTTTGGTTAACAAAATTTATAGCTCTCAAGTGCATTTATTTTAAAGGATTTCATGTGACTTTCAAGTCATGTAGTAAGACATAGTCCATCACAAAATTTGAAGTATTGGGATCTTTACCAGTTAACATTGGAGATAGAATTGTGGGGTTTGCCATCAACACCCTGGGTTTTGGTTTTTTTTTGCCCCCTCTTTAAGAAAACAACTTGAACAGACCATAACCTCAAATGAAGAAACAAATAGTATTGTTTTTCCACTAGTGAATCATGCTTGCTGCTCTGTCCTATTCTCTTTTCCTATTTTCTTTTCCACAACCTACTGCATTAACTTGTGATTTGCTATGAGGTTGGTTGGCTATCAAAATAAATCAAATGTGATAACTTACTGTCACTGGATTGTAAATATAAGTTAGAAATGCTATTTTTATTTTTTAAAAGTGTAAGTCAAAAAAGCCAACTTCATGTGCTACAGAGAAAAACAGATCAACCAACAGTTTTTTATCTCTAACGCAGAAGAAAAATGTAAGCTGCCATTGTGGTTAGTGATCTCTGACAGACACTACACCTGTGCTTTTCAAGAACTAATAGATGTGAACCTTTCTGTTATTTTAGATTTAAACTTTGAAAGAATAAAATCTGAGGGAACTTAATCAAACATTGAAATTAACAGGATTCTGATTTATTTTCTCCTCAGCAGATACATCAACATCTCTTTACAACAATTGCACCATTGGAAAGATTCAAGTCAGATTCCTGCTAAGAAAAAACTGAGGAATGCCATGGTACTGGGGTATGTTGTCAGTAACATGTGTTTCATCTAAGTGCTGTGTGTGTCCTTTGCAATGTGAATGCTCATAAATAACAAATTCCATTGGAAGTTGCCTCCCAGGTGGGGTGGGCCCGAGAGAAGGACAGGTGGCACAGTCCAGGCAGGCCATGCCTGCCAATCTTGCTGAGATGCACACGAGGATTTGAGAGACCAGCTACATCTACAGTATTCACCTACAGTGAATGCAAATCTAAGCTCAAGAGGACTGTGGAAAAGAGGAGGGGAAAGCCACACTATTGCTGCTGTTCTTCCTAGCAGCTGCCTGTTGTAATGTGCAATTAGCGTGTATTTCTCACTATATATTATTGTTCTGTTACTTGGTATGTCCTGTTATGATGTCCCCTACCTCTCATCCCAAATGGTTTGTTCCCCTCCCTTGTCCTCCCTTCCCGTTGGCTGGAGCCCCTATAAGAACCAGGGGCCGGAAATGGGAAGGGCTCTTTCCCTGGTTATCACTGATAAGCTTGGACCCTCCAGGTGGCCTGTTGCCTCTGGAGTGAATAAACTTATATTATATGTAGCCATGGAGAGCCGCCAGCACCTTCTTTGTCCTCCGTTTCCCTCAGCCATCCCCAGGGAGTGCAGGGGCACCCACCCCTCGGCAAGCCCTGACAGGGGGAAGGCTACAGCCTTTGGAGNTGCCATGGTACTGGGGTATGTTCTCAGTAACATGTGTTTCATCTAAGTGCTGTGTGTGTCCTTTGCAATGTGAATGCTCATAAATAACAAATTCCATTGGAAGTTGCCTCCCAGGTGGGGTGGGCCCGAGAGAAGGACAGGTGGCACAGTCCAGGCAGGCCATGCCTGCCAATCTTGCTGAGATGCACACGAGGATTTGAGAGACCAGCTACATCTACAGTATTCACCTACAGTGAATGCAAATCTAAGCTCAAGAGGACTGTGGAAAAGAGGAGGGGAAAGCCACACTATTGCTGCTGTTCTTCCTAGCAGCTGCCTGTTGTAATGTGCAATTAGCGTGTATTTCTCACTATATATTATTGTTCTGTTACTTGGTATGTCCTGTTATGATGTCCCCTACCTCTCATCCCAAATGGTTTGTTCCCCTCCCTTGTCCTCCCTTCCCGTTGGCTGGAGCCCCTATAAGAACCAGGGGCCGGAAATGGGAAGGGCTCTTTCCCTGGTTATCACTGATAAGCTTGGACCCTCCAGGTGGCCTGTTGCCTCTGGAGTGAATAAACTTATATTATATGTAGCCATGGAGAGCCGCCAGCACCTTCTTTGTCCTCCGTTTCCCTCAGCCATCCCCAGGGAGTGCAGGGGCACACTCACCCCTCAGCAAGCCCTGACAGGGGGAAGGCTACAGCTGCCCACATCTTGAAGTGTCAGGAACAGGTTTTGTGCCTCTCCAAAACCCTTAGGCAGATATGCACTGCCTTGGCATACAGGGAGAGTCTTTCTTCAGGGGTGACAAGGCAATACATGTAGGCTTTTGTGCTTTCATACTTGAATGCTTCCACTCTAATCCATAAGGATGAAGGCAATGGGTTAAACACATCCTTCCTGTAACTTCTCTGAAGCCAAAACAAATCCTTAGCCAAGGATTTCAAATGAAAGTTTTGTCCTTTATTAGTTCTTTGAATTCCTCCAAAAATTTGGGAAGGTTTTTTTTCCCAAATATTAAAGAGAAGCTAATCCTGGAGACAAAAATCCAGAAGATGGGTACTGATGGGGGCAAAAAAAAAATATTGAGCTGAGGTTTGCATTCTCTGCAACATGTATTTGTGCCTTATTTTATTTTTAGCCACTTTTTCTGTTATTAATGTAGATGTTCCTGTTACTCCTGGTAAATCCAGAAATATTACCTTTGTCTCAGGTTCGTCATTATCATTATGAGTTCTTGAGGGATGGTTCTCTCTCTGAGCTCCCCATAGCATATAAATGGAAGGCTAATGTCTTTGAAGATGAAGTATATTTTATTTTTAAAAAAGTTACCTATATGTAATCCAATTATATGCATGATATACTAAGACACATATATTATCCACCTATATATACAGACTGTCTTACAAAGAGAAAGTACTGATGTATGCCTACTGTTGTTGGGGTGTTCCCAAGAAGACTTGTCATGTAAGATCATTTGTTCATGGCATGCAGCCTGAGTTCAGATGAGTTCCAGCTGCTGACAGGTCCGATGTTGCTGCAGCCAATATCAGAGAGTTTCTAGGAAAGGCAATGACAGTCTTCTGTGTCAGGTGCCATCACTGCAAGGGCATTTGGAATTTTCACAGGGTGCCAAGAAAATCCATTTGATAAGCATATGCTGGAAAGTATCCCGAGGGACACAATATGTTGGAGGTTTTCTTAGTGAACTACTTGCATGGATTATTCCAGAATGGGGCCCAAGAGCATATTTGGTGAATATAGAAATATGATAAACTTCTCCTATGAATTACCTTCAAAGTACTTGGTTCACAATATGAAATTTTGATCTGACCATAATTGGCCGACTCCAATGCCAAACCTGCTTCCAGGAGGTGTGTTGATATTCCTTATAGCTGGAGCAAGAACCATCAGACAGATGGATGCTGAGGCTGAATGTACACCATGAAGACTAGTGAAAAAAAATCATCTAAATAACATGTGTGCATAGATTTTTTTATTTAATTTTGCTGCTGGCTTAATCTAACAAGAAATTATGTGTCCCTACACAACATTAATTACAGACGCTTTAGAGATCCTTATAATATTCAGACGCTTACAAAACTAGCATTTTCATGTTTAAAATGCTTTAGGTTAATGCTGCATTTGCTCAAATCGAGTTTTATTCTTTTATTCCCTTGGATTTTTATTTTTTGTGAACCTTTCATATCTGTGCTTGTGCTGGTTTTTGTTGGGATAGAGTTAATTTTTTCCATAGCAGCTAGTATGAGGCTGTGTTTTGTATTTGTGCTGGTGTTGATAACACAGGGATGTTTTAGTTATTGCTGTGCAGTGTTTGCACATTGTCAAGGCTCCTCTGTTTCTCAACCCAGGCTCCCAGTAAGGGGGCTGGGGAGGCACCAGGAGCTGTGAAGAGACACAGCTGACCCCAACTAACCCAAAGAAATATCCCAGACTACTATGGCACAGCATATAGAGCTGTGGGAAGAAGGAGAAAGTGGAGTCACTGTTATGCACGAGGGAGCTCAGCTTTCCTGGGATGGTTGAACAACTGCCTGCCTATGGGAAGTAGTGAATTAATTCCTTGCTTTGCTTTGCTTGTGTGGTTTTGGTTTTACCCATTAAACTGTCTCTGTCTCAACCCATGAGTTTTACTGCTTCTACTCTTTTTGTTCTCTTCACCATTTCCCCAGGGGCAAGTAAATGAGGGACTGTATGGGGCTTACTTGCCGACCAGGGTTAAACCATGACAGTGCTACAATAAGTCACTTGTTTGCAAATTATGTCATGGATTCTGCACCTAGTAGATGCCAGAGAGCTCCAGCCTGAAGGATGCTATCTATGCCTGGTGTAAGCATTGATGAAACCACTGTGCCTTACTCAGGCTGGGTATATACCAAATCTCAGCTTGCTTGATAGCACAGGGATTTGTCAGAGTGTGTTTACAAGATGTTGAACAAAAAATAGGCAAAACCCAGCAGGAGAAACTTGAGTCTAAACACAGACTACTCAATTTTCAGTTCTCTGTCAGATGAGTACAGTAGTCACCATTAGTATCAGTACAACACTATCCAAGAAAACAAGAAGGACAGTAAAAATAAGGGTTTTTCTGAAGACATTAAGTCAGAAGCAAGAATTTTTGTCCTATTCTTGCAGTCCATAACACTGTCTTTTTTAGTGCTTCTACCATCTGTATCATGGTAGGCTTTAATAAGTTATAATTGCTGTGTTTTCTCCACGTATCTGAACCCAAAAACAATGAAAGCCCATTAAAATATATATCTGACTCACAATAAATTACAAATTTTTATGTAGTCATCTTCACACACTTCAATATATCAGCTCTTTGTTTACATTATTATTTCTGTCATATAGTTATACATTATCTGTTCTTCCTAGGCACACCTTTTGTCCTTTAATCTTTCAGGAAATTCAGAAAGGAGGAAAAAAACCAACAACATTAAAAATAACCAATTTAATTTTATCCAAAGTAAAAAGTAAAAAGAAAAGTAAAAGGCTAGTGAGAGATTCTGAGGCACTAAAGGCAAAAGACAGGTATGTCAGACAAGGAGAAAACAGGAAAATTTTTTTGGTGGCTGTGAATCGTTCTTAAATGTAGGTAGTCTCAATAGCTTTCCTTTTAATGTCTGGACAACTACAGAATTTTTCTCAACTTTAAGGCCAGTAAATTAATGAATTAGTACATTTGTCGAGTTTTTATGAAAACCTTCTATCTGTTCATGACAACAAATAAGTAAAATTGAAGAAAGCACAATAAGGAAGTATAAGGAAAAAAGAAGGACTCTGGAGACTTTCTAACATTTAATCAAGTCTGTAAGAAATCCCTTCCATTTGAAACAGATTCTCACACATGCTTCTTGATAGTCAAAAAATCCTACCTATGTGATTTTCTGGATACTCATCTGAAATCTGTTGAAATTTTTGCATGGTTAAGTATCTTTTCTCAGGTATTAATCTCATATTAATCACATTCAGGTGTATGTTATATGAAATTACAATGGAGTCATGAGGGACTTCTGAAAACTCAGCAATAATCTGGTGTTAAATCATCAAAGAAATTATGCCTGGGTTTCTTTCTTCATCTCCGAATAGAGAGATTTTGGGGGGAAGAAAACCACCAGCAGTATTTATTATTTTGTCTAACAGAAACAAAATTTGATGTTTTGCAAAGGTGCATGTTTTCCAATGAAACAGTATGTGACTGAAACAAGGAACATTGCAAAAAAATATCCATCTACAAAACTAAAGGAAGGATACAGTCACTGAAAAAACCCAATATATTCTGAGATCCAATGCCTTTGGTTGTCTCATGTTGCTTGGGAATAAAACTAACAGCTAATCTGCTGGAGAGGATGAAGCTGCAAACTTTAAGCAAAGTGGGATTGAAATGAAGAGAGAATGTATATTAATCTGGACATCTTCTTCATAAACAAGCTCCTTACCCACAGGCTACAAAGTCATTTTTTGTATGCTTTCTTTGGACTACTGAATATTTAATTACAGTATATGAAGTAGAATGGCTTCAATAGAAGGAATTTATCCTGCCTCAGAAATCCTCACCTGATAATGCTTAAGTCGATCCCATTGCCCTAGGCAGGAACAGAGAAGGAAACGAGTGAAGCCACCGCAATCCTTGCACCAGTCTAAGTTTGAGAAGTTTTCATAGATGCTCAGCTCGGGGGCTGCACTTCTGCCGGGGAACAGACAACCTGTGTTGACCTGAGGAAAATGTCTAACTCTGAGAGAAAGGCACACCTTATTATACTTGTTTGTTCCCACAGTTTTGTATCCTCTGGCATAAATTCTCATTACTCCATGTGCTGTTTTCTGTGATTTGCCTTCTTAACAATGAGGTTTTATTCCTGTACGGTGTAAAGAACATAAACCCTTAGGAAAGGGTTGTGAATGTTGCCAGGTAACTGTGTACCATAAAGTTGGGCATTGCACTGTCAGTCTACACTCTGAGATTAACTTCTCTTGAGCTGTCTCAAATTCCTCCATAAGGACACAGCATACACCTGTGTTTTGACAGGTGGAAGTGAAGCTGGCACTGAAATATCCAGCGATGAGCAGAGCATGCTAACAAAATGATATTTTGTTTTTGTTCTCCATGCCAATTTGAGGTACCAGAATCAGTCTTTTTCGACCTCCTTCTTCATTCTTTGTTCTCCAGGTCAAATCATACCCCTGTGTATATTTTTGCAGCCCTGCTTATTTCCCCATTCCCTTGGTGACAGCTGTATAGTCGCATTACCTTCATTTAATGTCAGTTGTGTCACCTAGGTGACCTGAGGCCATCTGTAAATTGGATCATTGCCTCAGATTGCACTCAGTGTTATTTTGGTTATTTCTGGGGAGAAACTTCCATTTGAACACAGCTGTAGCTGGCTATGCAGGACTGATAACAGCAGAAGCAATAAAATCTTACATTTTTTACCACAATTAACAGATATAAATTTGAATAAGTAATAGAAATGATCCTGTGTCATAGGAAAAAAGAAACATTTTTAATTTAGGTACTTTGCAAAGCCACCTCCTTGTTCTCTGCCGCAGTACATTTCAAGAATTAGATTTAAGTTGACAGAAAATAAGAAGATTTAAAATAATGCCTGACACTTCATGCATAATCCTCACTGTGGTGCCATCTTCTTGCCCTCTTTTAATTTAGTTGAGTACAGTGGCAGGTGGCAAGGACATGTTAGGTGCCTTCACCTTAGACTTCCAGATTCCATTAGACCACTGTGGTCATTTGCATAACATTGGTACACTTCATAACTAGAAAGGTACTTCCTTATGTGTGGAAAGACAATAAACACAGGCACAAAGAACGAAAAAAGAAATCTAAACCATGGTGTGGAGTTAAGCTAAGTAGGAAATTAGATAACTGAAAGATGATTCATCAAGGTGAAGCAAACCACGATAAAGCTGAATGATCTGTGCACAGATTTTGTGAAGGAAGTATTGAAGAGTTAAAACTTAGTTAAAAGTCCTTTAATTGGTATTTCTTTGGCTGTGATTATTTTGTTCATATAAAACCTATATAACCAGAGTAGGCACATGTTATGCTTTATAGAGAACAGCAATCATCTTTCAACATAATGCTGCCTATATAACCACTGAACCTCTGTAAATTTGCATTATTGTCCTTGGCAAATACACAGAATGACAACTTAGAAGAGAAACAGGAAAGCTTCGCAACAAATTATCAGTTGAACTCATTGCAGATCACATTAATTGAATGCAGTGGGTATACCTGGCAAAGTTTTGGGAGCAGGGGGGCTCCAGGGGTGACTTATGTGAGAAGATGTAGAAGCTGCCCCCATATCTGAGAAAGCAAACACCAGCCAGCTCCAAGATAGTCCTGCAGCTGGCCAAGTCTGAGCCCACCAGCATTGGTAGTAGCACCTCTGGGATAGCATATTTAAACATATTTTAGCATATTTAAGACTTCTGTGCAACAGCAGCTGGAAGAGAGGAGTGAGAATATGTGCAAGGAACAGCCCTGCAGACACAAGGTCAGTGAAGCAGGAGAGGGAGAAGGTGCTCCAGGCACCAGAACTGAGATTCTCCTGCAGCCTGTGTTGGAGACATGGCGAGGCAGCTGTGCTCCTGCAGCCCGTGAAGGTCCGTGGTGGATCAGATATCCACCTGCAGCCTGTGGAGGACCCTATGACAGAGAAATTGGATGTGCCCTGAAGAAAGTTTTGACCCTATAAGAGCCCTTGCTGGAGCATCTCTTCCGGCAGAACCTGTGATCCCATGGAGGACACATGCTGAAGCAGTTCCTGAAAAACTGCAGCCTGTGTGAAGGATTCATGTTGGAGAAGTTTTTTGAGAACTGTCTCCTGTGGGAGGGATCCTACAGTGGAGCAAAGGAAAGGTATGAGGAGCAAGAAGTGGCAAAGATGAAGAGTTATAGACAGACTGCAATTCCCATTTCCTGTCCCTCTGGGCTACTGACAGAGAGCAGTAGAGAAATTGAGAATGAAGTTGAGCCTGTGAAGAAGGGAGATATAGGGAAAAGGTGTTTTTAGATTTGTTCTTATATCTCATTATTCTACTCTGATTCGATGACTAGTAAATTAAACTGGTTTCCTCAAGTTCAATCTGTTTTGCCTATGACAGTAACTGGTGAGTGATCTCTCCTGGTCCTTGTCTCAGCCCACAAGGCTTTCATTATATTTTCTCTCTTTGAACTCTTTGGAGGGGGAAGTGAAAAATCAGTTTAGTGGGCACTCGACGGTCGGACAAGGTCAGTTCACCACATGATTGAGAGAAAATCCAAGATTCTGCTCTAACAGTTCCACAATGAACAAACAAACAAGCAAATAAATAAAATCACCATACCTGCATGGAGTGAGATATGTGAAATAAGAGAATTATTCATCAGTCCAGAAAATTCAGTTAAAATCAAAACAAAACATTTTCCTTGGTCTGTCCTTAAAACTTATCTTGAGAGCAGCTGTAACAGTTGCACAAGACAGCATCTCAATAGTTCCACTACAGAGAAATGCCTCAGGGGAACACAAAACAAAGTGATAGTTTCCATATTTAAAAAAAAATTATTAGGCTTTTAATCTGAAACAGGAACTTTCTTAAGATACTCAAAATTCTTTTCCATGGATTCAAATAATTTTACCAGAAAAACATGGTATTTTTATGTGATGGGAAGCAGGAAGGCCTAAATCATGTCTTGGAAAATCTTGTTCAATAGAACAAAAAACCCAATTTCAAACCAAAACAACAAACCCAACTAAAAACTCCTATTGACGGTTGTTTCAAATGCAAAGTGAAAGATTTACTAACACATACCGGCTTTTCCACTCTCTTTTTTTTTTTCCTCATATTATACTACTAAGAATGTAATTTTTTTTCAACTGGTGAATTAGCTGAGTCTCATTTTTAGATGGCACACAATAAATCTCATGCTTTGCTTTCTATTTTTTCTTTTTTTTGCTTATAGTTGGCTCTTCTCTCAAAGCCATGAAAGGTACTTTTCAAATATTACTTATGCTGTTGTTTTTTGCTTTCAGTTAATCCATAACCTGTCACAGTCTGATATTTCACATCAGAAGATGCTGCAGCCTTTGAGAAGCGTATGTGCTGATTCACATTCTAACTCTTTTTTCTCCTGAAAGGAACCTAAAGATTATAGTTAAATTAGGTCAGTAGTTGGACTGAAAATGCAGAAAAAACTACTCCAAACACCTGTCTTATTTATTCAGTCTTGATTAAGTCTACTGGTATAGAAATTGTAAGAAATTAACAATCACAGTTCAGATTACCTTGTATTGAAAGTTTTGTGTGCAAGTAGTAAGTGATATTTTTTCTTTCTACACTGGCAAATTAAACAAAGAAACAAAACAAAAAAACAGCAACAAAAAAATATCAAAACCAAACAAAACCCCAAATTAACCTACCAAAAAACAACATTGGGCTTTTTTTTTTTTTTATGGAAAAGGCACTAAAATTATGCCAAAATATTTCTTTCAGGGTGTTAAAGCTTTAAGATATACTCCAAAATATGTGAAACTTATGATAAAATTGTTAGAATTAACAACTTTTTGCCCTCATTTGCAGTGAATGTGCAGGAAGAGCTGGGGAACACAGTGACTCATCTACACGAGTTAATTAAACATTGCCTGTGGTGCTCCATTATCTCACTTTCATGCTGTTAAAAGGGTCTCTGGCACGATTTTACTCTGGGCCATCACAGGCTATCCTAGTCAGTGCTTAAGCAGGGCTGCATGACTGTTCCTAATAGACAGTTTGGATAAAGCACCTCTTTTAGATGCCAAAAGAGCTTAATTGTATTGATGCACCAGTTGGCCCCAGGGTGAAAGAATGGCACCAGTCACCATTTCATTTGCTACTTTTAAGGTGACGAAAGTGAGGAAGATGTGTGAAAGCATATTTGGAAAATGTACAGGGAAAAGTAGTACAATCATTGGGAGAATCCCTTCCTCATAAAGAATAAACAAAAACATAAACAATGGAAAAAGAGATACTTATTTGCAAAGTGAACTTAAAAGTCTATGGTCAGATAATACCAACAATGGCAAAAATAAGGCTGATTTAGAACTTGCAAATTAACTTATACCATAAAGGTATAACCCCTTGT
>WEIV01029929.1:1644-56967 GCA_013390005.1 Calyptomena viridis | reverse complement strand
TTTTTTTTTTGTGAAAGAGAAGATAGTGAAATTTTTCTTCTAGTTTCGCAACTATACACATAGTTTTCCTTTGAAAGATCTTTCTGGTCAACATATTCTTGTCATCTGAGGATAGTGCAGTTATATACAATATGCTAATAAAACATTTACTTATGAAATGGTGCATATGCTTAAGTTTATACATTATGCATAGTAACACGCAATTAGTAACTGCACAGACTTAATAGTGTGCTTTTCTTGCAAAATTCATATGAGACCCAAAATTGCTGTGAATAACAGCAGTGGATATTTAGGTGCAATATTGGGGAGATAATTTAACTCCATGTTATGGTAAGAGCTAAGATTAATATTTTGTCTTTTAGCATTCTCAACTCACTGTGTTGGCTGCTATAGCACTGCCCAGCACTGGACAACTGCCTACTTTAATTTTATTACTGCTGAAAAGATATAAAATAAAGACCATTAACAAATCTGCGAACCTTTATGATGAAGATAGTTGTATTAAACTACTTACAACTTTGCTGACTAATACAATAATAAAAAACCCTAGATCACATTTTTACAGGACATAAAAACAAAGTTATAGCCAATTACTATCTAGGGCAGAAGAAAAGAAAGAATTAAAGGAAGAAGGGGCAAATATCTATGTTCTAGCCAGCTATTTGAAATAATCGATGATTTTCTACATTTACATAGATTTACTGTGACTGAAATATTTGATTTTATTTTATTGTTTAAGTCTTTGGAGAACCTTAGAAAGCCAACAGATGAAAATCAGAAGGCAGAAACTAAGACATCTCAGATTTCTCAAAGAAAGATCCCTTCTCTGTGAGCATGTGGCCTCAGATTCACTGTGCCTGAGACTCCAAGTATAATGGTGCCTGAAACACCATTTTCCCTTACAAAATCTTTTTGTTGGATAGACTATGAAGTGGAGAACTGACTGAAGTGGGAGATAAGGAAACCTGGCAGCTCTTTTAACAGCTATTGTGTGCACAGGCAGGAGACCTTCAGCTCAGTTTATGACTGCATTACTCCAGTTCTCTGGACTTCCACTTCATTCTTTCTGATGTGGCTGTGCCACCAATAAACTGTGCAATGGTATCTCAGTCCTGTGCCTCCTTATGGAAACAAAGCAAAATAAAATAAAACAAAGCAAAGCACAACAAACAAAACCACAATTCAAATAGCTACAAGTAATGAAAACATTCTTGAAAATTATATGCATGTGCATCTCAGTTTGTCTTCAACCTCTTAGGTTCTAGTTTGCTCTTTGAGGAGATCTTGAAAGAAGTATAACAGGTAAGGTGCCCAAAATGACTAAACAGGGAATTTTTCTTCAACATTCCCCAAAGAACAACTTGGCAAGTGTCATTTCAAGCAGGTAACATCTTTGCTGCCACTTCTCAGTCTTCAAATACTTAATAACAATAGTAATTAAAAAAGCACAGGAATGCTATTTGCTATATGGCAAAATATAACAAATTATCACTGAGAACTATTCATAATCTCTTTTGGTTAGAAGAGAGAACAGGTAAAGCAGATAAAATATGAGATTAACTGTGTTGACACTAATTATCACTTACAATGATAGGAACTCTGGCAGATATTCAAGTAGATTCAGGTAGATACTATGATCTAGAAAAACACATTTCCTACCTCTAACAAGGTTATAAAAATGGCTGCAGATAGCAAACAGGTGGTGAAGGAAGTGCCTGTTAAATTTAGCTATCTAGTGACCTACAGGCAAAGAATATCTGTAATCTCCTGTGGTAGCAGGACTAGATGAGTGCTAGTCATGTACATGACCAGAAACATCTTGCCTACACTTCTCTCACCCAATGTCACCCACCCTGTGTCATCGCTACCTGTGGATCTGTGTCATAGTATCCCTAGCAATGGCCTAGTTACAAATTTCTCTTCTTCTTGCAGCACATGAAAAATGTCATGTCATGAATGAACCCAGATTTTTGGGACTTCCTTGATTTTTTATGAGAGAGGTGCTTATTTTATTTTGTTGTACGGTTCTATGACTAAATGATTACAAGTTAAAATACCTATGTATATGCATAAAATTGTATAAAGTGCTTTTTTTGTTAATTAGATTTGAGAGTGCTTATTGAAACAATTTTTCCCCAGATATCTGCACATTTTGGAGATTCATTTATTTTGCTGAGGTAGGCATAGGTTAGTGATCTCAAAGAATTAGCCTGATGTCATTGAACTATTTTTCAGATAGATGGAGAGACAGTTGTGTTGCTGTTCTCCTCATTGCTTTGTATTTTCATATTTGTTTCATTTGAAGTTGTCCAGGTCTTAAGAAGACAAATGTACAATGTTCTAATGTGATGCTGAAAGTAAAAGTATAATACTAATTGCTTAAATTTTCTACTGAAATGTTCCTAAGAACACAATTAGGTCTGCAGTGAGGTGTTCATGAGAGAATATTAACTCTGGCAAACAACTTCTATGTCTGTAAATTCACTGCCACTTCTGTTTTAAACTTGCAGTGAAGAATGGGATTTCCCAAACATATCTCTCTGTGATTTACCTGTCATGAAAAGAATGGAGAGAAAATTTTAAAAAGTCTCTTACATAACTTCCTATAAAACAGCAGGAGAAAACAACCTTCCATGAAAAAAGAAGCATCTAAACCCAGGTTTAAATAGCTTTAGTAATTGCATTGGTAATTTGCTTTTCTTTATTTATTTTGTTTTTCAAGTGTGTGGGCAGACCCTGCAGCTTAACGGCATATTTTGAGCCCATAACTAGCATTTTCAAGACTTTCTTTGTAGCTCAGAAAAGGTTAGAATAATATCGGGATGTTTCTTTATATGAGCACTCTAAGTGGATGTGAAAAATGGTGTGCTAACTGAGAACAAAAAATACAAACTTTTTACAAATCAAAGCTTTGCTCTTGTAAGTCTCTTCTTAGGAGAGAAGACATCTACTCAGCCTAAACATCTTTGCAAAGAGTTTTTATGTGTACCCCAAACTGAGGGCTCATAGCAAGCTTTGACTGCTTTTCCTTCTAACACATATTGCCAGGTAAACAGATATGAGAGGATAGGATGGGATAGGATAAGTTAGAATGGGATGGAAATTTCTGAGAAGATGCTCAGTTGTGGCGTTAGCTGATTGAGATGGCAATTTCCAGTTAGTGGATTACAAACTAACCCAGCAAGCCAATCTCTTTCTCTGCTAAATGCTGGCTTCTACCTTGCACAGGTAACAAATTAAAAATACTGTCAGCTGTTTCTGCTCTTTCGACTGCTTCACAATAGAGCATCTGTCCCTTGGCATCTGATGATTTTCATGTTTACTGTCATTAACATCAAGACTTATTGCCCACCTTCTCTGTGTGTTGACTGTATCAGATAGGACAGAGGTGAAATATTGAGCCTATGGTTCCTTCTGCTTGGTTAGGAGTAACTAAACCTGAGGCCAAAGGGGCCTGTGCTCTCCTTCCTCACACACAGGCACACATGTTCTCCCCACTGTAGGGCTTGTCAGTCGCAGCAATGGGGTTCAGCCCCTCCTTCTGGCTTGGACTTTATCTGTCGAAAAGTGTGTTTGAGACTATGGGCTCAGTTGGTATTACTTTTTCCTAGAAGATTTTTTTTTTTTGAGGAGGGCAGAGAGAAAGCTAATATTTGATAAACAGAGAAAGAGAAGGTTAAAAAGCACATCCATTTTATTTTTTGAGTAATTTGTGTGTTCCTTTTGTCAAGTCTTGATGGTTAAGAGAATATTTTTGTAAAAAAGTATCAATAATATCCTCATCAAATTCTTACCTCTCAAATTTTACTTCAAATTGTTTTCCTAATACTAGTGAGCCAGCAAAGAAATGTTTGTAGTTTCTGTAAGTTCAGTACAAGATAAAGGTTAATTATTTTATTTAACATTTAAATCCTGGAGAATCATGTTACTCTTAATCCCCCTCAAATAAAAATAGTTTAATTGACTACTGACTGTTTCTGAAATAATGTTATCTAAAGTGTTTGATATTTAAGGTAAGAATGCTGATAGGCTTTTGAAATGAGGCTGCTTGTAGTTACAAACTGAATACTTCCCTTTAACAACCCTCAATCAAAATGTAATAATTTTTTAGTAATCTGAACAGCTCCAGAATTTCTGTGTTTTCCAAATAAGTTATCAGACCTGCCTTTGTAACAACTTCTTTGACTACTTCATGACTCTGTGGACTCCAGAACTTCTAACCACAGAGCTTATTACTCCAGAGCAAAGGTCAAATTTTGTCTTAAACAGAGTTTAAACAAAAAAAAAAAGGCATAGGAAAGCTCTTAATAGTTAAAACATTTCTATCAGTTTCACTCCCCAGGGCAACAACTGAGTTTTGGAAAACCAAGTCAAGGCTACTGCAGAAGAGCAATGCTGCCAACACATCTTCTTGGAGGATATAGCCAGAGTCAATGGAAAATAGCCCAGCAAAATTACATCAAAACCAACAGCTCAGTATCCATACTAAATTCAGTACCCATACTTTAATTCAAAAATTAAAGACCCAATGGTGTTCTTTAACCTCCACTCAGTGGGTTATTTAGGAGATAAAGAGATGTGTTTGTATGGAAAAAAAAATGCAAGGGAACTTGCAGCATTCATTAGACAAGGAAACTCATTGTTATGAGATTGCTTACATTTTTTCTGTTGTCAGCCACATTAATCATTTCCTCCATTGAGAATTGTGTTAAAAAAGTGTTCTAATAACAGCAAATCAGACAAGGGGTGGGTGTGAAGGAATATAGTTACTCTAGATAATAAACTAAGTCTGTTATTGAGAATTTTTAGTGCTGACAGATTTCTGCCATCCTCTTTACCACAAGAGAAGACAAAAATCTCTCTGTACTAGACTATCAACAAGTAAAAAAAATCATTCAGAAGTGTACTAGACATACAGGGACATATTTGTGTTGCTGGTTTATCTGGATGGCCTCCAAAAACGCCAGTTGCTTGATGTAGGTCAGCCAGAGTACAGAGTTTTGCATGACAAAAGAAACCACAATACAGTCAAAAAGCAGGTGGGTATTTTGCTCTTTAGTCTCCATTTGCCTTAGTTCTATTTTTGAACTTACTTTACTGCTGTGATTTTTTTTTTGTTTTCTTTGGATTTTAATTAAATTTTCCTTAGGCTTGCTAGCTTGACATTTTCTTAATCTCTTCCTTTTTATTTTTTTTAAATTCAAATTTTTTTCCATTTAAAAATAAACGAATCCTATTTACTGGGCCACTATTCCCCAAATCTCACTGCTTCATCTATAATTTAAATGTGTCATTAATGCACAATATCCAAATAAAACTGTGAATTTTGATCAGGCAGATATAACAAGCTTTCCAATTATTTTGAAGTTGAGTATCACCCATTATATAACATACACATGGTTTTCATAGCTGTGCAGTAATAGAAAAACCTCAGTTTGCACCTAAGTCTAATAGTATTTAGTTCTGAATCAATCATATTGAAAGTGTTTGATGTTGGCTGCCAGGTGAGAACTGGGTCCCTACAAAAATTCAGAAGACATTTTGCTGCTGCTTTCCTTGCAGCTAAAATTTCAGCTTGTCACAGACTGCAAATATGAATTCCTTTTCTCTTTGCTTTTCCAATTTTCTTCTCCCACACAAATCAATTTTACACTCATTCAACTTTATTAGATTTACTCTCAAATTATATTGTTGCAACTGAGAACAGAATCAGACCCAGCAATGCACTTCACCTTCAAAATAATTCTCTGCATACTATACAGTCTTCCATTTCTATCCAGCTGTATATGCTGTCTGGAGAACCTATATACTGAATTTACACAAGCTGTGCAACAGAGTCCTTTAGTTTTATAACACAGACTACTCTGATTAGAGAGAGCCTTATAAAGACAGAGCACCACACTTGGATAATTCACGTGCATAGAATCCACATACAGATCCGAAGTTACTGACCAGGCAGAGTAAGTTTTTCTGATCCTCACACTGTGCAGTTTTTAAAATAAAGTGCTATTTGCTTATGGCTAAACCTTATATGTGGCTATTGCATGCACAATTCAGGCTGCATTGTGAAAAACTGGAACACCTTCACTAAAAGGATGGAGCCTAAGTACACTAGGGCAATGACAGTTTTTGTTGGTTTTGGTTTTAGGGGGTTTTTTACCTTTTATTTTGCATTCCAACAGAATTTGCCAAACATAGAGCTATTGAGCACACAACAGTTTCCTTCACTGTTCCCCACACAGAGCTGTTCACAGAAGAGGAATACTAAAGAGGAATTTTTCTAAAACCATAGACAGATTCTCCATTTATTTCAGGTTTTGTTTTGTGGTTTGTTTCTCTTTTTTTGTTAGTTTTTCATATATTTAATATCATGACAAAACATTATAATAAAAACTTTTTTTTTAAGTAATGTGGCTATCAAATAGTATCTGTCAATCCCTGAATCATGCTATTCAAAGTGCTTAAATCTACACTAAAAATAGAACAACAGAAAAGTACTTTCCATGTGGCTAAGAAAGCACCTAACAATTGTCTAAATGTGACTGTGGTCAGATAATTACATCCTACATTTATTCCACATCCCAGTCATTACCCCAGGGCATAGGAGAGAGAAAGAGAAAAAAAAATAATGCATTGCTTTCAAGGGATACTGGGGTATTTGGCATCCAGATAAACGAAGGCAAATGCCATCAGTGCCTGACAGGTGTCTGTGAGAGCAAATAAATAATAGCTTTTTTACATTATGAAAATAACCAAATGTGCAAAAATCTCTTAAAATTTTATCTGACTTGGCAGCTTCATTTTCATTTCTTGGATGTTTGGCATATGTCCAGAGAGAGACACCATAATAGAGAACAGATTGTATAAACGGGCTTGAGCAAAATCTCAGAGAAATAAACATTTCAAGCAAAAAAACCGCAGTGCACATCTCAAAGGTCTATTAGCTTCTTATGCAGATATTGAGATTTCTTGACTTTCACAACAGCAGCAGAGTTGTTTCCTCCCACACTGTCAGTTCTGAATTACTCCCACAAACATCTCCCAAGGTGCAGTTTCCCTGCTCACTTCTCATTAAGAAGACCGAAATATTATAAACTATACTTTTCTCATTGTGACAATCAGGATGAACAAACCCCACACAGTCATTATATTGGCCAATATCATTCAACTGTCATAAAAATACCTAGAGCTAATTAATGACATAAATAGACCATAAGGCCTGTTTGCCAGGACACCAGTTCCATTTCTGTCAGGGTAAATCAAACCCATGACTATATGACAGTGTGCTGCAGCCAGTAACCCTACCTCTGCTTCAGCTAGCAGGGACCAGCAGAGAGCTTGGCCTGAATATGTTGCAGAGCTGCACCACTCCTTTCTCTTTGCAAAACCAGAAAGGATTTTCAAGTGCTTATTTAATTTGTTTTAAAGATGTCCAGATATAAATACATTGGTATTTTTTTTTCTTCTCTGTCAGCCATGGTACATGCATTATTTGCAACTCCTCAAAGATAGAATCATACATAAAAATAAAACTAATTTATTTATTCAATAAAGTGAATAAATTGTTTTTAATACTTCCAGGTCTGATTTAAATATTAATTTTGTATAAATAAAGTTTATTCTGAAAACAATTATATTTCTGGTATTCATGTCATTTTTTCTGCCTGAGTTCTTACTGAAATCATGTTGAAATTAATAAAGTTTTATTTATTGTTACAAGCTAAAACCAAATGAAAGATTTCTTAATCCTGAATATATAATTTTAAAGCAAATACAGTTTTTGGAACATTAAAATACCAGGGGTCTCTGTAATCCACAGCAAAATAATGTTTTCCTCTTACCCTTTTTGAAAATAACACTTTCTATAATACAAAGTGACAAACCATCTACAATACTGTCTTTTTATTCCCCTTTGGTTTGGAAGTCATCACTGTACATATCAGCAGGACTCTCTGCACTTCAGTATCTATTACCTCATTTGTTTTACTTGCCTGATATTTGCAAATGATGTTATTTTCAGGGTTTTGAAAGGGGGAAAAGAAAACATTAAATACTTAAAAAATAAAACCCACAACCACATTAATATTTTTCCGGGACATGTTAAAAATAGGGTTTGCTTTTATATTTATAAAAAGGATACAATCAACTCATTCTTAAAATGATAATTAAAAAAAAAAAACAAGAAAGCAAAAACCAAATCGGCTCTAGTTTCTATACACTCTGTAGTGACTACTGTGAAGCAACTGGTATGGATTTGGTATATTCTGTTTGACAGGTATCTACCAAGTTACATGTTAGATGATCAGACTGTAGTGTTACCCCAGATGGGGGTCTTTGTAAGGGCAGGGAAGGAGCAGTGCACATTACAGGAGTAGAAATGAAACTGGAGCTCTCAGTGAGGGATGGGGTCCTTCTAAGAACCAATACTCTCCAAAAGAAGTGAGCTGCAGCAGGCATGGCCTTCTGGAATCAGGCTAGGCAGGCCAACAAAATGGATGGTGCTTCTGATAACAACATAGCTTTGTCCAGGCATTCCCAAGAGAGGTTAAAAAACAAACAAACAAAAAGTCTAAAACTATACTAATGAAGCAAAAAAGTTTCCTATCTATACAGCAGTCTCTTCATTTAAAAAAAATGTAAATATACAAATTCCAATGACATACAAAACAAAGTCGAAAATGTGAATGGTAAGAGACATGGGTAAAACAGGAAGACTGATGCTACAAAGAAATCGCAAAAACATATGTACAAGACCCTGTTTTTCCTCGTATGTTATCGATTGTAATGCATGTTTAACAGCAGCAGTCGAGGATGTAGTTCCAGGCACCAGACTGCAGACTCTGCTCCTACTCAAGGGGGTTGACAGCCCCTTGCATTGCGGTCACCAAATGACACTTGATATACTGGTCTCCCGTGGCAAGAGGGGCAGTATGGCACTGTTTGTGTGAGCCTCTTCCGGATTCTGCTCCCTGTTAGTTTTTGTCTGTGGCCGCTGCCCGTTTATAAGTGTCATAGGGATGTTGCAGTAGGTGTGCTGGTTACCTATTGAGGTAAGCGGCAGGGTGCCGGTAGGAGGTACATCATATTCATAGCTTCGATAATAGTGTTTCTGGCGCATCTGTGAATGATATGTGTTATGAAAGGTGGAGCGCAGGTCTGGATGGGCAGTGGCAAGAGCAGTGGAGGTGGCAGCAGCCATGGAAATTGCGGAGACTGTCTGCAGTTCCCCAAAGGGCCCCTGCTCACTCACATCTAAAACCTGCTCATTTGTGATGGGTTCAATCCTCTTAAAAGGCATTTCGTACTGTAAACGTTTCCAGAACTTGGAATTCAACTTGTTGCATTTTGGTCCGTGCCATTTAATGACAGTGAGGAGCTTGATGGTATGTTTTAGGGCCTCAACCTCCTGGTAGTTCATAACTCCTCGTAGTTCACTGCATTCAATCAGTATCACTTTGATTTCTCCTGTGACTAACATATTTCGAAGTCTCGTTTCCAGTTCAAAGATGCTCCAACCTCTTCTTACCACATAACTTGGAGTCATAACGATGATCAGTCGCTTGCTTTGGTCTACACATCTTGCCACGTCTTCAATGTAGGCTATAAAACAAAACAATTGCTCAAAAAGAAATCTAAAAACCCAGTCTGTTCTTATAGACTGGCAAAAAAACAACAGAGGCATATCCCTCCTCCCAGAAGATCTCACTGAAATATGCAAAAACATCACTTGCAAATGTGCCAGGCTGGCTTGGCAGAACCTGGTCCTGGGCAACCTACTCTATGTGGCCCTGCTTGAGCAGGAAGGTTGGACCTCCAGGGGCTCCTTCCAATTTCAACCATTCTGTGATCCTGTGAAACATCTATTCCCACACGCGCGATGGATTGAGAGTGTTTGTTCATGGGCTGTAGTTTTGTATAATTATCTGTATTGAAACAAGTGTGTCTACCATGATTTTTTCCTTTAAAAAGGCCAAACACACTATGCATTTATCTGCAGTGGACACTGGCAGAATTCAGTACTTTTCTCTGAAGCAGATGTTATTACTCGACGACTGCCTTAGTCCAAATGCAATTTTTTCCTTCCTGTCTGAATTTCTGTCATACTTAGAATCATGGATATATTTCCAAACTCTAAGGAACTGAAGACAAGAAACTTTATATTCATTCCTAGAGATGCAAGCTCTTGAAAAAACTGTAAAAAATGTTAGTCTTTCATTTCCTTTATTTATGCATGCTATTTTTGCACTATCTCACCTTCAATCAGAATAATGCAATTACTAAATAATAATCCTCTTATCTTGGAAATATACATTAAGTATGTTTAGTGGCTTATCTTCACTATTCTCTAAGACAAGTGAGGAAAGATGACATTCTGAAGGAGTAGGTATAGAAAAGAGACTAAATCACCATAATCACTGTATTTGCTGTTTAGAAAATACACAAGCATAAAGACATGACTTACTTCCTGTGGGAATCAAATCTCTGTCTGGTATGAACAACTTGTATCCATAATGCTTTTCAAGCATATCTGGTAGGATCTCAAGAGCAAATCTTTCTTCCTCTCCAGTTTCTTGATTCCACTGGTCAGGATCCACTTTGGTATAAGATAGATATGCATCATAGTCTTTGTTGTCTACGGAAAGAGACAGATTAAGTTAGTTTATTCATTATTCTTGCAGCTTTCCCAGAGATTTCCCTGGTATTATTTCTGGGAAAATGTTCCAGGAATGGCAAATTGTTTAGATAGAATGGAAAGCTTTCATCCCATCTCCAGATATGAATCCGTTCAGCTTTCCTGTTTCATCTGGTACAGGTAATCCTTATTTACACAGATGCAAGGAAGGAAGGGTCCATATCCGTAGAGAAAAGACAGTTTGTGCATAAACATTTTTTGTAAAAATCTGGATAAAAAACACCACTCAACTGCAGAGTGACAGCTCATGAGCACAAAAGTCACTGAAAAGAATATGCACTCTTCTCTAGCTTTAAAAGGGGAAAAAAAAGCATGGAAATACCTAAGGTAATGTGCAATTGTCTATGCTGCACAGTAAAATCATTTCAATCTTGCCAGATTTCTACCAGAAATTTAATACTTGGGGCCAAAATGTTCTAAATGTATGTGTAGCTTTCCTTGTAAAACTCTTTGGCTTTCCAGGCCTGAAATTACTGTCAAGCTTAAATCTTTGCAGCATCAACTCTGATAGTGCAGTTTAAGTCTCTTGAATTCTGTGCACTTCAATTCGCAAATTTGATGTTTTATTAATGTACATTTCATTACTTAACAGTGTGTTACTTCATTTCAATACGAGAAATAACCGTGTCTGTTTTTCAAATGTGCTTGGTGTGCCTACTTGAAAGCCTGAATCAAAAGAGTTGCCATTAATTTTCATTAGGAGGTCAATAATGCCAAGCGCATTGGAACTAATTCAGCGAAATAAGAGGTCACGTTTTGACTTTTGTTGTGAAGAAAGCAGAGAAAAATCAATGACAAGAGTAATGAAATGTTAACATCCTTATAACTCTCTTGACAACATTATGTACAAACTACCGAGAATATCAATTGCTTGTAAAAGAGTCCTGATTGAATGATCTAAACAGTGTGTGTCATAAGTAATGTTATATTCAGTCAATGCTGACTTCAGTTATTTATTGAGCCACTCCTTTCTTCATTTTACACCTTTTAGCAGTCTGGTAGTGTTATTTAGAAAAGCCTGCCAACAGTATGGGGGTATAAACAGTATAAATGAGGTTAATGAAGAGATGTTTATGTTAAACAGTCTCCTCTCCCTTCTGAGGAAGCATGTGTACTATGCTCGTCAATGTCTGCAGATGACAAAACAAACTTGGTTGTATTGTTACTCCTTTCAAACTTTCTGCAAATCTTTTGTGTGACATCTATTGGATTTTTATATCCACAGAAAAAAACCCCAAACCAAATAAAAGCAACAACCAAAACAACAACATCAAAAAAAGAAACATAAGAACAAGAGATGCATTGCCTTCTATGGTTCATACTTTCCATTATTTTTCTTCTATTTGTGAATAAATGTTCTTTAATGACAGACAAGAACCTCACGCCATTGACAATGCCTTAAAATAACATTGGATCAAGTATAAGATAGAGGGAGATTACACAGTAGGTTTTTGTTTCCACAGTAGGGCAGTGTTAACCAAGCAACAGAGTAAACACACAGTCAGGTCAACAAATATGTGGGGAAATTGCAGCAACAGACAAAATGATGATGCTGCAATGCCATTTTCTATTGTCATTTCTGAAATGGTCCTGACCACAGTATGTGCTTGAGAGCAGTGTTGCTGTGTTGAAAGTTTGAGTAAAGATGATAATATGTCATTTCTCAAAGGGATAAATAATAAGAAATGCAGAATTCAAACTGTTTTAAAGGCTCATCTGTTAAGATGGTTTCCACATTATGAATTGGAGGGAAAATTATTTGTGCTATTCACTAATACATTTATTCAAAGCTCACATTTTTCATATCACAGAGGCTCCAGCATTTCCACTAACTAAAACTGCATTATTCTGTATAGCAGGGAACATATCTTTCCTCCCTAATTTTATTAGTATTTTAAGGGCAAAGAGTGGTCAGCATCTAGGGTATATCTACACAGATGGATTCAGTCAATCATGAATTTATTCAAACTACAATCCAGCAAGATGTGTAGTTTGGTTAAGGAAACTTAGATGTATTATTATGGTGATTCCTCTGAGCTCTTATACTCTCCATCTGTTACTTTTTAATTTTCTTTGATGAAAAGTAAAAGGTTCAGTTTACAGCAGAACTTTTACAGCAGAACTACCTTATGTGGTAATTTTGTTATCTGATAGGTTGACATACTGGTGTAAGCAGACAATTTGCAAAATGTGAAATGTCTGGGATACACAGGGCATGTTCACATATGCCTTTGTTTTACTTCTGTGATATTTATATATTTAGTCTGGTTTTAGTTAATTAAAATTATTTGTCATATATTTCCAACTCTGCGAAACATTTTAAGGACTACAGCAGATTCTTGTTAGCTAAATTTTCCCACCTACTCCTCTTGGTAATGGGTGGGACTGATACTAACATTGTAAAGAACACTTTTGATCCTAATTCATATTTTTTAACATGCTGTCCCAATGGACTGAAAAGGAGAAATGGGAGCCTGTAGACATCCATATCTTACTGCTTTTATACTCTGGAAGTTGGGACTAGCCATGTCCCATGAAAGCAGGAGGCTCTTGATTTTGCTTTCAAACCCTTTGCTCTTCAGCTGTTTTCCACGTAAGCTTTTCTTCTCAAGCAACAGGTCCAGAGGTCTCCAGACTCACTGCAAGCAAGACCCCATCACAGCTTTGTGTTATCCTGAACATTCACTTTAATGAATATTATACCTATGAAGATATGTCAGCATATCTGCAACTTCCAAGAGAAAAAACATGTCACGAGAAAACTTCTGATCTGGTCCAAATCACATATTGAGGCATCAAGGACTTGATATTGCTACTTATTTTATTATATAGTATGATAAATGTCCACAAATGTTTCAGTCAGCTCAAAACCACTGGTCCTACAAGACATGGGGCAAAACAGACTGTGAGGTGCAAACTTTGTCATATCATTTTAACCATTCTATGGAATTGAAAGGAAGGATTCTGAGTAATGGTCATGGAGCTGTGCTCAGCCACAGGTCTGACAAAATTGTTTGGAGAGATCTTAGGGGTAAACACTGAGGGTCAAATCTCAGCTTCATTAATAACACACAAAACCATTACTGTATTTAGTGGACTATGATTTTAGCCAAAGCACCTGTTTCATCATTGCAACATGCATTCTTTAATGATGTCCATTCCTTTTGGTACTCATCCAAATACAGAACACGTACATTATCTTACTCCCTGTAACTTTCTATATTGCCAATCCAGCAGAAGTGATATAAAATTTTAGGGGATGAAGTTGCAAATGCTGCTTGTTATTCCAAGGATGTGCTCAGCAACAGTCACTTAAAGGCTCAATGTAAGCATAAAATGAAACCCAAACTCTATATGCATCTACTCTGTCACATGCAAATAGGATCTTTGGGTAAGTAAATTGCTATCAGACATCTAAGAACTCATCTGTATGCATGCTCTCTTAACAGCTACACATGAAGAAATGATAAGCTGGTGCCTACAGAAAGATAGATAAAACTTCCTCTTCTTCAGGGACCACCAAACAGATTCAACTTTGAATTTGCGATATAGATGTGCACGTTTTCTAATGATTTCCATGTTGTACTGCAAGAAGCCTGCAGTTTGGGACTTTGAGGGTTTATTAAACCTTAAACATTGCAGATATTTCTGTTAATGGGGCACAGAAAAATTATCTACATGCAGGAAAAATTAAAAATAATAAAAAACCCCTTCCCAGAGTAATTTTTTTCTTATCAGCCATGTTCAAGCTGATGACAAATTCTGACTTTTAGCTGGTATGATACATTTTAGCACAAGACAGATTAACAGATCAAAACAAAGAGAAATCCCACAATGTCATATTTCGTAGTGAATCTTATTTCAATGAAGCACTAAGACCTAGACAGTGGGGTCAGCCCATGTCTCATTGCATCCCCCAGAACACTTAGCAGTGCCTTCAGAAGCATTCAGTGCACTGAAGGCAGCTGACCATGTGCAGGCTGCTCCACAGCTCCATTTAGCCAGCAACGTTTGGCAGGTCTTCCATTTCCAGATCAATAGGGAATTGGACAGCTGGTTCGTCTCCACCAACAGAGCAGATGCTAACCTCACAAATACTCAGTACAGGACTTTAGGAGTAATGGGCTGATTTAACTCAGAGTTTTGGGATTTCAAGGAGGGCAGACTGGAAATGGCAGACTGGATCCTTCCAAATGCTGCAGAGAGCTGGAGCCAAGCTGAGGCAGGAAGCTTTTGTCTTTAAAAAAATGTGCTTTGTTCAGGAAAGGTTGCAAAGTACCTTTCAAAATTTCCTAGAGAAACTGCTTCAAAATTATGCCATTTCTTAATCTGTATTTGTTTCATTATTTTAAATGTGACCACATTTAATACACACATTGTGATAGTGTTCATCCTCAATATAATGAAAAAATGTACTTTAAATGCTTAGTTGAGTAAAGTGCCTAAGTCCTCGGTCTTTCAAAATACTTATACTTTTCCTTATGCTGTTTACTGTTGCTTATGGAGCTCACTGTAACATTTGCTATTATTTTTAAAAGTCAAGTTCTTTTAATATTGATAAAAATTAAGAACTATCCACACAATTTTTTTCCACAACAAAGTATTTGTTAAGCGTAGCATTCTTCATGACAGTTCATATCATTGTGGAGAGTGAGCAATGTTGAACTGGAGAGAGGTTTTGTAAACACAACACTGAGGAAGAGGTTAAAGAAAGGTAATCAGTTCTAAAGAGGATCTGCAGTCTTCTTATAGACCATGATAGAAAGAAAGTTCTGTGTCACAATTGGTAAGTTTATAAAATATTAAATTAATGAATGCATGTTGTGTTCATTTTCCTTTTTTTTTTTTTTAAATCCATTAAGCTATACTGCATTTTGGAAGTCTAAAGAATTTGAAAAACTAAAATAAATACCAACTTAAAAGTTTATTCTATATGAACATTTATGAAAACTCCAAGGTATTGATGCTGCATTTGATGTAGCTTCAGAATTAGGAGTGATTTCTGACAGATAAAAATTCAGCCAAAAAATAATAAAGTGACATGATTTCAAGTGTAAAATAAATTCCCTTGTAAGTTATATTTTCTACAATTACAGCTAAAAATGTCATCGATAGATGCTTAATATAGAATATTACTTATTTAAACTGAATAACTTTTTATTAAAGGGTTTTTATCTTATATTTAGTCTGATTTTCCTTTCTAAAGGAAAAGTGCATCTCAAATACTTTTTAGTATTCTCATTAATGTGGAAGTTTACATTTATCACTACAATTGAAGACACTATAGGTTCAATATAAAAAAACCTCATGATACATTAATATTAGAAGTTGCTCCTCACAAATATGAAAACTCAGAAGTCCTTATAAGAGCTTCAGAATTCAAAGAAATGAAATTATACCCTTGGTTGCTATGATTTATTTGAAGGTCAAACAGAACACTAATAAAAGGCATATTATTCGTAGATATTGAAAGACTGAATGACAACTACTCATCTGGAAACTTAGTATAGCATAATAGTTATCTGTGAAGGACTGGCAGAAATTAATTACTATATTAAAAAAAATCCCTAGAAAGAAACACTAAAAAAGTGTGTCATGTAAACTCTGAAAATGAAAAGATATATTTTTTTTCTATATTAAAGAAATTTCTTAAATAAAAGCCATCAAGAGACAATGCTCTTATTACAGTCATAATCCAACAGAACAACTAGCTACCTGTGTAAAATACATGCTTAATAATAGGTATATTTCTTAGATCTATTATCTCAGCAACAGTGCTTGTTTTTTAGGATCGTCTTAAGTATTTTGAAAATGGAGCTGAGACAGCCTTGATCTGGACAAAAGCAGCAAAAAGGTAAGTAAATCACTATAAAAAAACTCAAGGGAGAAATAGCTTGGAAACAGACTTATAATTTAAGATTCTTGAAATCAGATGCCAATACGCTGTGTTTGTCTCACCTACCTCAGAAAACTGCAATGTGATTTGTCCTTTGATAAAAAGTCTTCAAAGCTTAGAAAGTTGCTTGAGCAACAGGAGACATCTCAATCTTTATCAATTTATATATGGTAGTCTTTTTGTTCTTTCCTACTTTACATCTGAACTTTCTAATATAACAATCTCTTAGTTTGGAATCTAAAGATGTTGTTGGTGATATTTTACTTTATTTTTTAACATATACATGTATTACACGTGTACTTCAGATGCTATGAAATAGGAAGAGAGAAAAAAGCAAGATTTTTCCTTTGAATTAGCATGTTTCATGCACAGAATTTTGAAAATTCCACATTCAGTGGAGGTACATATTAAGTTTTTATTGTTTGAATTGCATTTCAGATGTAAATAAATGGCATAAACAAGAAGACAAGCAGTTTTCCAGCAATTAAATTGTAATTAAATAAAAGGAAAATTCACTTTTTTAACCAGTAATATTTAGAAAGAAGAAAGTTGCATTTTTCTAAGATGATTTTAATAGAATTTGAAATTGATATTCATAGAGAAGGATTTCTTATTGCCACAATTTGCCAATAGCCAATAAGAATACATAAACGAGTGATGAGGCTGCTATTGCAAACTTATTTTGTGGGTCCCCGGGGAAGATTCTGTAATTGCAAAGTCACTAACTTCAGCAGTAATTTCAGTCTAGCTATACATGTATAGCATAATTATTGACATAAATGCTTTGGTGATGCTTAAACCAATGATAAAAGTTATATTTGAAAGTTAACAACTTAGTCACACAGAAATCTTAAGAGTCTCAAAGTTATTACCATTCCTTGCTGCTTAAGAACTTCACTGGGATGAATCCCAGGAAATCACTAAGCAGGTAAATATATCTTATCTGCTCTTCTCCTGGACAGTTAATAAGATATTATCTGGGCAATCTCATAGGTTTATCCATGAACCCTGACAGCCTTTTGCAGATAAATAATAGCAAGGACAAAAAATCATGATTACTTAAGGACTCCCAGGTGCAACAGAGACTTCAAGAAAGAAACAGTTTCATCAATCTCATACTCTGAGCATTTATTTGCTTCCCCTCAGCAAAAAGTAAAAACTCATCTCTCAAGAAAGGGCAACCAGCCTAGACAAGAAGCAGCCAGTATAGATGTCATGTACCAAGTCCAAACAAGATTTCCTGAACTTGTGCAGTGGCACATTTTGATCTCATGAGGAGCAGTTAGTTTTATTTCAGTAATGTGGTGGAAAGAAATAAAAAAAAGCAGCCACTTTCAGAACTGAAAGTGAAACTCAGAGAAACTCCCCAGGACTGGGCTGCCTTCACTGCCAGCACTCCAGCTGCACAAGGCCGTGTCTTCCTTAAATTCATCAAGGTTTCCATGGCAAAGAAAGCTGAGAATAAGACTGAGGACACCACAATGAGCTCCTGCCCAACATTGTAGAAACAGCTTGTGGGACCTAACAGCACCAAGTCTTTGTGAAGGTCATCACGTCAGCTGTTAAACAAAGCTCTCACTTTCTAGTTATCAGCTGCCTACAGTCTCTTTTTTTTTAAGCCTAAAGCTGACTTCTTGTCAACATAGCTGTGACAAAGGATATTTATGTGAATTTCATTAGAAAATTATTTATAACACATTTGGTCAGACTGTTTTAATTGTTACTTTTTTTGTCAGACTCCTAATGTAATTTTTTTTCTTTTATGCTTGTGTTCATCCTTGTTTATTAATTCCTTCATACAAAAATTTCCACCAATTTAAATTGCTACTAATGAACGCAGGTAATGGTAGGGGCAGACTCTTGTAAACTGTTTCCACTGCTAACTGTATCATATGCTCTTGTCTCTGAAACCAGAATTTGGAATGCAAACACATGTAGAAGTTCATGATTTTGAGTAATTCTGTCTATCTAACCATGTTCAATGGTTTTCAGTCTATCACAGAATCATAGAATATTCTGAGAATATTCTGAATTGGAAGGGACCCACAAGGATCTTAAGCGAATGGCCTGTACAGGGATTGAATCCACAACCTTGGCATTATTAGCACCACTCTGTAACCAACTGAGCTAATCTCTGGGTCATGTCATCTGTAGACTTCGGGATTTATGCTTAATATACCTTAAAACTGGCATTCAGATATCTGCATATCCACTGGAACCTCTCAGGTCTTGAAAAGGCAAAAAAAAGGTTGACAAAAGCTGTTTTGGTCACATTAAGCTTCCTGTCCACTCTAAGGCAGCATCAGAACTGGCACTACTTAGAGAAGGTCTCTGAAACCCCCTCCACCCCCACTGTCTCTGCCGTGGCCGTCGTGCCTGGGCACTGATCCTTGTATGATTTTATGAGCAAGAACAGTATAACAGGGGAAAAAGTTGTCCCAGGTAAAATCATGGGAAAATTTCCATTGATTTTAGGGTGCCTGGAAGTCAGTTCTTATGTAGACAAAGAGCAGATTTCTGTACAGTGACAGTATCTCTTCTGATACGAATAGCCTTTTAAGGTCACAGAGTGCAAGAAGGAAAGAAGTCAGAGCATCTGTTGATCACAGGTACTTGTAAATGGCTGTTTGCATTTTCACTCTGTTAGTTAAAGTACAATACTTTTTTTTCATAAAGTCATTTTAAAACTGGGAACGCAGCAAGAGAAGGTCCTTGGAAGATAAAAATACATAAAAAGCAACTGCTAAAATGCTCCACAGAGAATGAACATGGTATAACAATCTCTTTTGTTGAAGCTCAATGTACAGCAAAATAGAAGAAATCATCACTTCTAAAAGTGGCTTTCACTAATAATGTGTTAGTCCCTAAAGTGTTCTTTATGGACATGGCTTTTTAAAATAAGCTTTTAAGTCCAAAGCTGCAAAACTAAAATGGTTGCCTGACATTTGACAACGATTAGCACTCAGAAGTTCCCAGTGAAGCAGCTATTTCTGGAAATTTTGTTGTCATTTCTTTTTGGTCATTTCTTTGTTTGCATAGCACTTCAAGGTATCACCTTTATTGTGTATGCCAAGAAAAATTGAACTGAATTTTTTCTCTTGAGATTTTAGAGTTTCTGACCGCCAAACTGGTAGTGGTGAGTTCTAGTTCTGAGATGGAAGTTGATGCCAAATACCTACAGGTGAAAAAGTTACTGCTTTGCCAAGGGTCAGAGTGTTCCTCTTGACCCTGTGCTCCAGCTACTGGGGGAACTGTCAAACACTCACAGTGAGGTGCCCTGACTAAACACCAGCACATCCTGTTGCTTTTCACTAAAGACACAACATGGTGCCCATCACGTAATCTCCAGATGTGCAGTCAGTTCCCATGTTGTTGGAAAGTACAGGGATGGAGTGGGAGGACAAGTGGTGAAATTATTATGTTCCAAATTAGTAGGAAAGGCAGGGAATTAACCATAAGAACAAAAAAAGGGGCTTCAATTCCCATTCTCAGGACTAAGCTGCAGTGTTTGCAGGAGAGAGAAAAAAAGCAGGAGTGTCTAGTCCCTAGGATAAGAAAAAAATGGGAAATTCAAAGCTGTAAGTTAGAGAAATGAGGAATCAACAGCTGTGATCACTTGCTTAATCTGCAGTATCTCTACAGAGAGTAACAAATTGAGTTGCATTAGCTGTAAGGGTTAAATATTTTGTTTTCAAATACTTCTTACAATTTACCCATGCCTCCCATAGAAATGCATATGTTAAAAAAAAAAAAACCTGATGTGTCTAAGGCTTGGAAAGGAAAGAGGAATTGTGATGAGATTTAACATCCTGAAGGGCTTGTTCTCTGATTGGGGAAGAATTGAAGCATTGAATTTTAAAAGAAATTTTCAACTGAAAATTTTAATTGGACCTCACCCTTAAAGTGTTTCAATTCCTCTCTGGGTACAATACAGTGCACGTAAAAAATGACTGTGATATTTTGATGTTTCCTTATCTATGCTGTCCTGAAGTGTGACAGAACATGGTGTAAACTATGAATAGCACATGGGCGTTCTACTGCTGCACCACAGGAGATGCTGTTAGAATATGATTTTAGAGCTCAGCATTTTGTGTCTGTCAATAACAAACTAAGCCATAGGAAAAGATCTCAACATATGCCTGCAATTTATTTCTGCACAAGCCATGACAGTGTTCTGTGGGACATTTTCTCTCTTTCTTTTGCACAACTGCAAGTGGAAAAGATGCAGTAAAATGTGCAGCTGCAGTCACTTCATTGGCACAAGTTTTATCCATGTTGCTAGTATATTGAACACAGTAGAATGTACATGCTTTCATCAGGAATCTGTAATTATTATTTTTCTTCTTCTAGCACTCAAGGTATCAGTGTTTGCATTGATCTTCTTAGGAAAATCCATGCTTGACCTTCTATAATAGTGACCTTTGCTCAGAAGGATAAACTGAATGGATATTGGTTTTCCTTCTTTTGAATCACAGAACTTTAGAGGTCACTTTTTTTGATGTTTAAAATGTGTGATTCTAGTATTGTTCCCAGGTGAACAGCGTTTGGGATGGGACAAGACAGAGGCAAGAGTGTAACACCTGGCAGAGTAAGTGCGCAAATGAATTGGAATGATTTGAGATAATGATAAACAACAGCTATAAAAGTACAAATTACTGATACTCAGAGAGAAAACATTAAATTACATCTACTTAAACTATTATTATTATTTTAAGTATCTACTTCTGTATATGATTATTGTTAAATTCACACAATTTATGCAAGACAGCATGTCCATTTAAACTGGCGGCTGCTTTGTGGAGAGGAAAAGATACCAGCTTTTGATTAAAAAAAAAAAAGAAGGTGTCTGTCAAAATTACTCCATGACTCACAGTCCCTCTGGGCCTCAGTTTCCTCCTTGGTAAAGTAAACAGAATAACCTGACTTTTTTCCCTCACTGTGCTGCTATATTACAGCATTTTTTTGTAAATACCGTAGAAGGTTACAAGATGTTCTAATGTTCTTGGGCTCGTTGTTCTGAGCATTTTCTATTTTGAATCCTTGTGCATTTTTAGATGGAAGGCAGAAATGGGTCATTCCCTAGTGAGTTTATTATGGAAATGTTTCTCTTATATAAAGACCTGTAATTCTGCTGCTGCTCTTCTCCCTTTTCAGTGACAGATTTGGCCATCACTTATTTATGAGTATGTATTTATTTTAATATATCACAGTAACTTCTGCCCACCGGGTGTTACCTTGAACTGTAAAATAACTTTTATTACTAGTTCTGTAGAAAAGAAGGTCCTGTCACCAAAGACACAGTGGTAGCACAAAACATCAGAAAATCTGTCCTGAGAAACCAAATCTAATTAACCAGAGCTCAACCCAGTTCGCTGTTTGCTCTTCAACAGCAATTTTGATTGGTAAGACTAGTAAGAACTTTTTCTTCAGTGCTAAAAAAGAAAATAAAAAAAAAAAAAAAGAAAAGAAAATTAAAAATTTATACATACATTTGACAGAACCGGTGCATAGATTGCATATTACTTTTGTTTAGGCTGGATGTCCTTGAATCACAGAACAACTTTAATGACCATTAACAGCTCTCTCAGTGATTAAGTAAATGAACTCAAGAAAATGAACTGCTGGGTACATTCCCAAACACTCAGTACAGTTTACTGAAACTGATCAGTTTAAACAAGCAGTAAATTGAGGTTCACTTCAACCTCTACCTATTTGTTGAATACAATTAGGGAGGACACTCCTTAGCTTATGGAAAAGTGAAGCTGGCTTTGAGTACTGACAGAAAATGAAAATCTTTAATGCATTGATGTTGGTAATTTACATTTAGTGTTGGGAACAAAAATCTAAAGGACATGGATGTCTTCTGCTTCTGCTCCAGAAAGCAGCATGTACAGCTCAGCAGTCACTGTGCTTATGTGCTGTATGAGGAATGTATGTTCAAGTCAGTGCCTAATGCAGTGAGAAAAGAAATGCAGTTATTAACACAGCTTGAACTGAAATGAGATCTGGGCCTTGGTGGAGAGAAATAAAAGACAGGAATTCTTAGAAAGTAGGAAACGAACTAAGAAGCTGCCTTACCTCCATCTAGTTCTTCAGCTCCAAAATGATTCCTGTAGAAGAGCATAATCTCTATCTTGTAACACTTGTAGATAGTCACTAAACAAACAAGCAGCAGCAGAATAGCACCAAGCCCACCAGCAAGCTCAACTGTGTACATCAGCTCTGCAAAGAATTACAAAACACAGTAACAACCACATTCCAAACCACAGAAAGATTAACAGGAGACCTCACACTTCTATCAAACATTAAGATAATGAATGATGGGTTATTTCTGTATTTATTTCATTATAAGGCTCTTGAAGAAATATGTTTTGTTTTTTCTTCAATAAACTGTTTTTTCTCTGGTACATCATACTAATTGCTCATTTCAAAAAGAAAAATCGCTGGGCAGGTGTGTATGTGAATATGTGCATATATATGATACGTTTGATAAGTCTCTTTCTTTTCTCTTTCTGTACACACAGTTTCTCTTTCTGTACACAGTTTGCTTTATACAGACAAATGTTGCAATTTGACTTACAATGGAAGCAGAGGTGAATGTTTCATTTTTGGGGACTATAATGCAAAAACAGCTTCTCCCTTATTCCACATACAAATAGGATAAGTTTTAATTGACTAGACAAGACTGTACTAAGGATTTGATATTTTTTTCCCAAATTAAAAATTAAAAAAAGATTAAAAACCAAAAAACTTGAGAGACATGAAGACAAATTATCCAAGAAATCCTATAGCCTCACATCTCATTTACCTTCTAATATTTTTAACACAGTTCCCCAGAGATCTGCCATTCATCTTTATTCTCACTTTCCTTCCAGTAGGCAGAGCTTATGTGTAGTTACAGCAAACCAGTCCGATTTGTCTGTTTTGACATTCCCATTCAGACTGACCCCCTGGTGTCTTTGCTGCACCAGGACAGGGACTCTGCTCAAATGTGGCCACCACAACTCTCTGCCACCAGTGGAGCTACCTGTCAAGGCAAAAGCAATATGCTGTCATGGGCTTTTGCCTCCCTTGGTTTTAAGTGTTGCACACTCAAGGAAGTTCACAGGGCTATGTGTCTCCCATCTTTTGCTATTTCTCATTTACCTATTGACTGAAAACTGGCAATGTTAAAAAAAGGAGGGTGAGAGGAGGAAGAGCTTTGCTAGTAATTTTGTAATTTGAAATGAGCAACAGATGTCAAATATGAAGACCTTCCATACTTTTCTAAATCACTCAGTTTTGAGGAATGAAAAAAAATCCTTGGAAATCTAAGATACAGAGTTCGCTTCATAGAAATTCTGTGCTGGAGCAAGCACAGTTGTGTGTTATTTTCACAGTATCCTCTTCCAGTGGGCAGTTTCTGTCTGAGTGAAGTAGGATAGCCCTGAAATAACCTTTTTTTTTTCATGTGTATATGGTTGTGCAGATATGATAATCCAGCACAATGCAATTCAATTAGAGAAATAAAAGGTTAGAGAAAAAAGTGACAATTCCATTTATTTTGGCAGCGTCTACTGAAAATCACACACTTTTCTTTTTATTATTTTGAGGCAACTGTAAGAAGATTTCATTGCTCTCTAGAAGACACTAAAACTGTAATAAAATAAAATAAAAAGGCATTTATATTCCATGTCATTCTCTCCAAAACTGTGATGAAAACTCCTTTGTGTTAGATATTTTTAAGACTGACATGGTTATTTCAGACTTCCAATATTTTTCTGGTCCAGAGAGGGGAATGTTATTAAAAACACTCACAAAAAAATTGTTTGCATAGACAAGTAATACAGTATTTTAGAATATAAATGGAAATGGAAATTACTTTCACTGGCTTACTATACCCTGTTTATCATTTTGTACTACAGGTGATGCAGCTGTTCAATGGTAACTAGAAGAAAGTCTTTAATATTTTGGGTTGCTAGGCACAAAATACTCTATTTATTTGCCTCCTGTTAGAACTCATTAAAGGCAAAGTAAAACTTTACATCTGCAAAATGGAAGTTTTTTCTAAACTAACGATTTTGAGATAAAATGTTAAAAACCAAACCTACCAGTAGTCATCTGCTCTCTGTCACTGTGCATGAAATCACATTACTGCACTGCATCACTTTTGGCATCAGTCTCTCTTAGTTATCTCTTTCCCCATAAAACAAGATTATGCCTATAAGTTTGCTTCAGTAAATTCTATCTGAAAGGACACAAAACTGTCCTTAATTAGGCAATCAAAGAAAAGAACAAAATTGTCTAAGCCTAAAACGTAGTAGCAATACCTTTTCATGTGTTGCTGCTGAGCCCATTGTGATCATTTATGAGTACAGGGATAAGGTGTTCTTTTTTAAACAGGTTCGTTTGGAAAGTAAGTTTCATGGTCTATTGATCTAACACAGCAAGCCTGTTTTTTCCTATGTACTGGACAACATCTAACAGCACATGTTTGCCCTCTGTCTTGGGCGCCGTTCCTTGGGGTTCAGAGGCAGAGAGGGCAGTGACCAGCACAGCAGCTGCTGCAGCCCGACTCCCTGCCCTGCGGATGCCTGAGCCAACCCCAAAGTGCTGGAAGCAGGACAGCCACATCCGTGCAGTGCCATGGAAGGAAGGACGGATTGGCCTGGGAACAGCGTCACACCAAGTTGATTGTTTTCAGGCCTCGAGTTTGTGTTTCTGCAGGGTGAGAAAACGTGCCCTAAGGGGCCACTGGCTGGCTCTAAGTTGCCACAGGGATTTTGAGAACAACGTTACTCTAGGTTGAGCTGAACTGAAGGTGTGAGACGCAGAAGGCTCAGTTTTACCTCTGCTGTCGGCCCCTTGGGTGATTGAAGCCATTTCATTTTTCTGTGCTTCAGTTTTCATAATGTGAATTGGGGAGGGTGCTCTGGCTCCTTCCTAGGAGAGGTTACTCCCAAAAGATGCTCTGTGAATGTCAAGAGTGTTGGTGATGTGTATGTCAACAATTTCAGCAGTGATGTAGTGACTGTTAAAGGCAAGTTAAGTGAGGCAGCCAGGTTAGATCATACAGTTACCTTCACAATAACATTTTTTTCTGCTGCTTTATTCTGCTTTTTGCACTGTGATTTGAGCACAGTTGCTGCAGCAGGCTTTACACTCCCTTTGAAGTGTGATCTGTTTTTCCTGCTGAAATTCAAGTTTCCTGTAGTGGCTACATACTAAAAAGATTCAATTTCAGCACAATTCCACATCAGAGGGGAGAGACGAAAAGTGCAAACCTTTTAAAATCCATTTAGCCTCTGTGTTGCATTGCTCACATTACAGACCTGGCCCTCCTTAAGGAGCTGAGACTGAATGTAGGAAATAGTAGAGGAAAATTACTCTGCTAACCCTTAGGGGGACAGGCATTCTGTTAAACACAACAAACGAGTGAGCGCCACAAAGTTACATTCAGAAGCACAGCAATCATTTAGTTACAGGCAATTAACAATAGTCCTCCAGTAGCACAGGAGCAGTTCTACTCCAAGGGAAAACACATTGATTACTGCAGCAGTAGTAGATTGCTTTCTAAATAAATAGCTTCAATTTAAAGCAAGATTTGTTAAAAGCATTTTGACCAATGGCTACAATTTTTTCCTTATCAGGAGGCTTTGGCCAAGCAAACAAGTGAAAGAGACAGCTAATTAAAACAAAGCATGTGTCTTCTCCAAATATCTAGCATGATACGGCTGGTAATAAATGCACTCATAACGTTTTTTTCCTAATTATTGAGCATACTTGTAGCATACATCTTTGATCTTCACCTGGCTTTAATATTTGACAAACTTCCTTTTGCTGTGTTATGCAGAAAATTCACTTATCATAGCTGGAGTCATAATAAGAAAGTAAATAAAAGTGTTCTGTCAAAGATTCATACCTTTTGACTTATATGACATGCTGCAGGGACTTTACATTTAATGATCTGTGATAATTTAAAATTAATTTTATTTGTTAATTACTTCTCATACAGCTGAGCTGTTAAGAAAAATATATTTCAAACATTCTTTTTTTTTTTGTGATTTATAACTCTTTGAGGACGTGATTTATAGCTGTGTATTCAGTTTCTGAGCCTTTTTCAAAATCCAATTACAGTCTATCTAAGGTTTCAATTTTGCAATCACTTACGCAGATTGCTCAACTTCATGGACTATAAGTAATCCCTCTGAAGTCAACAGGACTATTCACAGAACTTCAGATTAGCACATAAATAAATCTTTGCAACTTTGTACCCTAAACTGATTTCCATTCTCTGCTTGTCTTGGATGATTTAACTCACAAGGAGATAAGGTCTGGTTAGAGGTAGTTCTCAGTTTGTCTAGGTATACTTTCATAAACTTCAATTATTAAAAGAAAAATAAAGATAATGAATATGATTTGGAAGGGGAGCAAGGCCTGTTCTGTCACAACATGCAGCTTTGGCTATGAATGCGTGTGTTTCTTCTAAAGGAAGAAGGGAGCTGACTAACACAGGAATCTCATTTCAGACATCAGCAGTAAAGATTAGGCAGAGTTTAGGTTAGGAACAAAGAAACTCATATGCACAGTTTTAAAACTGAGAAGTATTTGCTTTTTTTCCTCTTTTGTTTTTTTCCTTGCTGCTTAGTACAGTATTCATTATGGCAAATGGTCTTCCCAAAGTATAGCATATGGAACCACAGCTTTGTCCATATTACGCATACCCAATAAGCATATAAACAAAATCTATCCACTACTTTTTAGGATTGTTTGTTTCAAAATGTGAAACAAAATCTGTTTGTGCTTAAGGTACCTAGATGGCCTTATGGATACTGCTGTGAATAATTGCTGATGAATATTGCAGGACAATAATACTTCAGATAACAGTAGAAACAGATTTGGGCTATTCACTACCTTAATTGTGAAATAATTTCTTAGCACGAAGTATATGCTTTCTGCCAGCATAGGCCATGCATGCCTGTAGATGTCTGCAAAGCTGACTGAAGCTGGTTAAATTTAGTTGTGGTTTACAACATAGTTTTCAATGCAGTGGTTTCATTTTCTTTATTAGAATTATTGAGACCTAGCTATCTTGCTTTATTTTTTATATCAATAAATAATGTATATTTATGATTCATGTATGAAAAAGAGCTGGTTAGCTTTAGGATTATGTACATATAAGTGAGCAAATGCAAAACAGGGATCTTGTTAACCTATTCATTAGTATGGCAGGTAGCATATCTTGGTGCTGTTGGATTTCCAGTGTTATTAGAAGAGAGACAGTAAATTATTATAGTAGAAGTATATTCTTATCGATGACATTTTTATTTCTTCTGAGAAGTGTGGGATATCTGTTCCCAGCAGGACAATAATTACATTGACTATCTCCAACAGTATGTTAGCTCAAAAGAGGATAAGGTTGGAAAAAATACAGATACGGCAATATTACTGAAGTTTACTACATTTAAATACATAACACTGTATTTTAAAGGCAGTATATAACATAGGTTGAAGTAAAAAAGTGTCATGATGTGGAACTGCAGCAATCTCTTGTTAGCTTCCCCAAATTAATGAATTGTATATGATTCAAAATCTTCTTGATTAGGAGAGCGTCTATTTGCTTATTGCACTACAGAAATCAGAGAGCCCACACAACTACTTTTTTTAGATGCTCTGAAAGAAATGAATGTAAAAAGCACTGGGAGGTGCAAAAAATGTGGGGAAAAATTTGAGTAGCGATTTCCAAGGATGTAAGATCATAAAACATACTGTTTACATTTTTACTGAGAATAGCATTAATGAATAATTTAGCTCTGCATGGATTATGGGAACAATTTGTGACATTTTATTTTAAAATATTTTTGTTCTTGCTAGTCAAGGTTAGAATTGCATAAAGAGAAGAACTATGATAAAAGTGATACAGAAGTTGTTTTAAAAAGGAATCTGTTAAAGAAACCAACTTGTTTGACACATTGTCAGAAGTAAGATGTGTCAGAGGAAAGTTAGCTTCAGCCATACACTAACTAATCTTACTAACCTTCTTACTGGAGTTGTCCTAGTCCCATTTTCTAAAGGATGAGGAAAACCTTACTGATTGAGGAAATGGTCTTATGAAGAGTTTCTATCAGGCAGAGGTCTTTAGTCTATTAATTGACTGACTTTTAGATGAGACTGAGTGTAAAAAAGTCCTGAGTGTAAAAAACCTCACTTCTGGTGAAGTTTGGGACAAGAAGGGAACTGATATTTGACTCTTGGTCCCATGTCATGAACCTCTTGGGTGAATAAACCTCTGCACTGCTGAGTGCAGTGACAACCCGAAGACTTCTCCAATGGCCATAGGTGGACAAAAGATCAATTTCCATCAAATCCAATTCAATTTCAATTCCAATTCTAAAACCTGGTGAGGATCTTGTAAAAGCTTTTCCTGCAGTGCAGAATAAAAACTGAATTCTTTATACATTGGGAGATATGTGTGTATAAGGTCTTAACTGGCCAAGTGGATCAGAGTTCTACAACACTTTTGCTTTTATTGAGACTCAGAGATTCACTGCAGTGGTCAAGTAATTAGGACAAATTAACAGAAGCTGAAATATAAAAATCATTGCTCTCATATTTCATGTGATGAGTTTCCACTCAGAAATTTCAGAAGAATCATGAAGCTTCATGGTCAAGTGAGATGTAAACCTGCAGTTTCTTTGCAGAGGTTAGAAAAGAACTAGTGTCTTTCCATTTTTAAGTCTTGTCACCCATCACCACCACTGTGTGAAATTGTGTCCTAGTGATTGAAAATGCTCATGAGATCAAAAACTTGACAAATTCAAATCTGTAAATAATAAATCAGATTTACACTATTAAGAGAACGACACTGTAATTTAAGGTGCTCATCAGCAATTTCATTCATTAGTCATTAATAACCATATCAAGACAACTCAGAATTACTTTCTATTCAGAATTTGCCATTACATTGTACAGGAAATATGGGTATGATGTTTATGCATTGATAAATGATGAGTTTAAGTATGCCTACCTACTTACAGGTTTCCTCAAGATGCATTCCATCTAGGAAATATTAACTTGTATATTTTTCAAACATATTTTCTCATGGACAATTTCAAACAGATTAAATCCTTTTGTCTAAACAATTTATTTCAATGAAATCTTTTTTTTTGTTTTTTTTTTTGTCCTGACAGAAAAAAACAAACCCTTGCTTTAACTACTCCTCATTAACTTGCAGTCAACAAAATCCATATATGCCTACTAAGAACACCAAAAACATTTCCAAGATAAGAAATTAGAAAATACTGTGAAAATGGGAAGAAACAGTAGTAGATGCTTTGAAAAAATGCATAAACATATGTTACCTGCTCTTAGTTCTGGTGTCTGGCCCAGGAAAAATACAGGTATATTATTACTCTTTTAAAATAATATCAATATCATTTAAAGAATAATGCCAAAATAGAATTTGAGATTATTTTTGCCTTAGACTTCTACTTGCAGACATGCAGAGAAGAATTTCCACAAAAATAATCACAGAATTAGATAATAATCTGTATTTACAACATACTCTATACTTAAATGAGACTATAAAGACTTTAATGCATCATGAAAGTTGTACCTGTCAATACATAACAATGTAGAAGAGCATTATTTTTCCCTATCATTACATTTTTATTTACTACATTGATAAGCTATGGGCTTGTTAATTAAAAAAACTTAGGAAAAAATAGAATTATAGTATGTGATCCACCTCTTATATCATCTGCAATATGTGGTCTGTCATTAATAAATTTGTGCTTAGCTGCTGTCAGTACCACTCTCAAAATTAATTTCTAGAAAGTTCCCCTACCTGGCTGAAGATTAACCTGTAACTGCTACAGAAGATGGATGATAGCCATCACCAGTAAGTAACAAAATCAGCCTTAGATTATAACAAGTAGATTTTTTTCTCAGACAAAAGAGAAAATAACCTGATTACTGTAAAGAGGACAGGGATTTGGTCAACAGCTGAAGGAAAGGAATGACAGTTAAATCTCCTGGGTTTTGATCACTCTTTTTCCGATTATCTTTTGAACAAATTTTGTAGGAATGAACTAGAAAAGGAAACAGCATTGTCATTGTCATGCTTAAAATGCTCTACTGCCTTTAGCTTCGAGTTAAATGCTCCCTATGCTCAGCATCCAAGGAAATTTAGGAGTCTAAAAATGGCTAGCTGGCAGCAGAAAAACATAGATCATAGGCTTTCTCCACTGGCATCAAAAAGTAAAAGAAGCTCAGGCAAAAATAAAGGCTCAGCTCCCAGAGATGCCGAGCACCAGTGTCGACGCCAGAGGGAGGTACCAGGGGCCTCAGACTTCTCCCGGTCTTGGATGTCAAAACTGAGTCCACTTTTCCTGCACAAGTGGCATTAGAATCCAGGGACACCGCGTTCTGCTCCCCTCCTGAAATTAATTCATTTCAGCAAAGGAAAGGCTCCTGCTTTCCATTCCAGTGACACACTAGGGAAAGAGTGGAAGCCTCTTACCCCTGCCAGGCACTGGTTAGTGGTGGGGACCACCGTCGGATGGACCCTGCTTGTGCTTTCTGCGAGGTGAGTGTTGTCCCTGCTGGGCTGAGCAGCAGGAAGATTAAGGAGGATGCATCCAGGTTTTTCCAGTAGTTTAGGCTCTGGATTTCTTGCCCTTTCAGAGCCTTGTAGGTATGTCTCAAATATCCTCCCGGACTTTTAAATTTACAGAGAC
Organism: Calyptomena viridis; assembly: GCA_013390005.1. Classification (NCBI taxonomy): domain Eukaryota; kingdom Metazoa; phylum Chordata; class Aves; order Passeriformes; family Eurylaimidae; genus Calyptomena; species Calyptomena viridis. The sequence continues at coordinate 25,661 of WEIV01029929.1, read as the reverse complement.
TATACTGACCAGGGCAAAGCAGGAGTTGTAAGGGTGTTTAAAAGGCTTAAACTTTGTACTTGAATCCCCACTGCAGCGTTTAGCCCTAAATACCTCTTTTCCCAGGAGCGCTCTTTGTTCAGTAGCAGAGCTTTCTGCTTTGCTGTCCCTTTTGATCCTGCTGATAATGTTCCACATAGGAAGTTTAAGAAGGATTATAATTTCTTTTTCAGGTATGCAGTGAACATTTCAGATTCAGCACCTTTGTTGGCTTGTACTGCTGGGAAAAAAGATCACTAACTAGAAAACCAGCTAAAACTAATACCTCTGCAAATGTCTAGGTGTGCAGGAAGCAAGTTTTCCTAATTGTTAGGTCCCAATTGTTCTGAGTCAGCCAAAATCAGAAATTAATAAACAGCTAAATCATTCCTAGCAATGAGACTAAGTGTGGATCTAAACAAGGAAACCTAAACTGAAAGGTTGTCATGGTGATATACAGGAGACTAAGCAAGATCCTCTTCCTAGGAGACCTGAGAGACTAGCTCAAAATTTATCTGTCATGTTTAATTTATCATTTCACTGAAACAGTTGTCAACATGCAAAGCGTGTAGAACACTTGTATCAGGTACCTTTTGTTTTTTGAGGGCACAATAGACTTTGCTTCCAAATCATTTTCAGAGTCAGCCTTACTTAAAGAGGAAAAAAAAATATTTTGGGGAGTTTTTTGCTATTTTTATCCTTTTACTATTCATAAGGGCAATTAAATATTGAGGTTACTTCCCCTTAAGCATGTCATCATGGGCCACATACTGTAGTGTGTTTGACTTACTAAGTTCTTCAAGAAAGGAAGCAAGGAAAGTAGACTCTTGCAAAATTCATGGAAGCACACTGTTAGATTGAAAATCTGGTGGTCACAGAACAGAGAAAACTTATGTGTTGTCAGTCTTGGAGCTACTGCTTATATGGAAGAGAAAATAAGGACTCATCATGTTAGTTAATTAAGTATTGGTTTTAAAGTAATTTAAGTCTTAAAAAAAAAATCTTTATTTTCAGTGTTCCATTGACTAATTTAATTAAGGACAAGCTGTTGGATTTCAGTTTTTTTTTGGGTTAAGCTCTTTCTCTGGATTCAAATATCTCTGAATTAAGAGTATATGACTGCTTACCGGTATATTGTTGACGTTCAATTTCTTAATAAGTTAATTTTTCACCTCAGTAAATTTAAGTGTGACAAATGCCAGGCTAAGCGGAACATCTGGTTATTCACATCTGCATCTCTTAAGAAGCAATGACAAGAGTTCAGAAAAATAGCTACAAATTAGTTCTATTAAATTAATTTGAGGTACACAACAATACATTTAAATAAATTGGTCATACTATCTTTACGGTTTCCTTCTAAAGTTAGACAGACTTTGCATGCTACAAAACTAAATTTAGGGAAGACATCACTGCTTTGACATAAATTGAGATGCCACAGTACTTCAGCACCACAGTAAGAACCTGGTTTGCTCACCTTTACAAACAGTCTGAAAAAAGCACAGTAATGACAGCAAAGTGCACACACTGCTCCTGCTTATTCTTTGGTCTCTTAAGCCAGTGGGATGCTGCATGAGGGTGGGGAGTGTCAATCCCAGGCATGTGGAGCACCCGCTGGGAGGTAAAGTGGACAAAGTGGGTCTGGGAGCCTTGATTTGCAAGAGATTCTCCATCACTCTGTAATCATCTCTGTGGGAGATGGCTGTGGCCATTAGGCAGGCTGGAATCAGGGGATGTGAGTGGTGAGGAGAAAACAGGAAGGTCCTAACAAGTTTCTGTCATGATGTTTCACTTCAAAAATGTTGATGTTAAACAAAAATGTTAGAATGAAAATGTCCACAGTCAGACTATGCAGGAACTCTCCTGGAATGAGGTTTAGGTTTTCTGATAGAAATAAGACGTATTTTTGTTGGTTTTTCTAATATTTGATTTTATTTCTTACAGAAAATTATTACAGTCGTATTATCTATCGTTTCCTACTATTTTTTCTCTATTGAGCCTTTATTAATTTCAAAGTTAATGAATTATTAAATGAATCTTTTATAGAGATATAATTAAAAGGTGTTACTGTATTTTTTCCAGTGACAGCCAGAATTAAAAACGTCCTTTCTGTTTTATTTTGTAAGTTGTACAAATTCGTGGGGAAAAATAATCATTGACTATTAATTCTTAGGTGGCCAGAATTCATGCTTGGATCAGAAGAAAGCTCTACAAACTGACTGCCCCTACATTTTACCATTTCATGGAGAAAAGCTGAATATTTACCCCTTTTGTGTAGAAGAATGCTGGCATGCCGGCGTCCATTTCCATTCTCGACATAGCACGAATAATTCCCCAGATCTGCCTCTTCAACAGAGTCAAGAATCAATGAGATGGAAACCTCTTGTTCCCCGAGATGCTCCTTGAGAACCCTGAGAAAAAAACAACCATCACTGCTATTCTGCGTGTATCATTGTGGAGAGTTGGATAATCATGACATAATAATGCTACTTACAACTCTCTGACTTCAAATTTGGCTATGGTTTGATGCAATCTCAATTAAATTACATCAGCCCTTTTCTTCCTTACCTCTAATGAGGTTTGGCTTTGTAAATGTTAATGAAAGCTTCAGTTTATTGCCTTTTTTAAGCAGAATTATATGCACATTGATAATATACCATTGCATACTCTGACGGAGACCCTGATCTATGAAGTCTTGGAATGTTAGAAGAAAGAAAAATGAAAACAATTATTTCAGGGTTTAGAGTCCCACCAGGAGACTGGGTCAAACCCAGTGTTTGTGCTCTTTCTGAGGTTCTTCAACATGCCACTCAGAAAACCATGTGTTTATGCCATGGTCTGAGGGATTATCTCTAGAATGCATTGTAAAATTTGATTATGTATTGTAAAACAGTAGACAGAACTGGTATACCAGATACTGCTGGTTCATACAGATGATAAACAAAAGACTTCCTGTGGAATTCTCCACCTGTCTTTCCCTCTTAGCAAGCCTATCAGTGGTTCTAGAAACCCAGGAAAGCAAGTGAGAAATTGCTCCAGACTGCTCCCTCATGTCACACCTGACAAAAGAGTTGGAAACTGGCCTTTCTGTTCCCGCCTCCATGCAAAAAGGAAGTTGTAACAGGATTCTTGTCACCTTTTTGTCAGTCATCAGAAAGTAAAGCCATTGGAAAAGCTTTAGAAGGCAAAAGATAGCTGATCTGGTTGTCACATGCCACTTAGGGTATTGGTCTTGACCTTTATAGAATAAGCTTGAAGTACACTGTGAAGAAAGATAACATAGGTACCCCCAAAATGCCAGGCAGTGGAAGGATTTAGGAAAATTTATTTCCAAAGATGAGAACATTAAAAAATTAAAGAACATCAAAGCTAATAGTCCTTATGGTGTCAAACACGGGGCATGAAAAGAGTGCAAAACTATCCTTTCAAAGCCTTCTTAATGCCTTGGTTGGCCCCTCCCCTCAGGGCTTCCAAGGTTGTCTGTGAAAAAGTTATCTTTTCAGGGAGCTAACTGCTCTGCAAGGCTGGAGAAGGAAAGACATCCAAGCTGTTCGTGGGAAAAAATTAAAAAAGAATGGCTTTTCCAGGCACAAAAGATCTCTAAGAAAAATGAGCCCTTACTCCTCATAATAATCTTGCAGAAAAAATGGTTTTCTGCACTTACATACACTGTGGTGAAATGCTCTTCCGTTTTGCCTGTATCTAGGGATGATTACCTTGAATCATCTTTATGTGTTCTTCTTGCTTTTGTTAAAGGAAATGTCTCTGTTACTTTGGTTTCACTGAAGAAGTTCAATGTTTAGCTGAAAATGAGTTTGACTTCATGTCTTTTGATGACAGAGTAAATGTCCATGTAAGAGGTGAAGTGAAAAATAGGCTAATTTTCTTCTCTTATATAAAACCACTGTAGATAAAACATCCATTATTACTTAGCTTCCTCTGCAATGCATTGTCCTGATTTTCTGGGATAGAGTTAATTTTCTTCTCAGTAGCTGGTACAGTGCTATGTTTTGGTTTTAGTATGAGAATAATTGATGAGAACATTGGTGTTTTAGTTGTTACTTAGCCCTGCTTATCCTATCAGTGTCTCATGCTCCACCAGTGAGCACGTGCACAAGAAGCCATCAGGGAGCACAGCCAGGGCAGGTGACCTGAAATGGCCAAAGGGAAATTCCATACATTAGAATGTCATGCCCAGTTTGCTGTGGATTGCTGCTCGGGGACAGGCTGGGCATCAGTTAGTGGGTGGTGAGCAACTGTATTGTGTATCACTTGTCTTTCTTAGGTTTTATTTCTCTATATATCATTTTTTATTACAATTATTATTAATAATATATGCTTATGTTCTTACCTCGAGCCAGAAGTTGTTTTTTTTTCTGATTCTTCTCCCCACCTGAGGGGTATAACAGGGGAGTGAGTGAGCAACTGTACTTAGTTGCTGGCTGAGGTTAAACCATAACATGCACATTTAGATTCACCTTCATTTCTGGGTTTATCCATGATACATAGACACAGTGATACACACATATACAGAATTATAAATGCAAAAGGAATCCCTTCAGATTCAAGCAGATACTTCATATTGGATAGGAGTTGGCATGCTATGTCAAGCAGGTAATTCTCAATACAACCCCCTTTTTTCCTTAATTTTCAAATGAGGCAGCAGTTCTAGGAGGAATAGAAGTAGATTACATGGATGCCAGATCCTCTCTAAAACAAGTATTTCTGTAGATATAAGCAGCTCACATAACAGGATGCTTGGCTCTCAGAAGCCAGATAACACCCCAGGAAACTCAGGGTTTTTTTATGGATAAAAGAAATCAAAACATTACAACAGGGAATTCAGGTTTCAGCATTTATTTAAGGCTCCATTTTTGAAAATACCTTTTTGACCTTTTTTTTTTTGATGTATTTATTTTTGTTTATTTCCTCTTACTAACTATTTTAATGATTGTTATTGTAGACGGTCACAGTTTGAAAAACCCACTATGTAAATTCCAGCTGGTCAACACTACAGCACCTTTGGAGCAGCTATTCTGCTTTTGCAGCTCTCTAATGTCAGATCTTGCTGAGGAGTGCATTTTTCTCTTCTCTACTGGTGGGGTCAAAAAAGTAAAGGATGCATGTTGTAAAAACAGGGTTCAGACCCTAAATGTTCCTGAATTAATCTGTGATAAAAAGTATTACATTAACTATGGGAAAAAAAATAGACTAAAAAAAAAAAAAAAGAAAAAATAGCTTTTTCTTTTACCTAATGTCACTTTCCCAGACTCGACTATCATCCAAATCTTCAATAAACTTCTCCCCTTTCATCCAGTAGATCAAAGGACTGACATCTCCACTATATCCAAAGAAAGCTCGGCATGTTAGATTAGCAGAACCACCTGTTACAAAAAATGTAAGAAAATATATTATTTCAAAATTTGTAAAAAACAAGTTTCATTTTTAAATCAGTTGCTTTTATTGATTAAAGAAAAATTAGTAGATAATTTCCAAAAGTATCTACTTTGGAACCTAGTCTTGACACTAGGTTCAATACATTTTCTGAAAATAAACACAATAAAAATGAAATTATACATAAGAACAGGATTAAATTTTTTATTTATTCACTAAGTTTTCTCTTTGTTAAGGAAATCAAAGACTATATTTTTTCAAAAGGACTTAGCTTAACCATGTTTTGACTTAACGAAAGTTAAGTTTGTGAAGTTTTAACTTAAAGAAACATTTCCATATTTACTCTGAAAAGGTAAAGGTTAGATAAAATAGATCTGCAACTAGTTAGTGTGTTGTGTTAGTTTAGCTTTGCAATGGTTTCTGCAAAGAGGCTGTATATATGTTCCAGGGGACATCCAGTGGAAAGATGTATGCTCATTGCTAAACTCTCTTAACAGGAAAGAATTAAACACTGACACTTGAACTCACTGACGTGTGAACTCATTCTGTACATTGTGCATCACGTGTCGCTTAAGAATGGGAATAACCATTAGGAAGATGCAGCAAGAAGCAGAAATTCTATATATGTACAGTGTTACTTATTTAATCATTATAGTGAAAATTAAAAAATGGAATATGCCTCCACTTTGGTTTATTTTCACTGTGTCTTACATTGTGTTTGCACCGATTGGCTTTGGAGCTTCATCTAGAGCACAGACAGGGATTGAAACAGTACTTTGCACACATTTTGTGTGTTGGTAAGATTGGATAAAACAGGAGGACAGACACATAGTTAAATATCTCCCATTCAGTGCTGTAAAGATATTTGTCCCAACACACAGCCAGCTCTTCTAAACTGCTATGTGCACTCCTTTAGTGGATAATTACACAGTGATTTAAGGAAGTGTTGTGATTTAAGGAGTGTTTTTTACCCGCCTGAGGAGAGTATTTTCATGGTATTTATATTACTGCTGAGACCAAATTTATATTTTATTTACACTTTCAGTTTTTGACTTCAGGATTTTAAAGCTGACTGGACACAGCTTCTGGACAAAAAATTATGAAAAACATTGTTAACACTACTTCAGTCTGAATTGAGATACTGTAAGTAGTCCATATGGGTTCAATGAATTTCCTTAAAATACAATGCTCTGGGTGAGGACCTGGTCCTTAAACATATGGCATTAATATCTGAACATCTTAGTTACTTTCTGGCATGGAAACAAATGCAGGATGCTGTCTAACAATAAGATGAGTAATTATTAAATAAATGTCTTGTTTATCTGAAATGATTTATGGTTTTCTGTAAAAGTATGTGACTTCTCTATTTGGCTTGAACCCTCACATCCACACCATAAAAGGTGCAGAATCAAATGTTTGTGTTCAAAATGTGCAACATCAAGGCAAGTACCATCTGTGCTTCTTTCACAAGCTGTTTAGAAACTCAGTTGCTTTTAGTCATTTCACTAAATTTTGGTTGGAGCAACATGCTTTGCCAGCATGAGAACATGAGTATCCCAGTACTTGAAACTAGGATGGAGAGAATTACTCATTTGTAATCAAAGAGTGTGATATAGAATCTCTGAATAATGAGAAATTACTATCTCATATAATTTAGAGCAAAGTTACCAGATGAATATCTTCAGTGTGGGGGGCAAAACATCTCTTTTTAAAGACAACCAAAGCTCCTGTGTCCACACTCCAGGGAGCAATGGTCAGGACCAGTTTCTACCTGGAAATTCAACTCCTTAATCTCTACACAGCTCAAGAACTGCCATTTGGAAGCACTGGGGGAAAGATTTTTACAATCTTGAAGCCATTTGCAGTGAATGAGATGAACACCAGGACACCACTTAATGTGGGTCAAGTACATAAAAACCTGTAACAGAACATGATAAATTTCCTGGTTGCTTGCCCAGGAAACCCCTTGCAAATCGAGTTTTCTGACAGCAGTTGCTTTGCAGATATATATCAGCTTTTTTTTTTTTTTTTGGTTTTGCATCATAGTTATGATACTTGAACTTGTGAAAATGAAAATATAAAACCTTAAAGCATTATGAATGTCGGCCACAGTGGAATCTGTTCATTCTCAAAATGGGAGAAGGTACCTGCACATCTAAAGCCAAAGCAGGCCCCTGTGATAACTGGATAACTCCCATAACATTATCTACCAGTCTTAGAGAGAAGAGAGATACCTAATGCATCACTGCCACTTCTTGGGCTTTTTTCCAGAGCTTTCCTACCAAGCCAAGGCCTGGTTGAAATTTTATAGCTTTTAAGAGCTGGCAAGATCACAGCTACAGAGACTGTAGCTTTTGGCCAGTTTATCCATGATTCACAGAGATTAGACACCACAGGTGCTGAACCATCACAGCTCTCCAGGCTCCTGCAGCTAACAGGTACTCACTCCCCAAGAGCTGATTTTTGTACTTAGAGGGCTTCTGAGCCTTTTACAGGTGAACATTCATGTGCATAGATTTATTTTTTAAAAATAAACACCTCCTGTTAAGGGCAAAAAATGTGAAAAGTAAAGAGTTTGTATGAGGCTGTATTTCTTATCAAATCCTTAAAGAAATTTTCCCCCCTAAATAAAATATGTAAACATATTTTTAAGCATAGAATCCAAAGCTTCCATTCAACATGAAATAGTTACAACTGAGAAATAAATTAGGAAGAATAAAATGGCACTGAGTCGCACTGTGTTGACTGCAATTAGCCTGCCGGGGATTCTGCTATAAATTACCCGTAAGTTCTACCTTGACCAAGCTTCACAATAAGCCAGTGGGAAGTTCATTAGCAGGTCATCAGGAAAGATTCAGTGACCAGCTAATGACCGACTGTGACCATTAACGAGGCGTTCTGTTACTCCAGAGCTCACAGCTCTTTGCAGAGGGCATGGAGCTCCCTTGGTGAGGCAAAGAGGTTCACAGTTGCAGGCACGTGTAAATAAAGGCTGACCGAAGGGCAATAGTACGAGTGGACAGCGAGTTTTGGGAGCACACTTTGATGTCTACTCCAGAGCTGCCCTCATGAGAGCGAGTGGATGAGTGTATGCTGGAGAATGGGCTTCATTTTTCCCTAGAAATGCACCTCTGAAGTGAGCAGACAGAGGATGTATATTTTGGCACAGAGCAGCTGCTCTGCATGGGCAATCTGCTTTTAAGAAGACTGAAGATTTTTAGAAAATGCTTAACATATAAACATGCAACATAATAAATACAAGAACTGCTTTGCTTTATCTTTAAGCTAATATGCTCACACTTAAACCCAATGCAACTATTTCCCTCCATGTGTTTTCTGTGCTGCGAAAAACTACAGAAGTTAATTAAAAACCATAAAAGTTTCATGAATGGATATGTATTGCTTTCCATGCCAGTAATTTCAATTTTCCTGTAAATGCTGGATTATTACAGTTTTATAGCCTATCTTTGAAGGATTTTAAATTCATGTTTGAAATTCACTAAACATTTTCAATTATATTACTAGGGAAATTAGTCTCTCTCTGTCTGCTTTGCTGTGAGATACTGTAAATTCATGCTACATCCTGGGTAAATGGCTTTATTTTGTTTGTTCACGAGGGGGTGGGTTGTTGTGTTAGGATTTTGTGTGTGTGTGGTTCGTTTTTTGTGGTTTTTTTTTTTTTTTTAATGGACCTTGGAAAAGTTGAAAGGCATGGGAATAGAACTATTAAGTGAAACTGATAGTGTTGCTATTTTTATTAGCACCCTCCTTAAAAAAAAAAAAAATCAAAACACCTTTAAGAAGGGATAAAGAGAAAAATTAAAATTTTGACTTCTCAGTATAATTATAACTTTTTAAACTGTGAAATAATGCAATAAAGACATGCAAGAGAACACATAAAAAGTAAGTCCAACTGCATATTTCTCCACACTTATTTCTGAAGATGAATATGCTCTATATGTTCTTACTATATTGCGTTTATTTTTGTAAAAATTGGAATATATAGCACTACATGTTCCTGCTTCTCCCTGAGATAAAGTCGCATTGTCAGCTCTAGCCAATTGGGTTCAAACTAAATTAGTCCAAAGCTCTTTGCCACCTAAAATAAGAGCAATTTTTGTTGCACAATATGCTTCCAAGGAAGCACAATAAAGCGTGCTTCCTCGAAGCCAGCAAAGCAGAGCAACACTGATTTTGTGTTATTCACCAATTGTCAACTTTGGGGCACTCTGCAAACCACTGCTGTGGCAGCCTAAGTCCAGCAGAGGGCACTGTCTAACTTACAAACATTACCTAAAAAAACCCCCCACCAACCAAACCAAACCAGTAAATTCCTAATGTATAAGTTCTAATGAAAAACATCAGCCCGCTAAGAACCTGCTAGTTGTAATTAGTAAATAGTGAACAAACATTACCTAAAAAAATGTCGTCTAAGTTACACTTGCAGCATTAGTCATGCAAATTGACACACACCACAACAGCACCCTTTCCAGCCTTTGACTCGACAGATTCATCAGTGAAGGACAACCATTTTTGTTGAAAGCAATGACAGTAATCAGACATCTTCTGCAACCTCTTTTTAGAGGAATCTTCAAGGATATATTATGGAAGTGTTTTAGAGCCATGCTCAACATCTAATAATATTGAGGGCCAAGAGTGGAAATGTTAAATTCACTGGATAGTTGGATTTTCTTTTACTGTGCAATGTAAACAATTTACAAAACTTATGTACAGGAAATACCCAGGCAATACTTACAGATATACCATTTATTTGGAACATTAACATCTCAAAATGATATCATAAAAGGCCAAGCAGATGCAATCAAAATCTCTCACACAGGAATTAAATACTATAACTTTCCATTCAGGAGAAAAAATAATGACACAATATCAGTCTTCAACGTGGAGGGTTGTGAAAGCTGTTAACTTCCTAGGTGCGATAGATCAGCAGCAATTCCTCACAAAGTCAATGATCCACTTGCTTTGCCAATGCTCTCTGCCAAGCCCAGAGGGCAGGTAACTTGCTCTGGTTTTCAGGGAAGTCTCATCTCCTAAAGCAGCTGAACAGTGGTTGAAAGCCTTCATGCAAATGTGATTAAGAAAAAAATATAAATAAAAAAGGAAAATGAGGTACCATATAGTTTTCAGCCATGTGCCTTGATCATACGATCATATACTCAAGATCTGTAAGTATTTTCTCAGAGCAGGATGAACTCCAGAAATTCCTCTTGATTCCTTCCTTTCCTACAGAAAGCAACACCAACTGCTGTGCCTCCCTCCAGTTTACATACATATTTTTGCATTCTGGTATCTTGTACTCTCTTCCCATAATGTAACTGTCTTGCTGCATGTTTCATATAGCAGGTCAGGACAAATTAAAAAAATAAAACAAAACAAAGCAAAACAAAATACTGTTTTCTGAAATATAACTGTAACCTGGGGAAATTTTAGTTTCATTACTGAGTGGTAGGTTTTGAAATCTTCGGCAAGGAATCGGGTCTGGTATCCATACAATTGTGAGATGCAATGTGTAAATTCCCTCTACTTTGAATTCAGTAGATGTAGGTTTGAAAGGGCTGGGTATAATCATTCCACTAAGTATTATCATGCAAGCATCATACAAAGTGCTGAATGTGATTACGCAGCTATATTTCTTCATTAATAGGCCTGTTCATATTTTGCTATGCTGCAGAGTGGAATGTTAATTGCATGGGAATCTGAATTACGTTTTGAATAAGTCCTTCAGGCCATAACTGTGTAAACTTAGAGTACACACTAACATTCCTTCACAGTAAAAAAAAAATCAGTGGAAGGTTTTCGACAAGATCAGAGAGAGATTGCAGCTTTTGAACTTCTACTGATTTAGTATATATCACTATTGGATTTAAAAAAATCCCTCCCTTCAACTTCTGATTTTTTTTTTAAATTGAGGGGGAAAAAAAAAAAGCCTAATTCTTTTTCATTACAGTTTTCTTTGTTGTTCTTTTTACTAAGAAAATAATCCTCATCACCATAGGGCTAAACTTGTTCACCTGCACATAGTTATCCACTGCCATATGAAAAACCCCTTGCCTTCCACGGCTTCCATCTGCTGAATTACAGTTCAACAGCAGGACACTTTATGGAGACATCTGTATGTTGCTGCTAACACGTTCCCTGCCATCAGCCCTGAGATATTTGAGTCTGCAACATTTTATAAGGTGCTACACTGAAACATGCATGGTAAAACAGAATTAAAAAGAGTATTAAAGAGAATATTAAAATTTTGTAGTGGACTGCTTCATAGCCTGTGAAGGAAAGGAAACCAACATCCTTTATGCTTTGAACAGGCTCTTTAGGATCAGGACTGTTAGAAAGAGGGTCAATGAAGACAGCAACCTCCACAGCAGACTGCAGAAAATGAAGTGATGTATGGGACTCGGGGATCGAAATGCCCAGCACATCTCTCAGGTACATAGATTGTTAAACCTGCCCTCGTTTCACAAGAGGTAACAAAACCCGTGAACCAATAATCTTGATTTTCCTAACGGCAGGCTCTCCTCTTGATGGATGCTAATGCCGGGCTGATAAATTAGCTGTTCAACAAGTATTTTTCACTCCTTCCTTTTCAGAAGTAGAGGCTGGAGTGGGAGACTGCTATAACAAGCATAAATTATTGTTAAAGAAAAGCCACCACAATTGTTTTACAAGCCTGACTTAACTTTTACTCTAGAAGCTCATATTTTCTCTTTTTTCCTTTTTTACATTTACAAATACTTTTTACTGTGCCCTCTCTGTGAGATCAAAAAATAATTTCTTTTTTAAAGCTTAGCTGTTTTTAGATATAAGTTCCAAGAAAATACCCTAGGTAACAAAATATCTCCGATTGAAAAAAAAAAAAAAAGGGGGTTCTAAATGTCACACTTCACATGTTTTTTAGCTTTTACAGGCTTATGACTTGGGAGCTTTAAATCTGTTCACTCTGTGCACAGCTTAATATTGTTCAGTGTTTTGTTTCTGGATTCTCTTTCAACCATACTGCCTTTGATTATGGTGGTGTGGTTTTTACATTTTAATGATGTTATAAGGTAAGAAAACAACCAGCTCAAAGTTCCCACTGCATAAAGGAGTCCCATAAGGGCTCCCATAAGGGACTGTATGGTCTCTTCCTGGGCCTCAAAAGAGAGTCAATAGGTCACACACCTGGGGATGCCACCACATCTCAGCAGTCACTGACCACCACAGAAGCTTTGAGTGTCTTTAGCTTTGTGAAATAAAGTGAAGACTCTAGGTCATATTTTGGCAAACTCCTAGAAACGCAGAGGGGTTTCCTGTTTATCTTTTCAAGTTTCAGGGAGTTAACATTAGGCAAAAGTAAAACAAAAAAAAAAAAAAGAAAATTATCCAATGTGTGTCTCTCTGGTAAAGAATATTTATTGATAAGAATATATAATGTCCTGGAGTTCTGTAGGTGACTCTGGTCCTCAAGAAACTAGAAACCTGGAATAATTTCTCTACTAGTTAAGGAGGACAATTTCAAGCTATTACAGCTCTCACTACGTTTTTCTCCTTCCCAAAGAGAATCCAGAGGCAAAGCAGTAGCAGACTCAAAGGACTTTGGTGATTCTCTTGGTGAGAACACAGCTGTTGCTAGACTTTTTTGGCTGAGGGGCTACTAGAATAACACAGCTCCCTTTCCACTTTCCTTTAACTCTGATAAGTGGATATAATTGACTTTTTTTTTTTTTTTAACCTGAAAAGTGTTGTTCCAGCAGATAAAATCATTCAAATGTCTTGCTCTAGAAGTTTAGTTATAAATCCTGTTTTCTTGTTCTTTCTGAACAGAATATAGTGGGTTTGCTTTGGTCTCTTGTGAGCATTGTATCAAAAACCCCTGCTAATAAATCATGGCAACCAGCTACGGCCCCAGTACCTTCTCCCAGCCTCCCTCTCAGGGTGCCCTGCACTACACTTTCTGTACAAAGAATAGCAGATGATGTTCTGGATTCCAGATAATGTTAAATAACATACAATTTTTTTTTTCCCAAAAGAGGTTAGCTCTGGGGAGCTATAGCAAACAACTTACTATGTCAGATCACACTTAAATGTAAATATCAATGATCTTAAGGAATTGACTAGGCAATTCACTTTACATAAAAATTCAACTTCTTGTGGCTATTTCAGCCCCTAACTGTTCATTTGGTTGATTTCTTTGGACATAGAATTTAATGAACAACATTAGAAACTGTGTTTTACTAGAATGTTTCACAATAGCTGCTCTTTAGATGCTTTTAAAAGAGGGATTGTAGTGTTTTACAATCATTAGGTAATTTGAGTGCATACAACAAATTCTCAGCTTTGGAGTCACACACATATATTAAATAATAATCTGTGCTTTTACTTTCCATTGGTCAGCCTGTCTACTCTTTTCTGCTCTTTGCTCTTTCTTCATAACCAAGTCTACTATGGATTGAGTAGGCTGCAGGGAATTATCTGGACAAGGAGGTATTCTGAAAAATACAGTAGAGATGGGCTGCATATAGAGATTTTTTTTAAAAGTAGAGCTTTTGGAAGTAGATGCACAGTGCATCTACACCTTCTAGGTGGATATTAAGGAAAACGAGACTCCAAATAACAAATAATTAAATACCGTTTTCCACAGGTGATCTTTCTATTCAGAACCCACTGGAAACAGCAGTTCTAAGATTTTCCATCAGATCAGACCATATGATGGAACATATTTGGAAAAGATCCAGACCAGTTTGGCAAACATTTGAATGGGGAAAACTACTGTTCCCATGAAGCAATGTGGCAAAACGGGATAAATACAATTGAAATAAACCACATCTATTATGTGAATTTGTTTCAAAAAGATGTGAAATCACTTGTCTGTTCAAATTTTCACCAGGAAAGCCATTAAGAACCACTGAAAATTGAAGCCCTGATGAAGTGAACCTGTTGATTACTAATAAAAAAGATAAATAAAATCAACGCCAACTTTCCATTTACTGCAATTAAGTCTCTGATGGTAGGAAAGTACTTAATGATTATTTATACTGGGTTTTCCTATGTGAACAAAATCATGGAAAAAGTTTAAATGTGCTTCTGCTTCAAATTGTGGTGTTCCCACCTTATATCATGAAGATATTGTAACAGACAAAGAAAATACTAATTCTTAGCATATCCTTGGAAATAGTTTGCCATTTAATTAAGTATCACTTGGACTAATAACCGTTTACAAAATTTAAAGATCCAACCACATCAAATATTTTTTATTGCATAAAAATAGGAATGCAGGCTAGGAATAGCATGCATAGGAAACAGCACTATGTTCCCTGCTTTTGCATGGTAGTCATTACATCATGTAGTCTTTCTGTTTCTCTTGCTCTATATTTGTGAGTTAGTCCTGTTTTCCTAAGAAAGTGAAAGAAAATCAATCAAAACAAACCCCTCTCATTTGCAAAGACACAAATGGAGAAACTGCACTACTTCTCCATGACAAATATGCTGTATTCTTGGATCATACACATGCTGGAATCCACTGCTATTGATCAGCTTCCTTTCCACATGAAAGACAGACAGACTATATCTCAACGTAATTGCATATTGAAAGACAACACTTAGTGAAGGCAGCTGCACAAATGCCTCCAATGGAATAAAAAGAATCCAGCTAACACTGCATATGTGCTACCTGACTTTAAAGGGAAAAAGTTTAGAAATTGGGGGCAAGCTTGAATTCTTGATGCCATACCCTGCTTTCTGACCTTTGGGTGTACAAGCCAGGAAATCCACATCAGACCTATGTTGCAACCAGAATTTCCACAGGGAAAAATGTGTCTGGCCAAAGGATTCCTGCCACACCCTCCTGGGCCACACAGCCTCCCGCCAGGTCCTCACTCTGTATGAAAGCTGCTTTTCTACAGCAGGGAATGCCCAGTGCTCCCTCATTCTGGTTTTGAGGTGAGTGAAGACTTATGATCTTCATTCCCTTCCACAGACAGTAGCTTTTCTTGCATCACATACGCAGGAGGGGGAGAGTTGTTCTTTGACTCCTAAATAACACCTGCTCAAGGACTGGCTTCACGCCGACTGTTACTCTTTAACAGGAAAATGGCCTGGCCAGACTGGAGGTACGGTAGAAAGAAGTAGAGCCTGATGCCCCAATCTGTGTTTCAAGTAGGTGCAGTCCTGAGCACTGTAAAAATTTGATTCTCTCTAAACAACTTCCTTCTCAAGAACAATTAATGATGAAATTATTTTGGTTACTTGCACATTTTCATCAAGAGGAGTTGCTCTTGAGTACTGGAAAGTCTGAACAGCAGCAAGGCTGAAATCTTGCAGCAGCCACGTGGGCCTCATTTCTCTAGTCCATCTTCATTCTCCTTTAGTTGTAATTTCCATGGTTCCACAGCAAAGGGTCCTGCCAGCAAAACTTCTGAGAGATTTAGGTCTCCTGTATCTGAAACCAATGCCTGAGGTCAGCAAGCAGGATGAGAATCCTTGTTACTAACATAATTGTGAATTTCCTAAACAATTTATATGACCTATCCTCCTCCTGCTACATGATCACCAAGGCTGTAATTTTTAGAGGCTGTTGTCATTGTGGGTTTTGATTTTGTGTGTGTTTTTTTGTTGTCATTTTGGTTTGGGGTTTTGGTTTGGTTTTTGTTTGTTTTTGGTTTTTTGTTGTTTTTGTTTGTTTGTGTTTTAGTTTTTGGATTTGGCTTGGTTTTGTTTGCTTTTTTGTTTGTTTGTTCTGTTTGTTTATTTATTTTAATTTTCTGAGTGTTTTGAGAGTCATAGGAGTTGTAGCATTTCTACAATGTAGAAGAAAGTGACGGAAAATTTCACCTTGCTCCATTCAATCCCCAGAAATACAGAGCACTGTCTACAGTTGTTTGTGCTCTTAACAGTTTTTGCAGGTCTCAAAGCAAGGACTAAAAGCAGTGTTTGAGTGACAATAGAAATATAAAGTACGACAGCTGCTGGTTACAGGAACAGAGACAAATATTCATTATGCAATATTTATGATACAAACTGTGCAAGGAGAGAGGTGGCAGGCTGGTGTCTCTGACAGCACAGGTCTCTGCAGAGGTGCAGCTGCCACCACTCAATGGTCCTTTATCCCCCCAGAGCTGAGGCTGCCAGTCATCCCAAACTGCACGATGGCTTTTTAATGTGGACACCTGTCACGAGGGACCAGGGTAAGTTTGCATAACCCATTTGCACTTGTGACTTAAGAGCTAGAATTTCAGTCCAGGTCTGGGAAAGAAGAAGAGGGTGTATTAAACGTTGCACTACATAGCCCACCACCTGGTCTACAGAACACCATTGCAGCTATAGGTTTTGATTTTTATCGAGGCAATAATTTGTAAGTGCTGTTACAAACTACTGGACAGTAAAACAATGATGTATTTTTAGAAGGTGCTTAGTATATTGTTTACTTTCAGTGTTTTGGCATTTAAATGGTATCCATCCCTTTAGAAATGTGCTGTAATTGCAGACATATGAAAATTAGTATTGTTTATAAAACAGTCCAGAATGAATGGCTTTAGGCATTAAGTATTGCATGATTACATATCCAGCCAGTTTCCTATATGCATAATGTACACTCTCAAAGGAGTTTAAATCCGTATGTATCTTAAATGAAGTCATATGGATTATCTGAAATAAGAATAGTGAGGAGAAAGAGAACACTTTACAACACTTTAATGTTAATTTAGGATCACTGATATTCAAACACAAAAAGTGGGAAACAAAACAGTTACCTACACTGAATCAGAGCAAAGATCTACTATCCCAGCATCTTGTACCTGTACCATTTAATTACATGAGGGCAAACATGGAGGTATGACAATCATAGTCCCTGGAAACAGCCTTCATTCTATGATGAAAATTTTTCAAGGCTTCAAACTATAGATATGCCAATAACAAAAAGCCAGTCGACACAATGAGTGTCGTCTGTAAGCAGTTTGTCTGCGTTCTAACAGGATCTGCGTATGAAACAGAACCAGGAATCAGCTTCATTAGCATGAAGATACACTGAGAAAGAGAAGAAAAATCCTTCTGATAGAAATTTAGCAATGTGCTTTTTTAAAAAATGTGCATTTATATGAGAAGTTAAAATATGTAAATTTATTGATATGATAAGGAGCAGCTAAGTGATCTTATCCAATTGAGTGCTTCATCTCCAGCTTGTTATCATTTATTTTCTTCAGTTTTCAGGACAATCAAAGATAGCTATAACTTGAGTTTGGAAAGAGCTGTTTATAGTTTTTTTTAAAATGCACTAGATTTTGGATAGCAAGTATATTAAACTATAAATCACATAAATTATTGTCCTAAAACACTTTATAGTGTTATATGATAAAGTTCAACTCTAAAATAATGAGGTAATTTAAGAAGCATGAAAAAACAGAGGAAAATAATAAAAAGCAGAGGGAAAATGCAAAATTGTTCCTATTCTAGGTGGTCATTTAAAGATGAAGTGAGGATTTTTTTCAAGACTGTGATGGCAGGCAGCACTTCCCTGGTATCAAAGGTGAGTAATGGGATGACAAGGGGTGGTTGGCCCTGTATCTTCCTCTGAGAAGTCAGTCACTAAAATGAATACCTGTCTTGGTGAATGTGAAAGAAAAGCTGATACAATAGGAACAGTAGTAATTTTGCAATGTCCTGCTCACTTTTTTCCTCTCATGCTACAATAAGGAATTCTTGTAAAAGCTATTTCCATTCTGAATATTTAGGTTGGTATTGTGTGGAAGGAGTAGCTGGGAAGCACAAAAAGATTTCTGTTGAGGTTAGGACCTAACCACTTCAAGGGAAAGCTGGATGATGGTAATGAGAAGACATCCTCTTAGTGATGGGCTACTGGGACCTACCCAGTGACACTGCAATAGCCTGAAAGCATGTTCTAGAAAAAGGCTGAGTTGAGAGAGGGGGATATTGCTGTTTCTCCTCAACCCCCCCAACTCCTGTTGCCCATGTTCAAACAGTCATGCTGTCTCATCCTATCCATCCCTCCCCATTCTAAATGTCTCCTGCAATTGCCAGTACCTCCCTGCCTAGAGACAAATCCAGGCCTAGATTTCCAGTACCCAGGTCAGGTGAGAGGCAGCCTGAACCCTGTTAACATGGAGATTCATCTTACACCTCTGTCTGCCCATGTAAAGTTAGGAAGGCTGGAATTTGCCAAGCCCCTAACATAAGAGATCATCAAATACTATGAAATTACTTTGTCTAAGGAGTCATCAGGAAAAATAAAAA
This sequence comes from Calyptomena viridis, assembly GCA_013390005.1. Lineage (NCBI taxonomy): Eukaryota > Metazoa > Chordata > Aves > Passeriformes > Eurylaimidae > Calyptomena > Calyptomena viridis. The sequence goes on along the minus strand of WEIV01029929.1, from coordinate 7,007 downwards.
AGTCAACAAAATAAAGAAAAACACTGCAAAAGAGATGTGGGAGAACTGTCTGAGAACAGCCACTTTCCTCCATCCTTGAGAAAGATTCTTCTGCTGTACATTTAAGAGTGGCGTTAAGAATAAGAACTAGTTAAGAGCAGCAGTTTGCCATTCTGACTAAAATGAATCATTCCTAATATGATTAGCACATGTTACGCATTAGAATGAAACTGAAATTTAAGTTTGAAAAGAGCATTTGTTGAAAAGACAGAAGAAAAAGGTTGACATGACATTTTCTGCATAAATGAAGACTTTGAAGGAAAAAATTCTGCTTTTTAATATTCATTTTAGAGGTATTTCTATTAAAAAAGCTATTAGTTACTCAAATGTCATTTTTATGAATAAAAACTTATCTTGGTGACATGGGAGATACTGCAGATGAGCTCTTGTTCATGTAAAGAGCTGTAACCCTCAGATTTTCACTAGGAAAGACAAAAAAATGCAGAGCTACTAGCTCACCTTTTCACTAAGTGGGAACATGAGAAGCTCCAATAGATTATTTAAAATTGCAAAGGAAAAGTATGAAATTGGTTAGACAGGAATAAAAACATATCTTACATAGAAATTTTACAGTTTTATTTGTCAACTGACTGTAAATGCATAATTCATAGACTGGACATATTGGGTTCAAAAGAATTAATTTTCTATGGCTTAGACAGGGGGATGAAAACCAGAGATTTCCAGGAGACAGAGTTTGTGATAAAAGAGACTGGCTATTTTATTGATATTTTTTCTGTCTCCTATCTTATTTAATTTGGATAGACTAAGACCTCAGAGCTGCTAGCCCAGGATAGTCACAAAAGCAAGTCTGTACAGTTAAACAAGATGCTGGGATTTCTCCCAGGATTCGCAGAATCTGATTCTAAGTGATGCAGGAAGAAATTTCTTGGATCTTGACCCACCTATGTTCTCAGAGTTTTTAAACTATATTAAGGGGAGAAACTTAGTTGGGACTGAGGATCTCAAGACTTCCCTGGTAGAAAACTTTGTATCGATGATCTTGGAAACTCTTATATGTCTTTCTGCCTGGAAACATGGACCTTGAAAGTCCAGTTTGAACTTCTCAAACCTCTAGATTATAGACTGCCTCCCTATTGACCATCTCAAAACTCAGGATGCAGCAAGATCTGTGCCATACCAGTCATACTGGACAGTAAAGCTACTTCCAAGATGACAGCTGTAGCCCACAGGAAATTCAGACATCCAGCTCTACTGATTAAGTACAAAACATCCTGCATGACTGCTGATATTCAAGACCAGGACATTGTAATCTTGGGGATCTCCACTGACTTGCCGTAAATCTAAGACACTTGATTTAACAAAATGCTGTGAAGCTCATTTGTTCTGGGTGAGACTATCTTTTCCCAAAAATTTCTGTCCTCAGCACTTAGGTGTAGTTCCAGCTCTGCTGCATGTGTTCTGTAGGACTTTGAGATACTCACCGACGCTTTCTGTTCTAATTTGCCTGCCACCAGGGCTGAGAGAAATTTGTCCTCTAATTCTCTGTTTTTTTTAATTAAACTACAGGGGCAGCAAGTCAAAGAGATTCCACAATAGAGTCTCCCCAGCATCAGCTCGATGGATGAGTAGGCCTGGATATGTCACACAGTAAAACAGTATGCAACTATAATAGCTAATATCCTGAAAGCAATACAGCTGTAAAATGCTGAATTGGATCATCTGTACTGCTTCTATACCCAAGTTTATTTCTTCTGAACCCCATCAGTGTTATAACTTAGGATGTGTTGCTTCTTGTAGATCTATCAATACTGTTTCATGTGTACAAATCAGATTAAAATTTTAATGGATGCTTCTTCTACTGCAGACCAGTAAATGTCGCTGTGATAACAAGCACTGCTAGTTACATTTGTGGTTGCTCATTTCTTCATTCACTATTTCTTCATCTGTTCCTCAAAGAGGTCACTTGTTTTGGCAGGCTACTTGAAGAAGTGTGAAGAAAAGAGAATATTTATTAATGCATTTATATAAAGGGTGTCAAATCTAATTCAGTATAATTTGTAGGGCAATATTACTTTCAGCTTATTAGGAGAAGAATAAACAAAATTTGAATGGCTAGACACTGGAAAGGGCTCTAAACAAATTGCTAGTGAAACCTTAGCAAAAAGCACCCTTGTTATCACTCTGGTCTAGGCTGCACTTCTGCAATGAGGAAACTGCTTAACACTCTGTAAGCTAAGAGATGACTCATATGGCTTCAAATTAAGCATTTACATAACTGTTTATAGGCTGGGGGTGTTGCATCATAAGCTTCATGGGGGAAGAGAAGAATTTCTCTCATGTTCATTACACACCTAAAACTTCCATTCTTTTTCTAGAAATCTTCCTGTTTCTAGTAGGAATATTTTTGCAATATCTGTTACAGTATTCCAGATATCTTTTTACTTATTTTTTTTTTACTACTGACATGTAGCAAACATAGTGCTTTTGGGATGGTTTTGTACCAGAAAGGCACAGGAAAAATGACAGAAAGAGAAGTAGCAAAGATGCAAATCAGGGAAAATACTTTGTAATTTAATTCATTGTATTAGAGAAGGAAATATATGTGGAAGAAAAATGAGGGCTAGTTACTACTGTGTTAATCTTATATTGATACTCCATATCATTAACCTATAATCAAGACAAAAAATCTAGCTGCATATGATACAGAAATAGGTATATGTTCTTACACGGGTGTCCATGTACAGTTTAATGTCTCAGGTACTATTATTTCTATAAGTCTTTAAAAATACACCCTGTAGGTGTAATTACTGTTGTAAGTGGTATTGTAATAGGGATGAATTTGGACCCTAACAATAATCTGATGGGGATTTACTGGTTAGAGACAATATTTGATAGAAGGTAAAGATATGAAGAAATTTAAACACTCATCACAAAGTTAGAGAAAACACCTCTAATTAAAATCATTCTCGCTTACATGCTATTTAACCAGTATGTGCCACATGTGTTAATTCATAGAATCATAGAATAGTTTGTGTTGGAAGGGGCCTCCCAAGATGATCCAGCCCAACCTCCCTGCAATGAGAAGGGGGGTTTCCTATTATTTTCCTGATTTCACTGTTTTGTTCTGTTTCTGCAATCCACTTGGGTCTCCAGATTACATAAACTTTTACTTGTTTATTTTTACAAAATTATGAACTTTGCATCTTCTTCCTATGGGTAGTATATTTTATTTTTGTACTGCCTTTGTATAGACCATCTATGGTATACTACAGTGCTCTTAAATAGCACAACAACTTTTCTGGCTGGCTTTATGTTTTCTGTCCAATAGAACACAATTAATACACTTTTTTCGTGATTGCCAGCATTATGAGAAATCAGCTGCTGAAGTACTATCTGGGCTGACAGTAGAACTCCCATCCTAGTCTGGGATTTCACCCACTGCCTTCACAGCACCGCAGCATTTTGCATCATAGTACACCATCTGTTTATGGCTGGCAAAATAACCCTCAGCAATACCACTGCCCAGCTCAACAGCTATAGTAGTATAGCTGTTGTAATAGTTAGTAATGAAATATTAAACCATTTAAGGCTCCCATTGCTGTGAGATAAATACATGAGGACAGTCCATATTACTCCTTCTATGCAAAGGTGTATCACTTTGGAGTCTTTTATTATGGCTGAAGAGTAGGGAAATAGAATCTGCGTGTTTATGTGGACTAAAAATAAGAGGGTCATTCCTCCATGGGTCCCTGGACAATTTTCACTGCTCACAATTACTGATGTGCTCTTGTATTTCTGGCTTGCATTACCAAGTAGAGCCCTGTCCAATGCTGCCTGTCTCCCACCACCAAATGCCATTGTGATGAGCACACTAAAAAACGGTGTGGTGAACTGGGAAAAGAAATATGAGAGTAGCTCCTTTGATGAATGGTAGCTCCAAGATGAATGGTTAAACCTTAGTCAGCTGGAGGAAGCGGCTGATTGTGAGGAGCGAAACACAAAATCAACCCACGCCTTGCAAGAGAGGATTTTATTTCTGGTGTTAGGGGATGAACACTTACTGTTAATACAGAAGGTAGTCATGGAAACACGGTGACTGCAGCAGAGACCTTTCAGACCACTGAGTCCACATCCTTTGTGCAAGATATGGTTTTCATACTTCTAACGTACTTAGTAGATGTTAAACTGATGTTTTACTGGAGCTTAGCCAAAAGACCAGCAAGAAAGTTGTATAATTATGCAAGAGATTTGGACAGAAACCAAGACAAGTGCTTTTAGATTAAATGCTATGTAATCACTTTTTATTCACTATAATGCTTTAAAATTCTCTAGAGTGTATCCCCTTTATTGGTAGACTGAAATATATTCCCTTTGGGAGAGTATTGGAGGGAATATTTGCCCTCATGAAGTAAATATTTATTCTCATTCTCTTCCCAGCTGCCGGATAAAACAGTGGTGGTAATAGTTGCTTTGCCAGTTTTGCCAGTAATCCCTGTGGCTTGCTTGGATTTAATGTATGTCTTTGTGTAGGGGGTATGGGTAATAAGTCAATTTAAATAATCATTCTTTTTTCCTCTTCTAAATTCACAGAAAACATAAGGTTTTTACACATTAAAGATATGGTAAAAAAATTCTTTGCTTTTTTATGCATAAAATGGAGGACTACCCAGAGACTGTAACATCATGGGAATGGACCTATTTAGTAATGCTTCCTAACAAATTCTTATCCTCCTAAGAAAGGCATCTTAAGTCAATTAAAAAGTTCGTGTATATAAATTGCTTGGAGCTATTCAAGGATGATGATTAAAATAAGGTGAAATTTGTAATCCTGTTCATAGAGAATGTAACTTCTTTATACATGGGAGAAACTGGAGTGGGTATAAGGCAGAAATGCCTACTATAGGCTCATTTGCAAACAGAAAGAGTCTAAGTAGGGTGCATTGGCTCTGATTCAGAATTGTGAGAGTTCCAGTTACTCAGGAGATGGCAGAGAATTCCCAGTAAAATAACACATAGACCATGGTATACCTACTTCCTCACATATACACAAAGCTTTTATACAAAAAAGTAATGTTTTTTCCAGAGGAAGAATGATGCAAAAGTATTTGTAAATTCAGATGAATTTTCGCTGACAGATTAAAGAAAGGTAGAAAATATTGAGAGAGGTTTTTTGACACCTTCAAATAAACTTTGTCAACATTTCTTATCCTAATTTATTTTATTTTGAGAAATTACTTACTCTGACAAAGGAAAGATATTCCAAAGGGGATTAAAAACAAATGCAACTTATTATTTTGTGGTGAATGAAAGAGTTGGCTACTCCAAAGTGAGACACTGCATGACATAATTGTTGCACCAAATAT
>WEIV01029928.1:176867-194569 GCA_013390005.1 Calyptomena viridis | reverse complement strand
CCGGGGGGACATCCCTGTGGCCGGGGGGGACGTGCCGTGGGGCGGGGGTGCTCCAGGGCAGTGGGTGCGTTTTGGGGACACGTTCTTTCGTGGCTGGGGGTCCTGTGTTCGCCTTGTGCCCCCCCGTGTCTGCAGTGTGGGGGGGTGTGAGGTGACACTGGGGGGGTGTGTGTCCCCCTCCTGCACACCCGGGTGATACTGGGGGTGTGTGTCCCCCACTCCTGCACACCCGGGTGACACTGGATGTGCGTGAGGTGACACTGGGGGTGTGTGAGGTGACCCTGGGTGTGTGTCCCCCCATCCCCACACACCCCCGTGTGAGGTTGTCTCCAGGAACTGCAGTATTTGAGCTCCAGGGTGTGTGTGGGTTCACAGCAGGTCCATGTCCCCAGGGTTATCTGCTCACTTGGAAATATGGATAAGCACCAGATAAAAACATACCCGGGGCTGCTGGTGACATTGGCACTGGAGGCACAGCCAGGTGTGTCCAGCTGGATGCTGGATACCCATGTGGCTCTGGAACCACCCAGGGTGGGTCTTTGGGGTGCCCCTTTCCTGGGGGTGCCCCTTTCCCAGGGGTGCCCGTGTCCTGGTGTGAGGTATGGCTGCACCCTGGTGTTCCTGGTGAATCCATGCTGGATGTGCACCTATGGATACAGCAGGTTTCCCTGGACCAGGCTGGTGCAGGGAGTGTGTAACCTCTAGGTAGGTGTGTTGTCCATGTGTGGGTGTGAGCTGTTGTTGTAGATCCATCCATGTGTATCCAGGCTCCTCAGGTGGAAGCACCTATGGACATAGATACTCCCTGTAGTAGGGAATACTGTAGATACAGCCAGACCTCCTGCTGTGGATGGGAAATGCATGTTTTCCACAGTTGTTGGTGCCTGGCATCCTTCCCATTGGAAATCTCAAGAGGAGGAGTTGTCCCTCCTGAACCTTTTGGGGCATTTAGGGGAAATATCCCTGTCATAAGGGGAACCTCCTCATGGAACTTTGGGATGAAGGCTTCATCTCCATACTGATGGACTCTCACTGTTTTTCCTTGTTGTTCTCAAACTTCCTCTCCCTGTGGAAGACTCGGGGTCAGGGATTTTGTCTCCATAACCATGATCTCCTGCTGTGTGGCTTCCCTGAAACTGGAGTGCTCTTGGAGACTCCTTGGGAAGCAGCACATCCCTGTAAGGTGAGTGTGCCCATGAGAACAGTGTGGATCAGGGGCTCCTTCATCCCCTTAGGAGGCCCTGCTGTGGGGCTCAGTTCCTAAAAAAGGACATTTTTCCACTGAAATCATGACTTCCACCCCCAGTGTCTGGAGCCCTCTCCATGTGATATCCTAATTCCATATCTCTATTTTTAGAGACCCTCAGGACATCCATATTTCTCCTCAGATATTCTTAATACTTCTAAACTCTCTTCTCCTTCTCCATCCCTCTTTGTGTTAAACCACAAAAAGAGGTTTTTTCTCGCACCCCCCCAAGAACTCCATGGCATTGGATGCCACCACTGAGCCTGGAAAAGAAGGAGCATCCTGCTGGGGTCATCAGCTTCCAACCTGCATCACTCCTGGGCTGCTCCCCATCCCAGCAGCAGGTGCCTCACGGGGGCAGAGGCTTCCAGGAGAAACGTGGATGTGGGAAGGAGATCCAGGAAGCAGCAGAGCTCCCCAGCTGGCTCGTGTGCCAGCCCTGGCTCTGGCTGGGAGCTCACAATCTGTCTGGTTGCTAAAGGAAGCGGGATGTGTTGTTGGGGGATCTGGGAGTACAGACTGTTCCTTCTTCTTTTCCCTGGGCTGTTGCTTCCCTGTGACTTCAGCGTGTGTTCCATTGACTCGGGAAGAATGCCATTTATTTACTGGATCCACAAATCCAGGGTTTTTTCCTCTGTTTCTTAGGAAGTCGTGGCGTTGAAATAAAACAGCAGATTCTTCCCAGGCCTGTGACTGTAGAGTTGGACATGTGGAACTGATGCATTTGGGGAAAGGAGGTTTAGTGCACAAATAACCTGAAAGAAACAGATTTTATTTAGTCAGATCCAGTAAAACTTTGCTGACATAAAGGTCTGGTTAAAATAGATTAAACTGGTAGTGAAACTGTCATTGTTAAGTGTTTGTCTGGAGGAAAAAAATCTCAGCAGTTTGTTCTTGACTGGTTTATCTATTATATTTATATAGTTTTCTTCCTTTCCTTGAAATTTTAACACACATTCCTGAAACACTGCCCCACTAAATTTTGATTTGAAATCTGAAACAAGAACAGTTCCCAGAAAACAGCAGTGATTATTCTCCTGTAATACCACTTTCACTTCAAATCTAGTATTAGTTTAGTACTTCTCTCTGTCTGCCTTCAGATGCTCTAATTCATATTTTTCCTCGGTAGAGTGTAAAGTAGGAGCAGATAGGTAATATATATAGTAGAGAGATTGTATTTATATATATATATATACATACTATGGGTAGTGCTGTGCTTGTCTCTGCTACCTGCACAGATCCCAGGGCTGTTGTTGTTCCCTTTGGATTCTCGCTGTGCAGAGATGGCTGTAATTCCTCATGTTTAGGTGCCATTGGTGGCTGTGACCTCCAGGGGGACTGAGCCAAGTCCTGCCTGTCCAGCCCCTGCCCGGGATGTGGGATAATGTGGGATAATGGTCTGAGCTGAGCAGCTCACACCCTCTCCTCACCCTCCTGCCAGCTTCTGCCGTGGCTCCAAGACCAAAATCCCTCCCTTTGTGTGGAGTGAACTTTCCAGTGACAGGATTCCATCCCACACGGGATTGAGGAAGAGCCGGGAATGGAGGGGGAGGGGGGTTGGTGGGGATGGCACGGCTGGAAAAGCCTCTCCAGCAGCAGCTGGATGCTGAGCAGTGGGAAGCAGTGGGAATGGGGGGGGGTGTCCCGGGCTAAACCCCCCCCCGGGGGTGAGTCAGGGCCCTGAGTCCCAGGGCTTGGCTGGGATTTGGGGGTTAAACGGTGTGGGGATGATGGGATGATGCCCATCAGCCTGGGGGGTGGTGGGCCCTGCTGTTAATTCCTTGAGCATTCCTGGATCAGAGCAGCTGAGAGTCCCAGAACTCCTGGAAATGTTGTGGGTGAGGTGGGAGCTGGAATTAAGAATCTTAAAGTGATTAACTGGGTGAGTTTAGCCTTGTGATGACAACCCTGTGCCCCCCCTTGCTTTAGCTGAGAGGAGAATCATGGAATCACAGGTTGGGTTGGATTGGAAGGGACCTTAAAGACCATCCAGTTCCAGCCCTCTGCCATAAGAATAACTTAGATTTAAACAGAAGCAGTTGTTGGTTTAATGATTAAGTGCTTGGCTTTGTGGTGCCTGTGCAGTGGGAAGGTTAAACAACAGCACTTGTGTCGCTGGGAAGTTTTATATTCAGCAAACACCGATTTAAAAAGCCAAAGGTGATTTTTTTTCCTGTGCCAGCCCCTCTGCAGAAAGCCCAGCTGACTCCTGGGGTTTCAGGCTGTGTTCTTTTGCTCCTCCACGGGGGTTTCAGCCTGGGAAGGGTGGATTTGCTGGAGCTGTCGGTTCCTTTAGAGGCTGGAGCAGAGCACAGCTCGCTTTTCCAGAGCTCCAGCACCTCCGCAGTGCCAGGGCCGTGGGAAGTGCTGCCTTTGTCTGTGGGCACAGCCGGGAGAGGGGGACAAATGTAGTGTCAGTGCTGAGCGCAGCCCTCCTGGAAGTGTCCCGGGGAACTCCTGGGGCAGGGATTCCATCCCAACCACCGCCTGCCGGCACCTCAGGGCTGGGAGCTGCTGAGGCTGTAAATGACTCTCCTGAGCCTTGGCTAAATGATGGCTCTGACCTCGGCTCCCGGCACATTTCACTGCCTCCCAGGAAAAATGCTTGTGACTTCCCACCTTTTGTGGGGCACAGGGACGGGGTTGGGCTCCATTAAGGGTTTCTTCCATCCCTCCTCCCGCGCTGCTCTTCCATTTTCTGCCTTTCCCTCTGACCCCCAGTGCTCCGTGCCAGGTAATGCTTCCCCCGAGGCTGAATTCCCAGGTGCTGCAGGAATGAGTGTGCTGGGAATGCTGGTGAGGAAAATCTCACCGCGGGAGGCCACATCCCTTTATCCCATGGAATCACCGGGGCTCTGTCTGGGGTGGTTTGATTTGAGAGGGTGCCTGTGTGGCACTGCTTGGAATGTGTGCAGGGATCAATCCCTCAACCTTTGGGACTGAGGATCCCGAGGAGGTGGAAGAAGGGAGGAGGAAATCATGGCTGGGAGCACCATGGGAGGGTGAGACTCAGGGACTTTGTCACTGGGAAAGGCCCTGGCACCAAACCTCTGCTCTTGTCAGGTCACACTTATTGAAACACAGACAGATCCTTGTGTTGGTGCCTTCCTGGAAGGACAGAAACCTGATATTTGAATTGTCAGGCAATTAAAGGCTCAGTCGTAGCTGAAACAGGAGCCAGGGAAAGGAATTATGACTTTTGGAGCCGTGATTGACCTTTCAGGTTTTGTTTTTAACTCTGTCTAGTGAGTTGTAAAACAATGTGGTGGATTCTCCAGCAAGGAAGAGAGAGATGGAAAGCTATAAAGCAAGGAAGGAGCCAGGTAGCTCAGGTGTCACAGGAGGATTTCTCCATGTGACAACATGTGACAAGGGACCTGCAGCGTGGGGTAATTAAATTAAGGAATACTGAAAACTGAAAGAATGGAATTCTCCACATGTCATGGAGCTGCCACAGTGAGAGGCTACAAAACACAAACACTCCATTTTCTTCTTCAATACTTAGAATATTATAAATAGCTATTTAGGGGGAGTTAGAACTGGGTGATCTTTAAGGTCCTTTCCAGCCCAAACTGTTCTGTGAGTGTGTGATTTATTTTCTACTTCAGTTTTGCATATTCCAGAGTCCAAGAGCAGAACCTCAGTGATGGGAAGGAAACCTCCTCCTTGGAGTGGGCTGGTTGATGTCCTGTTAGATCCCTGTGCAGAGGTGGGAGCTGTAGGTCACAAAACGTGGATGGTGGGTGAGAAATGAGGTCCAGCCTCTAAATAAAAACACTGGGGGCTGTTTGGTGAAGTCCCAGCTAAGCTGTTACACTCTGGGGCTGGGAATGAGCAACAACCTGGCAGGAAAAGAGGGAGTTAAGGACAGAATGAGCTTTAAATCTTTCTTGCACAGAATCCCTGTGCTCAGGTCTGCAGCTAAAGGCATCCCTAGCAAAAAAACCACCCCAAACACCTCGATTTCAGGCTGGAAAAGCCATAATTTAATTTCTTCCTGTCGTATCCAATGGCTCCTGGTGTCAGTTCAGGGTCTTTCTTGACAGCAAGTTGTAAAGAGGAGCACAAGGTGTGGAACCTTCCGAGCAGCAGCAGCTGCTGCTGACGCAGGAAGGGAGAAATGGTTCATATTTTTAGTTCAGCATCAATCCTCTCCCAAGGCTGAGCTGAGACACTGCAGGAGGTGCCAGGGAGGGGAGGGTTGGTTAATTCTCTTTGCCCCTGGTTGTTGTGCAGCTGTGAGAAACAGGGAGAGGCAGAGGGGCTTCCACAACCCCCAAATTTGGATTAACCAAAGGCTTCCTGAGCTTCATCCAAACCCTGCAGTGGGACAAGTCACTCAAGGAGAATAGAGGCCTGAGGAACATGGAATGATAGTTTTTCAGGGAGCTTGGAGGTCAAAGATTTGAAAAGCAATTTTTTTTGGAGAGCACTTCCCATCTGACCCTTTCCCTGCTCAAGGCCTTGAAGCAGTAAATTGCTGTTGGGCTGAATACCTTTAGTAAATGTGATTTTTGGTGGTTTTCTTTTTTATTTGGGAAGGCAAATATTATGGGAATATGTTGGCCTGACACTTTTTTGCATCAAAAATTTGCACAGCTCTTCCCAGAGCAGGAGTTGAGCCTTGCAGGTGGAGCTGTTGGAGAACCACTGGCTTCCTAAGGAAACTTGGAATCTTGATATATTTTGTAGGAGCAGCTCAAGTCATCTGAGCTTACTCCAAAATACAGTTCATAGAATGAAGGATGCTGAGATTGTCATGGAATCCTGGAATGGTTTGGGTGGGAAGGGACCTTAAAGCCCATCCAGTTCCACCTCCTGCCAAGGGCAGGAAACCTTCCATGAGATCAGGTTGCTCCAGGATGGATCAGGAGTTGTTATTCTCCAAAAGTGGCTGTGGAGCTGATTAAATTGGCATCTTGATTTACAGTGCTTCACCCTAATTATGGAGAGAGAGTTGGTGCTGCAGAGAGAACCTGTAATTGTGGAGGGGTTTTATATTTATTATGGTATTGTTACTGGAAAATGTATTTTAGTATAAATATATATTGATCTATGTTTTTTATAGAAGAAACAGGCCCAGATGTCTGGGGTGAAACAGTTGTTAACGGGAGCTGAGGGTTTCGTGTGACTTTCCAGAAGGTTCTGTGGCCACCAGAGAGTTCCCTGCAGGGAAGGACATTGGCAGGGACTTCCCTGGGGATCAGGTGACACGGTCCAAGTGTGACACTGGGACAAGCAAGGCTGGGGAAGAGCCTGGAACTGACATTCTCAAAAGCTCACCACGGTGTGGGGTGGGGTTTGGGGTGTTGTGTAGCTTTTCCAAGGTAGCACTGCTTCATCCCAGGTTTTTTCCAGGGACTGCCCATCCCTGGAAGTGTCCAAGGGCAGGTTGGAGCAGCCTGGGACAGTGGGAGGTGTCCCTGCCCATGGCAGGGGTGGCACTGGATGGGCTTTAAGCTCCTTCCCACCCAACCCACTCCAGGATTCCATGAATGTTCTTAAATTAATCAACATATTTGGGGTTTCCACGACGCACTGGAGCCCCTCTGACCTTCCCCCCACCCCCGTGTTGTGCCAATATTAAAATTAACTTAAATTATTAAATATTAAAGCCACATCCCCACTGGCTCCAGCTGGAGCCAAGTCGTGGCTCACGAGCTGTGACAGGAGGCTGATTTGTGCTGATGCCCAGATGTGGGCAGCTCACTGAGGGTGTGTTGCTGAGAACTCTGTGAACAGGGGGAGGCAGCCCCACAGACTGGTCACACTGAGTCACTCGTGTCCTGCTCTCCCTGGGATGCATCAGCTCCACGTGAGCAGGGCTGGAATGTGCCCCTGCCTGCAGAGACCTGCCAGCAGCACCGTGGCATTTCACTGCTGCCCCGTGCATTTAACAGCCCAGCCAGCCCCTGGTTCTTCTGGGAGCCTCCTGGTTTTCCCTGGACACTTTGCAGCTTCCCAAGGGGGGAAGCAAAACCTCTGGAGCTCCAGTGTTCAGACTGTTGCATGCACTGGTGGACACAGTGCTCCTGACAGCAGTGCTGGGTGTGCTTTTATTGGCAGAATATAGAACCAACAACCTGAACTCCACGGTTCTTTATTTTTGATCAGCTTCCCAGCCTTATTATTCCACTAATTATCAGCCTTCTCCTATGGGAAATGGAAGGTTGCAGCATGCCCCCCTTGCTTTAGATTGCACTGTTGGAACTCCAGCCTTAACCAGCTGCATTTTTCACGTGTCAGAAAGAGGAGGAAAAGTCACTTGAAAAATGAGTTTCCTTCCAAGGACCTGCTGAACCACCTGATTGCAAACTTGATTCCCAAAGCAAGGATTTAAAGCCTGCAGCTGGGAAGCTTTGCTTCTTATTTAATCCTGTTTAATCCTGGAGTTCTGTGGGAAAACCCAGGGAATGGAGGGTTCCCATAAAAAAGACTCGAGGACCAATTCAGGCAAAGAGCTTCCAGCACTTGGTGTCTGTTCCCAGTGTTTCCTTCCCAAAGCCTGCTGACTCAGATTTGGGGTTCCCTCCAGGATCCAGTGTTTCTGGAGGTGGGGAAATCACTTTGGATCCCTCTCAGCATCGGCTGAGATTGGTGTGGTTGTTTGCAGTTGTGTTTGATGTGGGTTTTGTGGTTAAAAACCCCCAACCTTCCACATTCCAGGCTGTAATTTCCAGCATTTCACAGCGACCACTTTGGTAGTAATTGAAGTGCTTTCTGTAAAATAAATTGCTGCAGCTTTTCTGCTCTTCATTGGCACTGAATCCTCTCCAGTCCTCCTTCTCTGTGTGACATTTCAAGAGCTGATAACAAAATCCTGTCTGTCTTCAAGTAATTTAGAAAATAATTGATTCCCTTGGTGGTATTTGGGTGCATAAGATGTTATTTTATGTGCTTTTAGCAAGGACACCCTGATGGAAGTGGAAATGTTTCTGTGCTCCCCTCATTTGCTGAGCTCCCCCTCGTGTTTTGGGGACTGTGCTGGTTGTGGAGGGGATGAACTGAGGAAACACCAGGATTTCTGTTTAATGGTTTATTTTTGGCCACGAGTGGGTGGTGAAGTGTCACGTCATTGTGTGGCACAAGGTGGGGGCTCAGGGGGTGACAAGTGCCTGGGACTCGGGGACATCAGCTGTGACTCCTTGGAGGATTCCTCTCCTGCTGGATTGCTTTGGAAAATCAGGACATGGAGTAGTGACAGAGTCAGGACAAGAGGGAACGGCCTCAGGCTGTGCCAGGGGAGGCTCAGGTTGGAAAACTGGGAAAATTTCTTCATGGAAAGGATGGTGAGGTATTGGAAGGGGCTGCCCAGGGCAGGGGTGGATCCCCATCCCTGGAGGGATTCCAAAGCCCTGTGGATGTGGCACTTGGGGACACGGGCAGGGGTGGCCTTGGCAGTGCTGGGGATGGTTGGACCTGATCTCAGAGGGATTTTCCAACCCAAATGACTTGGTGCTTCCATCAGTGAGGGGGGTCGGGCTCTGCTCCCAGGGAACAAGGGCCAGGAGGAGAGGGAACTGCCTCAGGCTGGGCCAGGGGAGGCTCAGCTTGGATATTGGGGAAATTCCTTCCTGGAAGGGTTTTCCAGCCCTGGCACAGCTGCCCAGGGCAGGGGTGGAGTCCCTATTCCCGAAGGGATTCCAAATTCCTGTGGATGTGGCACTTGGGGACATGGAGCAGTGCTGGACTCAGCCTTAAGGGTCTTTCCCAGCCCAAACAATTCCCTGATTCTCTGGAGACTGGAGTTCTCACATTGAAACATCTTGAACAGGCCTGGTCTGGATAGAGGGGCAGCTCCCAAGGGCTGGAATATCAGCTTTTCCTGACTCTTCCCTGACTGCCCTGCCAGAGCACTGGTGCTCCAATGGATTTCACACTGCACTGGAGAACATTTCATTCCAAGCTTAACAGAGGAGTCAGGGCTGGGGCTGTTCCCACCTTGTCAGAATCCTGATCCCCAACGTGAGCAGGAATTTTAGCCCATGGGAAAAACCCTCTGGAGAGGAGAATTACCAAGGAACCAAATAAACAGTGGCACAAGTGCTGAATCCCAGACTGTGCTGAGTTTTGTTGTGTGACTCTGCTGGGATGAGCACAATGCAGGCAGAACAAATGGAAGTCTATAAACTGCTCCTGTCATTGCCTCTGGAATGTCCCCTCTGCTCCTGGTGTTCACAATTCCCAACAAATTAGCGGGATCTGGTTATTTTAGCAATTATTTTTAATTTCTTCTGTGAGGTTTCCAAAGTGAAGGCTGGATGTTGCACCCCCAGTTTTCACCTCTGTGCCTGGTTTGTCAAATTATAAGGTGTTTTTATCAGCCCATTTGGCAGGGTTTGATCCACAGGATTCATTCCCAGCCATGGTTTTAGGGGGTGTTGTACAAAATGGGATTTTGAGGGATGGTGTGAAGTAACTAATCTCTTTGAAAGCCTCCCTTGTGCAGGAATTAAGGGAAAGGAGCTCCTTGGGAGTGTGGCACAAACCAAATCCCAAAGGATTCCAGGCTTAAGGGCTGTGCTGGTGATTTTCTTGGATCTGAGCCACATTATCTAAGGAAATATCATAAGTAGTGGGAAAAATTCTTCCTCCTGCCCCTTTCAAAGCTCATGTGGGATCTTTTGGGACTCCCCATAAAGCAGAGCTGATGCCACTGCAGGTCAGGCTTTGCTGCTGCTTGGTTTGCCTTTGGGAAAAGCTCAGGATTAGGGACATTTCAGGTTGGGAGGAGAAGCAGAATGTCTTTGATGTTTTCCCAGAGTTAGAGAAGGAGCTTTATCCAGTGGTACCCAGGGAAGAGTCCATACAGACACCACAACTGCAGGTCCAGGAGGAATTCCAGAGAGCAGAAAAGAGTCAAGGGAAGATAAAAATAAGTTGTGTTTTAATAGGGAGAAAACTCACATTTGGCTTTGCTGTCCTGACCACTGGATGGTGCCTGAGAAAAGCCTCAGTTGCAAGGAGTTCTTCCAAAATTCCCTGGAGAGAGGATCCAGCTTGGCTCTGTTCAGTGGGAAGAGATCATCCAGTTCCAGCCCCCAAAAAGACAAGAGTGGATTTTGGGAGCTTCCCTCCAGACCAAGGGCACCTTTGCTCATTACAGCTATATTTAAATGATACTTAAATTTTCCCAACAACTTTGCCAGCCTTGCTGTGGGAAGACACTTGGAAACCTTTTCCCCATTGACTCTTGTGCCCAACTTTCCATGTTCAAAATCCATGTTATTTTATTGTCCCAGTAACAAGGAATAATTCTTCCTGCACCTTTGACTTGATGTGATATCCCTTTATTTTTCCTTTGTAAGAAAATCGAGGAAACCTAAACAAATGGTATTTAATTTCGATTGTGCTCAGGCTCATCCTTCTCTTCCACATGGATAAAAGTGGCAGAGAATTTCCTGGACTCGGAACAGACAAAGCACTTCCCTCAACAAACAACTTCGGGGGATTTACCCCCTTTTTTCATCCTCTGCAAAAATCCGGGCTTTTAAATCGCCGTAAATCGGGTTATTCAGCGCTAATGTTACACAAGATTCCTGACGTGGAGTCGGGAGTCGTGAGACGACTCGGAGCGACGCTGGAATTAAAGTAACCGTGGCAACCATTCGAATGAAAAGGGCTCCCTGGGGAAGCCGGGCCGTGCCCGGGGGTGCCATGGCTGCATCCCTGCCACCCTGCCACCATCCCGTGTGGGCATCCTTTGGCTTGGCACAGCCCTTGGCTCCCTGGGGTCGTTCCTTGGGAGGTTCTTCCCGTGCCATCCCAGCCCCCAGGGGGGGCAAAGCCACCTCTGCTCTGCTTCCTGCTTCCTTTGGGGTTGTGCGTGGAACCAGGTCCTGGAATTCCGGGTCGTTATCCCGGCTGGAGGGCAGAGAGGCAGCACAGAGAGCTGGAGCAGCTCAGAATCCCGGGATGCCTGAGGCTGGAAAAGCCCCCCCAGCCCAGTCCTTCCTTGGACACCCCCAGGGATGGGCACTGCAACCCTCCCTGGGCAGCCCCTGCCAAGGCCTCACCCCCCTTTCCAGGCCCAAATTCCTCCTCCTGGCCAAGCTGAGCCTCCCCTGGCCCAGCCTGAGGCCGTTCCCTCTCCTCCTGTCTATGAAATCCTATCAACAAAGGCTGAGGGAGCTTGAACTTCCCTTCCAGCCCAAACCATTCCATGATTTTATAGTGACTCCCTGATTCACAAAGGAATAACTGGAGAAATCCCTAAATATCAAAGCTGGGGGGAAAAAGTCATTATCCTGTGAATTTTCAGGAAAACCTTGGGAATCTCAAAGCTTTTGTCCTGCTCTGAGGGGACTCTCAACACCCAAAGCTTTTTTGCTCTTATTTTTAATGTCACCTGTTGTTTATGTGCATCCTGTGTTATTCTGGAGGGAAGGATAACTCAGAGATGTCTCTTCCTGCATTCAGCAGTTCCAAGTCTAAGTGCTCATTCTTCCTTTTTGTGTTGACTGACATTCCTCCTTGCTGATGTTGTGGAATGTTCTTCCATTTGGGAACAGCTGCTTTGCTGCTCTGCCTGGAACAGGTGATTTTCAAACAGATAAAGTATGTCTTGGGCAACACCTGGAGGAGGGAAGCAAGAGAGAGAAGGAAAAGGGGGAAAAGAGGAATTTTTTTCCATGGATGGCTGTCCCAGGGATTTGTTTGTGCTTCTCTGACTTCCTGGAGTTGTTGCAGACCAGAAAATCCTGGAATGGGTTGGGTGGGAAGGACCTTAAAGCCCATCCAGTGCCACCCCTGCGCTGGGCAGGGACACCTCCCACTGTCCCAGGTGGCTCCAACCTGCCCTTGGACACTTCCAGGGATCCAGGGGCACCCACAGCTTCTCTGGGAAATCCATCCCAGCCCCTCCCCCCCCTCCCAGCCAGGAATTCCTTCCCAACATCCCATCAAAATCCACCTTCTTGCAATTTAAGCCCATTTGAAAATGATGTTTCCAGGGGCTCACCTGCTTCCCTTGGAACCTTTTCCTGCTGGGAATGAGGATGCCATAAGGACACGGACACCAACCCTCCATCCCTGGGAGCTGCTTCACACACACTTTAGTTTGTAAATACCTTTCCCACAGACTGGAGCCCAGAATGTTTAAGCTGAACAGGGGCCAAATCGATGCAGAGTAGGAGTGACAAGAAAAGGAGAGAGGGGAAAAAAAAATCTCAACTCGTTTAAGTCTGGTTTGAGATTCTTCTGTTCCATCCCTGTCACTGGAGAGGTGGAGGAGAAGTCCAGGAAAGCCATCTGTGGAGGGAAGGCTTTCCAGAGTCATTCCAGTGGCTGGGAATAGGGAGCTTGGGATGAGCCTCTGGGGAGTCTGGGCAGCCAGGATGGTTTTGAACAGAGTAGTAATAAAGGAAGGAGGGAATGATGATTTGTGAGTGAATGTGTGTGTGTTCTATGGAATCATGGAATGGTTTGGGCCGGAAAGGATCCTTAAGGATGGTGTAATTCCAACCCCCTGCTGTGGGCAGGGATGCCACCCCCTATGCCAGGCTTTGTCACATGTCAGGGGGTGCTGAGGGAGCTCAGTGCCAGGGGTTAAATTAGAGCAGGGTTTTATTTCTCCTGGGACGTGACGTGACCCTCGTGTCCCACCTCGATTCTGTAATACCTGGATGAAACTGTAACTCTGGTCAGCAAAGGCTGCTGCAAACCAGGCTGGGGTGGTGCCTGGGGCTGGGGGGCATCGGGGTGGGCAGGAGCTGGGCAAACACAAGGCATTGGCCTATGGAATGTGCCCCAGGGAAGGGGCCTGAGGGCTGAGCACAGCCTTCACCCCGTGTCAGCACCGAGCAGCAGGGAGTGGGTGCCCAGAGGCTCCTCGGGAATGGGAATGGGAACAAAGCCTGGAGCCGCGGCCTCGGCAGGTGCTGTGTGTGCTCAGCAGGGCTGGGAAGCTGTTCCTGTGGTTACGGAACAAACAGGATCAGACAAAGGCAGGAGAGGCTGCCTGGCTGCACTTGCACAGCCCTGAGAGCTCCAGGTCCCTTCAGATGGGCAGATAGAGCAGTGCTGGGAGCAGGGCTGGCTGCCTGGTCCCAGGGAAAAGAAGGAAGCAAAGCAGAGTTGGTTGAGGTTTGTCTGGGGGGGATTTGTCTGGGGTTTGTCCTTCCTCACCAGCAGGCACAGAAGGGCCAGTTCCTGACACAGGGAGGCTTGGGGGAAAAACCTGCTGGAGTTTCTGCCTTTCCTGGCTCGTTTTTGAGCCTTGAACTCGGCACTGAGGGGCTTTTGTGAGCCTGTGAAAGGCTGGGAAGTGAAGCTGCTGCTGCTCTGAATCCGTGCTCAGGATGGAAACCTTCCACAGTCACAAAAGGGCTACACACCATTTCTTGGAATCCTTAGAGGAGCCTTTTGGGAAGGGTGGAGCAGAGTGTTAGTGGGGTGTCTGGGGACAGGACACAGGGAATGGCTTCCCACTGCCAGAGGGCAGGGACAGATGGGATCTTGGGCAGGAATTCCTGGCTGGGAGGGTGGGGAGGGACTGGGATGGATTTCCCAGAGAAGCTGTGGCTGCCCCTGGATCCCTGGAAGTGTCCAAGGGCAGGTTGGAGCCACCTGGGACAGTGGGAGGCGTCCCTGCCCATGGCAGGGGTGGCACTGGATGGGCTTTAAGCTCCTTCCCACCCAACCCAGCCCAGGATTCTGGGATCCACTAATCTCTGGGGCAGGCAGAGGCCTCCACAAATGGGGAAATCAGGAGGAGAGGAGGGACTGTTCCCGTGGCTCTGGGAGCTTGGCTGTGGGTGCTTTGCAGAAGACCCTGGGAAGTTGTTCCAGCTGTGTCTGCCCCTTCCTCTCATTCCCAGGGTGAATCCATGTCTGTGCTCCCTGCAGACCCTTTGCAATTCCCAGGCACATCACAGGATGAGCCACTTGATGCTGCAGCAGAGCTTTTTGTCTGGCATCTCCCTGGAACTCCCTGTGCCTTCCCAGCTCCATCTCCTGGTCCACTCGTGTCTCTCCTGAATTATTCCCTGCTCCAGACTGTTTCCTGCCTGTGCTTTGCCTGGACAGCAGCCAGCAATTCCCAGTCCCATTCTCTTCCCCTTCCCCTATAAAGCAGTGCAATCCTCAGGATTTGTTTCCTGCCATGCACAGAGTTCAAGGGAAGAATCCTGAGAGGAGAGGAAGGAGCACTTGGGTGTGCACACAGTTTGCTCCCAGCTCTTCCAGGATCTCTTTGGAGCTTTTAAAAGGGATAAAAAAGAGTTTAGTGAGTTTTAAACCAGTAATTAAAAAAAAAAAAAACCACCTAAAAAAATTGGTGATGACTCAAACATCCCTAAAAACATCTGACATAAATCTTCAGCTCTGAAGTTCTCAAAAGTATTGCTTATAAATGTCATTTGGTGGGAGTCTCTCCAAGTGCAATTAGTCTCCTTGAGACAGGGCAGAGCCTCTGCAATCCAACCTGCAGCTCTTGGCTCTGCAGCACCCACTGGAGAATTATTTGGGGGTTTTGGGATCTCCACAGGAGGCTCTGGGGTTACAAATGAGTCACCTGGTCACTGCAGTGAAGAAGCTCTTGTGTAACTCTAAGTGCCAAGAACTTTCTGTGCTTTGCTTTTCATTTTTCCATGACTTTTCATTTTTAATCTCAATAAGCTGAAACATTTTCTGGTTTCTCTGCAGCAGATGCAGCAAAATGACCAGAGATGAGTCACGGGGCTGCCTGAACTTGTAAGGAATTCTCACTCCATGTCTGGGTGACACCATGTCCAGGGCACAGCTTTTGTTCTCTCCCCTGGTTCTAGAGACCAGGAGCTGCTAAAGCTGCTTCTAAACCACAAGAAAAGCTGCTGCTCTGCTCAGTCACGTGAAAAAATCCAGCAAAAGTGTGGTGTAGAACCAGAGTTTGGATCATTCAGCTGATTCATCAAGTGATTTTTGGGTGGGATCTTTGGATCCTCAGCTGAGTAGGTGTGTAGGGCCCTGCAGAGGTTCCTGGCCAAAGCCCAGCCCAGACAATGCTCTCCTTGTGCTCAGGGGACTCTGAGCTGCTTTTTCTCCTCTTTGTTTGCCCTTTGTTTCCTGCTCTTTGTGGTTTGACTGCAGGAGCAGGGAATTGCAGCTGGGAATGTGGGATAAAGGGGCTGCAGGGAGGGAGCTCTGCCCTCACCCACACCCTGAGAAGGGCAGCTCAGAGCTTCCCCAGGCAGCTGGAAAACACAGAACCCTGCAGGATGTCTGGGAATGTGGCCTTCATCCAGCATGGATCAGGCCTGGAGTCATGGAATTGGGGTGGGAAGGGACCTTAGAGCACATCCACTTCCAACCCCAACACCTCCCACTGTCCCAGGTTGTCCCTTGGACACTCCCAGGGATCCAGGGGCAGCCACAGCTTCTCTGGGAAATCCAGTCCAGCCCCTCCCCACCCTCCCAGCCAGGAATTCCTGCCCAATATATCCTAAATCAAATGGCCTTGTGTTTGGCATCAGGTGAATTCTGCTCTTGTGGTGGTTTCTCTGCATCTCCTTAACTGGGTTTGGGAAGAAGTTGGGGTTTTTTTTCTCTCTGTTCCCATTTTTTGTTAAATTTATTATTATTTTGTAGCCTTGCCAAGGGCTGAGCACTCGTGTTTGTCTGTGAACCTTTTACACACCCAGCTGCCCTGAACTGCCCTTCCCTCCAGGTCCCAGGGGAGGTTGGGTGTCTCAGAACTCACAGCCCAACGTGCTAAACTGGCATCCCCAATATTTCCTGTTACCTCAGGGAGCTGTCGAGGTGTGCAAGTGTGGAACCCCTGGCCTGGCAGTGAGAACCTCCTGCCCTCTGCAAGTTGGGCAAGACTTGAGTCATCCCAACCCCTTCCTGAAGGACATTTCACCTGTACTTTTGTGGTTTCCACACCCTTGTTACAGAATCCCTGAGGCTGGAAAAGCTCCTGGAGTCCCATCCTCCCTCAGCCCAGAGCACTGAGTGCCACGTCCATCCTTCCTTGGACACCCCCAGGGATGGGCACTGCACCCCTCCCTGGGCAGCCCCTGCCAAGGCCTCCCCCCCCTTTCCAGGCCCAAATTCCTCCTCCTGGCCAAGCTGAGCCTCCTCTGGCCCAGCCTGAGGCCGTTGCTTTGTTGCTCCTTGATTTTTCCAGGTGGCTTTGGAAAACCCTTTGGGAGGTGGGTGGGGAGGCTGCAGCTCCTGGGATGAGTGGAATGGGCTCCCAGAGGATCTGCTGGATGCAGGGCCAGGTCCTCCATGGCCAGGAGAGCTGGGTGGGATCAGCTTCATCCACCCTCTGCATTTCCTGGTGCCTCTGCAGCCATTTGACACCAGTCTGTGGTTCCCTCACTGTGTCCTCTGAAAATCCAGCTTTGATGGAATCAGGGTGGCAGGACTGGGACAAATCTGCCTGTGAGTTGTGTCAGGGAGAATCAGGAGACTCTTGCAGGCCAGTGTCACTTTTGAAGGCCTGGATTCTCCTTTCCATGCAGCTCCAGCCTCTCCTGTGAGAAGCTGAGCCTTGACTCAGTGCCCAGGGGGCTCTTCAGCACATGGGAACTGCCAAACTTTGGGTCTTTATTCAGCTTTTGAGACATTCTGGAATGGGGGGAGGGAGATGTGGTGGAATCTATTCCAGAAACAAGTCAGATGGTGAGAACAAGAGCAGAAAAAAACACTTTGAAGGGGTTAAGTACCTTTTGAGGTATTTAAGAGTCAGTCAGTGAAAATTTTAACCCCTTTTGTCTTCAACTGTCACTGATTCTATTCCTTCTCTCTGTTTTCTCCATGGAAAATCCCTTTAGACCATCCAGTATCCAGAGGCTCTGTAACCCCAGCACAGACCTGCTCACCCCCTGTGTGTCAGGCAGAATCAAAGATCAAACTGGAGCTGTTTTAGTGCCACAAAGATTTGCATCAGCCTTTCACTGCAGGGCCTGTGCTTGTATTAAACAATTTATTGTCTTTGCCTCTGAGGCTTCTTTAATACAGACACTGTGTGTCTGATTTTGGGGCCTTAAAATAACTTGCAGCTGATTTAAGGCAGAATCAGTGGCCTGAATTCACCTGGTTTTGCTTGGGGAAACTCCAGGGTGGGACTGGAGGTGCAGAGCTTTGTGTGTTTTTGGGGTCCTGACTTTCCTGGGAACTTGGGAAAACAGGATTGAGGTGTGGAAACACAAAAGTCTGGGTTGTTCCCACTGGTTTGAACTGGGTTGTTTCCATGAGCTGCTTTATCCCAGGTAGAAAGATTTATCTTTATATTATGTATATTTATCTATATTATTTATATTAATGTCTATTATTTATGTTTATTGATATTATTTATAATAATTTATATTAGTTATGTTTGTCGATACTGTGAATATTATTTATATTTATTTGGGCCCCTGTGCTGGAGGGTTTTCTCATGAATATGAGACAGCTCCCACTATCCCAGGATGTTCCAACCTGCCCTTGGACACTTCCAGGGATCCCGGGGCAGCCACAGCTTCTCTGGCAA
>WEIV01029928.1:134981-176588 GCA_013390005.1 Calyptomena viridis | reverse complement strand
TCTCTGTTTTCTCCATGGAAAATCCCTTTAGACCATCCAGTATCCAGAGGCTCTGTAACCCCAGCACAGACCTGCTCACCCCCTGTGTGTCAGGCAGAATCAAAGATCAAACTGGAGCTGTTTTAGTGCCACAAAGATTTGCATCAGCCTTTCACTGCAGGGCCTGTGCTTGTATTAAACAATTTATTGTCTTTGCCTCTGAGGCTTCTTTAATACAGACACTGTGTGTCTGATTTTGGGGCCTTAAAATAACTTGCAGCTGATTTAAGGCAGAGTCAGTGGCCTGAATTCACCTGGTTTTGCTTGGGGAAACTCCAGGGTGGGACTGGAGGTGCAGAGCTTTGTGTGTTTTTGGGGTCATGACTTTCCTGGGAACTTGGGAAAACAGGATTGAGGTGTGGAAACACAAAAGTCTGGGTTGTTCCCACTGGTTTGAACTGGGTTGTTTCCATGAGCTGCTTTATCCCATGTAGAAAGATTTATCTTTATATTATATATATTTATCTATATTATTTATATTAATGTCTATTATTTACATTAATTTATATTAGTTATGTTTGTCNTCCAGGTTTCTCCTCCTAATAGTTCATAACAATAATAATAATAATATTTTTTTTAGGGCACTATTGTTCCTCAGGTATTAGTGGAGCCCTGAGGGAAATGGGGATTAATGGGCATATCCTGGACCCTCCACACCCACCTGAGGTTCTCCCCCTGGATTCTTTATTCCCCATCCACATCTTTGGGAAAGAAATCCCATTCCTTGCTTCCATGAGTGCTTGGGATTTTCCTGCCTGTTGGTTTGTGTCCCACTGATGGCAGATCTCAAGCACATCATTCCCAAGGACGTGGCTCATCGTGTCCTTGTTTTCCCCACTGAGCTCAGTTGGGTTTGATTTTTAATTGCTTTTCCCCCCACTCATTAGTCTTTGGCCTGGTCAGGATGGGCCACCAAAGTGCCCCAGGGACCACCTGGAGTTTGTCCTGGAAAATGGGACTTCACACAATTCCAAAGCTCTGAACAAGGATGTGATTAAACACTGAAAACAACCTGGGGTTTATGATTCCACATCTAATTTTATTCTGATTTTATTCTCCTCTGTTCATCCGTGGATTTCTAAAGCTCCTTGTTGGATTCATGTGCAAACAGGGATCCTCACCATCAATCACTCCCAGAGCTGGGCAGGAGCAGCTTCCCTTTTCCTGGGGGATTCCTGGGAAAAGGCAAAGTGGACAGAAATCATTTCCCCTGGGGAAAGGGGACACAGGGCTTGGGGTCACAAATCCTCCTGCTCTCTGATAGAGAAGTAAATAGAAAAATAGAAAAAATAGAAAAAAACCTACGTGAAGCTCTAACTTAGCTTAAAACCTTAAAACCCTTATTAAAATTAAAACTCCAATCCTCTATTTCCAAATCACCTCACACTTTTTGAGAAAATGGACCATCACAACGGGGCTGCTGAAGGATTTTACCCAGGGGAATCTTTTTAGGCTTAAAAAACGTGGCTAAACAATAGTCCTGGAGTTGTGTTATGGGAATTGGGAAGCCTCCATCGTTGTATCCAGCTGGAATTGCCTCCAGGGTAATTAAAATCTTATTAAAAAACGAGGAGGAGCCAAGTGAATGTTTTCTCTGGAGCTGGCACAGCACAGAGTCTTTGGGATGCTACAGGAGGTGGGATGTCACCAAACCTGCACATCCTCCTGGTTTATTGGGTGTTTGTTCTCCTTTGGGATGTCAAAAACCTGGGAATGCAATGGCTTTGCCAAGCAGGGGGGTTTGGAAATACCCACATGCTGGTTTTCCAAAGGAATCTCTGCTCTCAAATTGTTCCTCAGGAAAGGGGGAAAGAGCCACCTGAAGGCTGTGGATGTTGGTTCACAGGGATCTTGGGCAGGAATTCCTGGCTGGGAGGGTGGGGAGGCCCTGGGATGGATTTCCCAGAGAAGCTGTGGGTGCCCCTGGATCCCTGGAATGTCCCAGGGCAGGTTGGAGCCACCTGGGACAGTGGGAGGTGTCCCTGCCCATGGCAGGGGTGGCACTGGATGGGCTTTAAGGTCCTTCCCACCCAAACTATTCCAATTTTCCCTCTGGCCAACCCTTGATGGAGATGTTGGGAATACCCACCTAACTCAGGAGCTGACCCCAAAATGCCCCATCCCAGCGTGGCAGAGGTGTGTGTTTGTGGTTTGTGGGATGAAATCCATGGAGAATTCACTTCCAGCAGCCTGGAGCTGCTTTGGGAGAAAAGCAGCATTCCAGAGGAATTCTGGTGCTCTGCTCATCCTGTATTTTCAGATGATCAAATCCAAGGAGAACAAAGCCATGCCCTGGATTTCAGGGCTCTGAGCCTGGAGATTTCTTTTCTTCTCTTCCCTCCCAGCTGATGACTTGGCAAAATGCTGCCCTTTGCATTCCTGACACGTAAAACCTCCACAAACTTCCAGGGAAAACAGGAAAACCCCCCTGCAGCCTCTCCTTTTGGCAGCTTTTCGTGCTCACACACAGATCCTTGAGGGATCAGCTCCAGCCCCGACTCCCTTTGGCAGCTCCTGACTTCAGGAAAACCTCTCTGGGATTCTCTGAGCTTTGTTGCAGCAGCTTTGGGCTCCACCCCGGTGCCTCAGGCAGCATTTCCAAGGTGCACCTGAGGCTCTGGGGGTGCCACAAACCTTCTCTCCACACCAAGGAGCTGTTTTTAGAAGGCAGAATTACTCAGCTCCTCTGAAGGCTCCTATTCAAGGTGCAGTTGCTATTTCCACGCTCTGTTCTTAGAGCTGAAACTCTCATTAAACCCAGTTTTACGAAGGCTCTTGCGTCAGGACGTGCCTGGAGCTGGGAATAACCCAGACCTGTGCCCAGAGCACTCAGGATTTGTTCCTTTAAACAGTAACCACAAAGCTTTTAAACCAAATCCTGCCTTCAGCTGGAACTGGGCTTCAAAACCTAGGTCTGCTTTGGTCTGGCCAGTTGTGAACCAACACCTAAAATCATACAGAATAAAGCACAAATATCCAGTTCAATAGTCAATAATCCCATTTTTCCATGGTTTTTGGCACTTTTTCCATATCAGCAATACATTGAAAGCATAAAGCTGTAGGCAAAGCTTCAGTCACACACGAGGAAGTTGGGAAGCCAAAGGATGTGGATGAGGAGAAACAAATCACAATTAACTCCACGTGCCCTTTCAGGGGTTGGGTCTCTCTCAGTCCATCTCATGGGATGTTTTTCAAACATTCATTTCTCTTCCAGGTGTTTTTCTTTGCCCAGAGAAGCTGCCCCTGGATCCCTGGAAGTGTCCAAATCCAGGTTGGAGCCACCTGGGATAGTGGGAGATGTCCCTGCCCATGGCAGGGGGGTTGAACTACATGGGATTTATGATCCCTTCCATGATTCAGCAAAAGTTTTGTGTCTTGGAGCAGTGAAAATACAGGAAAAGACAGAAACCTGTCGTTCTTTAGCTGTGGAATTATTTAACTATAGAAGTTGTTTAAATTGTCATCTTTAAGAAACCTCAGCTCTACAATGGAAGTGTGAGGGTGTTGCTGGAAGGTTTGGAGTGTTGGAGTTGTCTCCTAAATGTCAGGGACTGAGTAATTTAAGTTCTACAGCACCTAAATTTAGGGTTGGGGAATAAGAGGAGGAAGAGCTTAAGCTCTGCCTTTGTATTCCAAGAAAAGCACACACTCAGAGAATCCTTTAAATAAACTAAATAATCCTTAAATACACACTTGACTGGCACAGTGGGCAAGGCTCAGCAATGCCAGGAAAGCCTTTGAAGAATTGGTGTCCTGAGGTTGGGGGCACACCCAGGGCAGTGAGGAGCCTTGAGGAGGGTTTGGGCTTTGCTTTGGGGTTTGGGGGGATGGTTTTTGTGTTTTAAGAGCTTCAGTTTCACAGAATTGTTTGGGTTGGAAAATCCCTCAGAGCCCATCGAGTCCAACCATCCCCAGCCCTGCCCGTGTCCCCAAGTGCCACATCCACAGGGACCTGAAGTCCCCCAGGGATGGGCACTGCAACCCTCCCTGGGCAGCCCCTGCCAAGGCCTCACCCCCCTTTCCAGGCCCAAATTCCTCCTCCTGGCCAAGCTGAGCCTCCCCTGGCCCAGCCTGAGGCCGTTCCCTCTCCTCCNCCCCCTGATCCCTCTTTTCTCCAGGATGAGCCCCCCCAGCTCCCTCAGCCCCTTCCCAGCTCCCTTCCCTTCCCTGCACACGCTCCAGCCCCTCCAGGTCCCTCCTGCCTGAGGGGCCCAGGGCTGATCCCAGGTGGAATTCCAGGCCCTCAATCCCTGCCCTGGGCTGTGCCCACACTGGGCCTGGCACAGCCCGGGGTGTTGGTGGCATCTTGGTTGGATCCTCTCCAACACCCCTTCTCATCTTCCCATGGGAATTCGCCTTCCTTGTCTCTCCAGGCCATCCCAGCGTGCTGCAGGCAGAGGTGAGTTTCCAGCTCCGTCCNGAGGGTAAAAACCTGCAGCAGGTGAAGATGGAGCACTGCAGGCAGGGAAAGGCTTTGGGCTGCTCTTTATTTGTCCAGGGAAGCTCCTGGAGAGCTGAGCATCATTCCAGAGCTGGCTGGTATTTCTGCAGGGAGAGGAGTGAAGGATGGTGATTATTAGAAGATGATTGTTATGAACTATTAGGAGGAGAAACCTGGAGAGGGGAAGGATCCAGGGAGAGCTTGGAGCCCCTTGCAGAGCCTCAAGGGGCTCCAGGAGAGCTGGAGAGGGACTTGGGCCAAGGGCTGGAGGGACAGGACCCAGGGAATGGCTTCCCACTGCCACAGGGATCTTGGGCAGGAATTGCTGGCTGGGAGGGTGGGGAGGGGCTGGGATGGATTTCCCAGAGAAGCTGTGGGTGCCCCTGGATCCCTGGGAGTGTCCAAGGGCAGGTTGGAGCCCCCTGGGATAGTGGGAGGTGTCCCTGGGGTTGGCCTGGATGTTCCTTAAGGTCTCTTCCCACCCAACCCATTCCAGGATTCCAAGTCTGAGCCAGATCTTAGTGCTGCTCCACATCAGGTATTTTGTGTGAGGCAAAGCTGGTGCAGAACAGAGTGTTGTGCTGTGCCAGCTCCATGCCAGGGCCATGGTTTATCCCTGGAACTGGGAGCACTGGGAAGTTGGCTGTACCTGGATGTTCAGCAGAGTTTCCTCTGAAAGGAGGGATGGGAAGCTGCTCACGTGGAGCTCGGAGCCCTGGCTGTGCTCAGCAGCTCTCCATAAAACCTCAGCCACACTCAGGGCCCTGAGCCTTGTCTTCAGGGCAGCCTGGTGCCAAGGTATCCAGAGTGCTGGAATTCCCCCGGGAACATCTGATGAGCTTCGGTGCCCTCAGATCCTCTGTGTGAGGATGGAAGTGGAGCCTCCTCGGGCCCTGACTCGGTGCTCTCGTGCCCTGGCAGCCCTGCTCCCCCACATGGGGATGGCAGAACCACTGGGGAAAGCTGCTCTGGTGCCAAGGACAACATTCCTGTCCTTGGGAAGGAGCTGCAAACAAACCAACCTGACAGACATTCCGAGAAGTCCGAGCGCCGGTGTTGGCACAACACGGCGTGAGGTTCTGTGCCCAGGGTGCCCCTCACTGAGCCAAGGCCCCTGCCCTGCTCACCTGTGCTGCTCAGGCTCTGCCCTCCACAGAATTCCCAGATTTCCCAACATCCAGGGCTGTGTTTGGTGCAGAACATCGTGGGAAGAGGCCCTGGGGCAGAGCCTCTCACCGTCACAAATGGGGACATTTCTAACACTTGTCCCCCTGAGCCACCGAGCAAAATCCTGCTCTTCCATGGGCTTGGAAATCCAGGGATTTCAGTTAAGGATTGGTGGTGCCACAGTGCCATCAGTCCTTCCTGCTCCCTTGTTGGTTCTTGGGTTCACCTTCCATCCTGGTTCTCCTCCTTTCCCACTGCACTCATCCATTGCTTTCTTCCCAGGAACAGTGGAGGGGGAGAGCTTTGGGATGCTTTCCCTCATGGCACTCCCTGTTTTCTCTTTCATAAATTCAGTGTTTCACCAGTAAAACAACCCTTTCCTTCTCTGGAACCAGTTTGGAATTAACTTTTCTTAAGTTCACACCAGCGATGGAACAAGTTCAGCTGCCACAAACAACAGATTGAGCCCTTTCTGGATCTTACTTGGATTGAGGATGTTGGCAAAGGAAATAAATGAGAGGAACGAGCTGGGGCTGAGTTAATCTCATTAAGAGAAATACTTTCTGTCCTGCCCATGACTCTCATGGCATTAGGAAAAGAAAAATCAAAGACTTTGACAGAGTTCTGAGAGTGAAAAAACTCCCATTAATGTAATTTTGTCATCCTGACCTTTATCTCCTCCTCCAAATCCATTGGGAAGATTGATGGAAAACCTTCAAAACAAGCTCCCACTTGAGCACTGAGAAACCACCTTTTTGCTTTGGCTCCCATTCCTTTACCCAGGGGTTTTTAAATGGGTTTATTTGAGCTGGTAATTCTGCATTTTGTAGGGATTCCTTGGGGTGGGAACCCGTGGAAATGGGTCACTGGGTGTTACTTAACATGGATTTCTTAGGGACTTTGGCTGATATTCCAGAGTGGGGATTTGTATTAAAGCAAACCCTGATCCAGGATTAAAAAGGTGTTAAATTCCATGTTTTCATCCAAGTATTGGCTTTTCCCATCCTGTGGATGGGGTGGCACAACTTTTGGAGCACCAAAGTGTGGAGCCTTCCCATAAATACAACTCTGGGCAGAACATGGGAGCCTGAACCCCCAAACTTGCCCTTTGCTCTAAAATACCTCCAGATTTTAATGGCATGGGGGGTATTTTTATGTGGCAACCAGGAGAATCTTGAGAAGGATAATTGGGCTGAGACCAGCACAGGGAGATCATTATCCACAGCATCAATGGTGGGGTTATTTCCTTGTTCATTAATTCCCAATGTGCTCATTAATTAATTAACTAATTAATTCCCACTGTTCCCTTTGGACCAGGGACAAAACCCAGCCCTGGCAAGTTTAGCCCATGGTGGGCTTGTTCCTGTGCACCTTGTGTGCTCCAAATTCAGCCAAAATTAACAAAAATTTAAAAAAACAAACATAAAATTGAATAATTTTTTATGTCTGGTAGAGCAAATATCTGTCAGAGAGAGGCAGGTGACTCTGCTGGAAGAGGAGGGTTTGGATGGGATGTTGGGCAGGAATTCCTGGCTGGGAGGGTGGGGAGGGGCTGGAATGGATTTCCCAGAGAAGCTGTGGCTGCCCCTGGATCCCTGGAAGTGTCCAAGGGCAGGTTGGATCCCTCTCCTCTCCAGGTGAACATTCCCAGCTCTCCCAGCCTGGCTCCAGAGCAGAGGGACACACGTGGCTTTTATTCCAGTGGAATTGGGTGGATTCTTTTCCTTTCCTTTGCTCACCTGGAGCTCTTTACCTGCCCAGAGTTGGCTTCTCCCCCTGCCTGGAGCACAGGAACTTCTCCCAGGGGAAAGCTCAGGAAACCTGGTGCCTTTTCCACAAAGTCCTCCCAAAACAGCTCCAGGTGGGAAGAGCTGTGAGTGCACACTCTGCTTCCCTGGTGATCAGTGCAGATCCCAATCTCCATCCTGGATGTGGCACAGAAGCCTTGGTTTGTTTTCCAGACCCGACTTAATTAAACCTCTGGCTCTGAGGTCTCTGTGGAGCTGAAGGGAATTTTGGCTCCTTTCCTATTTGTCTTCCCTGATGTCTCTGTTCACTGGTCCCTGCAGGTGGATTTAGCTCCTGGTATCCTGGAACTGGGATCTGGGCTGTCCTGGGTGGTGTGAGCTCTGCTCATCCTCCCTGAGCTCCAGCATCTCCTTCCACCCTTCCTGGCCCAAATCCTGCAGCCCTGGGTGCCACTCCCAGCACACAGCTCCTGGGATGAGGGATCCACGGGCCAGGAGCTTTCTGTGCTCCCTCCTGGAGATGGAAAACATGGAGAGGGCCAGGAGCCACATTTCAGTCAGGTTTCATCCAACAGAAATCCCTGGAAGTGCCCAAGGGCAGGTTGGAGCCACCTGGGACAGTGGGAGGTGTCCCTGCCCATGGCAGGGGTGGGGCTGGATGGGCTTTAAGCTCCTTCCCACCCAAACCATTCCAACTTTCCATGAAGATGCTTATATATTATTTATGGGATAAATACTATGTGGGTATTACAAATAATCCCAAATAATTCCCCCCTTTCTCCCTGGCTGAGCATCACTCAGGTGAATAAATACAACATGTTTTCTCTTCTGCCTTGAAATTCATGGACACAAAGCTGCTACAATTCCTCTCATTCCCATTCCCATTCCCATGCAGAGGCAGCTGCAGGCAGTCCCTTCCCACAGCCTCCATTATCCAGGGCTTTCCAGCAGGTTTTCCCTTTTTTCTGACTCCCACCCACGTCTGATTCTTGAGGCTTTTTCTCCCATTATCTCCGTGGGTTTCTCTGGAACACGTGGATGTTCCCTGTCAGCTCCGGCGGCTCTCGGGAATCCAGGGCTCTGAAATTGCTCCTTTCAGTTTCCCTCCTTCCCCACTCATCACATCCCATTCCCAAGCTTTTAGGAACGTGGATAAACACGGGCACAGCTCTGGAGTTCAGCTGAGGTGCCATGAGCTGCATCACTTCTCTGTGCCCTGCAAATTCCCAGAGACTCCAGCTTCCCACTTCCTTGGGAATCACTGTTTCATTGCCACTCTGGGGGGAATTCCAGAGAATCAGGTGACTCAGGCAGGGACCTGAGGGAAGTTTGGCTGCCCATTGGGAGAATCCTTTTGGATTTCTGATGGGAAAAGTTATGAAAGAGTAATGAAAAGAATGCTCTAAAACTGCTGGAATAAAAATGCACCAACTGCCAAAAAGTCAGGGAAGGAAAAGGAAAGAGATTTAGTTCCCTGATTTAAGACACCACAATCCTGAAGAATCTCTGCTTTTCTGGATGTGTTGAGGTGAGAGCCAGCCCTCCCTTCCTGTCCAGCACTCCAGGAGAAGGGAATGCTGGAAGAGGAGGTGCTGATCCATTTGGAGCTTCTCCTTAAGCAAATCCACTGCTTCCATGGATGTGTGCAGGTCCTGGAGAGGGAAGTGGGGCTGGGAACAGGCTGAGTTTGGATCAGGGATGCCTGGAGCTGATCCAGGGCCAGGCTGGTGGTTGGGTGTGTCCTCTGTCACCATCCCGGACAGGACACAGGGAATGGCTTCCCACTGCCAGAGGGCAGGGAGAGATGGGATATTGGGCAGGAATTCCTGGCTGGGAGGGTGGGGAGGGGCTGGGATGGATTTCCCAGAGAAGCTGTGGCTGCCCCTGGATCCCTGGGAGTGTCCAAGGGCAGGTGGGATAGTGGGATAGTGGGAGGTGTCCCAGTCCAACCCCAGCCATTCCAGGATTCCATGATTTCTGGTTAAAAACACAGGGAGTGCAGGATTGGAAGCCAGAGCGGGCATTCCCAGGAAAACTGTGATGGATTCCCTCCCTCTGCTGCCCCATCTCCATTATTATTCCAGCAAAGGCTGACAAGGAGCCGAGTGCAGGAGTGACAGCCACCCTCCCTCCATCCCACCCTCCATCCCATCCTCCCGGAGCCTGGAATCAGGGAAAGCTTTTCCAAGCACCAAAACCAGGGCGAGGTGGGGCTTCCCCTCCAACAGCCATCGGAGCTGCTGCTTCCAGGAGGGATCAGGGAATATTTGGAGGCACAGTTCCACATGTCAGCATGGAACTGCCTGAAGGCAGGTCTGGTGTCGTGGGATTGCTGTCTGGAAAACTGCTTGGAAAACCCAGGAGCTTGGAAAACCCAGGAGCTGAGCACTGGGCTTTCATGGACAATACTTCCCTGGATGTGCCACGTGAGCAGCTCCATCCTTGGGAAAATCCAAGCTTTAAGTGCAGCTGTGGTTCCCAATCCTTCAGAACCACCACACCAGCAGCCTTGGAACCACAGGATCAGAGTGCAGTGTCAGTTGGGACATTGGGAAGGAATTCCTGTCTGGGAGGGACTGGCACGGGTTGCCCAGGGAAGCTGTGGCTGCCCCTGGATCCCTGGAAGTAATTCCCACACCTGGACCAGAGCAATATCCCAGGATTAAAAGGCAGGACCCAAAGCATTTGGAATGTATTTCAGTCACAAACTGTTTCCAGCTTTCAAACCCACTGAAAACAGGGAGCATGAATTCCAGGGATACCCAACGAGGATTCTGCACCCAGTGCTTTGTGTCCTTTTCCAGAGCTTTCCCGAGTTCTGGGGTCCCCCCTCCAGTCTGGGATTCTTCCATCTGCTCCTCCGTGTGACACCAACCCCTTTGTGCATTCACACATCCGTAATTATGGAAAAGAATCCCTACAAACATCCAGCAGGTGCTCCACATCCAGTTCCTAACCCCAAACGATTGCTGGGAGCTCAGTCCATCCCTCCCTTCCATGGCTCTCACTGGCACACACTTCCTCAGGCCTGATTTCCTTGGAAACCCCACAATTTTGGGATGCAGAAGTGCTGATGCCACTCAGAGTGACCATTCCAGGGAAAGCTCACAGCTCCTCCAGGGGGTCCAGGGAAGTCATTTTGGGTGGTTTGAATGGGATTTAATGAAAATGAGCCAAAATGGTGTCAGTTATTGGTGCGCTGTGCCAGCAGGGGCAGAGGGAATATCGACATTCCTGAGGGATGTGTTAGTCCTGGAGCACTTTGGGAGACATTCCCAGCCCCTGCTGGAATCTGCAGTGTGGATAAAAAGCAGGGATTGGGAACAGCACTGAATTAACGTGGGCACAAGGAGGAGCAGCACCAGTGACATTCTGCTGGAGAAGGGGATAATACATGGAAAACTGTCTTGGAAAAATCCCACACAGCTGCTGCTTCATGTGGCCAAAAGTGTCTGGATTCTTGTCCTTAGAAATAAGGAAGTGGATTATTTTGGATATTTTTGGATATTTTGGATTGACACCTCCCACTATCCCAGGTGGCTCCAACCTGCCCTTGGACACTCCCAGGGATCCAGGGGCACCCACAGCTTCTCTGGGAAATCCATTCCAGCCCCTCCCCACCCTCCCAGCCAGGAATTCCTGCCCAACATCCCATCTCTCCCTGCCCTCTGGAAGTGGGAAGCCATTCCCTGTGTCCTGTCCCTCCAGCCCTTGGCCCAAGTCCCTCTCCAGCTCTCCTGGAGCCCCTTGAGGCTCTGCAAGGGGCTCCAAGCTCTCCCTGGATCCTTCCCCTCTCCAGGTTTCTCCTTCTAATAGTTCATAACAATCATCTTCTAATAATCACCATCCTTCACTCCTCTCCCTGCAGAAATACCAGCCAGCTCTGGAATGATGCTCAGCTCTCCAGGAGCTTCCCTGGACAAATAAAGAGCAGCCCAAAGCCTTTCCCTGCCTGCAGTGCTCCATCTTCACCTGCTGCAGGTTTTTACCCTCTTTACACCTGAAAAAGCCCATCAGAGACCCCCAGACAAGACCAGCAGGAAGGAGGAAGTTGGTGCTCAGGGATATCAGCATTTCCCAGGAAGTTGGTGCTCAGGGATATCAGCATTTCCCAGGAAGTTGGTGCTCAGGGATATCAGCATTTCCCAGGAGAAGCAGCCAGTTCTCCTGCAGACTCCAACCATCTGCTCCATGAACCAAAAATGCTGATTTTTTTGTCTTTCAGAGGCACCAAAAGGTCATTTGGCAACAAATCTCCACGTAGCCCTTGAACCAACCCCTCCAAAAGCCCATGTGGATTTAGGGAGTGGTTTCTCAGCTTCCCTGGGCAACAGGGAGAGAGAAAATGATGTTTTGGGTTTGCCATTCCCCACGTGAGCTGGAAATGCAGACAGAAGAGACCTTAAAGAACATCCAGGCCAACCCCAGGGACACCTCCCACTGTCCCAGGTGGATCCAACCTGCCCTTGGACACTTCCAGGGATCCAGGGGCAGCCACAGCTTCTCTGGGAAATCCATTCCAGCCCCTCCCCACCCTCCCAGCCAGG
Source organism: Calyptomena viridis (assembly GCA_013390005.1). NCBI lineage: Eukaryota > Metazoa > Chordata > Aves > Passeriformes > Eurylaimidae > Calyptomena > Calyptomena viridis. The sequence goes on along the minus strand of WEIV01029928.1, from coordinate 164,646 downwards.
AATTCCTGCCCAAGATCCCTGTGGCAGTGGGAAGCCATTCCCTGTGTCCTGTCCCTCCAGCCCTTGGCCCAAGTCCCTCTCCAGCTCTCCTGGAGCCCCTTGAGGCTCTGCAAGGGGCTCCAAGCTCTCCCTGGATCCTTCCCCTCTCCAGGTGACATTCCCAGCTCTCCCAGCCTGGCAAGTCCTGGGCCTTGGCTTATTTCCAGCTGGAAATAATTGGAGTGGAAGCTCTTTGACACATTCCACAGGTCCTGGACTGAGGATTCCAGTGGATTCCTGCAGCCCCTGGAGATGCTGTGGGAGGGGACCCTTCCCAGAGCCCTCGTGTTTGGAGGGAACAGGAACAACTGGAGACAGGAGTGGAGCACCTGGAGAGCAGGAACAGCCTTGTCTGCCCCAGGAGTGGATTTTCCTGCTGTTTTTCCCTCCTCCTGATCCCACTGACTCATCCTGTCTGGTGGTGTCATCGCTGGAGTTTATTAAAAACAAATAGGACAGAAAAATACTGTAATTCCTCTCTCTGCCGTGGAACAACACACACTTCCCTCTGAGCTGCTGCTGGGGGATATTCCAGAGTGATGTTCCATGATTTCCAGACTGGGCAGCCTCTGGGCTGCTGTTATGGCCATAAACTTGGCTTTTAGTTTGGTTCTTGTGAGGAAGGAGCTGTGGGACTCTGGTGCTTGGGGAGGGGAGTCGTGTCCAGTTTATTATGGAGTTGTTCTTCCTCTGTGGAATGTGGGAAAATTACTGTAGGGTTGGAGTTTAGTTTGGAGTTTGGATCTAAATTCAGGTGTGAAATCGTCAGTGTGACAGGGACATGGAATCCTGGAATGGTTTGGGTGGGAAGGACCTTAAAGATGATCCCATTCCATCCAGGGACACCTCCCACCATCCCAGGTTGCTCCAACCTGGCCTTGGACACTCCCAGGGATCCAGGGGAATCCTTTCTTTTTTGGTTGCTCTGGAAGACAAATCCCACAGTGTCTCCATCCAATGGATAGTGGTTTTCTATTCCATTTTGTTCCCTTATTCCATTTCCTGCCTGTGGCAGCAAGGGCTGGGACACCCCCACCCCCTCCTGCTCTCCCACTACTCACAGGAGCAACAACTCCCACTGGTTGTAGCAAAATCCAACCAGGGACGAGTTGGAAATGGAGGTGTTTGTACTTGGAATTCTGGAGGAGCCACAGAGAGGGGTTTTTATGGAGCATCATCCCAGCAGGAGCAGTGGGATGGAAATAGGATTAACTCACAGCAATGAGAAGTGCAGGTAAATCAATTAAACATCCTTTGTGTGTATTAAAAGATCAAGGAGAACATTAAAATACATGGGAGAGGTTTAAAATGAGACTAATGAGGGATTACTGACAATTCCTCTCCCTGGGAGCAGAACACTCTGACACTTCCAAAGGCAAAGGCTTTGTTATTCCCAACGTGGGCTTGGCTTTTACTCCCACACTTGGGAATGGGATCCAGGAGCCTGGAACAGTCAGATTCCCTGTGGATGGACTGGGAACCCTAAAGGAAGCTCCCAAATCCAGGGAGGAAAATGTCATTCACTGATGTTTGGAGAGGGATAAATCGAGTTGGATAGATATGGATAAATATATTTATTTTTCATGGAGTCATGGAATGGTTTGGGTTGGAAGGGACCTTAAAGATCATCCAGTTCCACCCCTATATAAGATAAATAATATATAATAACATAATATAGCATGATATAATATGGTATAATTAATATGGTATAATATAATAATGTTATTAATCATAAATAATCAGTGAGTGCTGACACATGGCTTGGGTTCCTCAGGGGGGATTTGGACAGAAAACAACTTGTCCTGCAGGAACCAACCTCTGCTCCCAGGAAACAAATCCCTTCCAGGGAATTGCTGGAGCCAAGGCCTGGCCTAAGGGACCTTCATGGCAGGGGGGGCACTGTGGGGTTGGTTTAATCCTCCCCCCACAACTTTATAGTAATAAACCGAGTGTATAATTCCCATTTATTCATCCCGAGGAACCTTGGGGTTGGTCTGAAAGCTTGGAATGTCATTAGGATCAAAGTCCCGAGGTAGAATTCCATTAGGGACTCCCACAATGGAATGTTTTGTCCCTGGTGGCAAAAAGACATTCCCCATGTGAAAACCAAAGGTCTGAGTTGGGTTTAGCTTTGTTTCAGTGCAGGAAGGTTGGGATAACTGGAATTGTGTTGTCATTTCTGCAGCACTGAGGGATGATCCCGTTGGGATCATAAGAGCAGGGATTTGTGGAAGTCCCAAATAACAGGGAGAGTCCAATCCTTAAATAAAGGCTGGACATTCAGGGGAGGAAAACTTGGGAGGATTTGCCTGGAAAAGTGCAATTTGCCTGGAAGTGTCCTGACCCACGGGGGCTGAGGGAGGGATAAGGATAAACCCAGGGAATTTTGGGTGGATTTGAGCTCAGTGTTTGTTCTTCTCTGCCACACACTGGAACTAAACTGTTCCTCACTTAACTAGGCCCGGCTTTATGTACATTTATTGGCAATAAAAGGAGGGAATGTGTCTCTTCCCCATATTCCTGCTCCTGGATCTCCTCCTGTCCTTTCTGCCCAGGGGGAAACGTGGGAGAGCAACCAGTGCTCAGGGAAAAGCTGGATTTGTGTCCACCAATCTTTAATCTCGGCTTTGAAGGCTTTTCCTTCTCCCTTTGACACACTCCCAGTGTATTCCCATGGGAAAAAGGCCCCTCAGGGAGCACTGGGCTGTCATGCCCTGTTCCAGGGGCTCATTAGACCAAGGTCCACTGAGCAAAGCTTTGCTCATTAATTCCATTTTCCCCCTCCTGCTGACAGCTGGGAGCAGCATTCCCAGCCCCAGTGCCACGCAGGGAAGGTGGGATTGCTCAGGAATGCTGAGTTACTCCAGGAGAGGCTTCCTTTTCCATGGAGCAGTGACAGGGAGATGGGAATAAACCAGGCTTTGTTACCTGGTAGCTCCGAGCATGGAATGTGGGAAGCTTTTCCATCCCAGGCACCCAAGTTCTGGGCTCTGGTTTTGTATCAGCTTGTGGTCTTCAGGTTTTGGGATGTTCCCTGTGAGCTCAGAATTCCAGAGTCATGGAATGTGGGTGGGAAGGGACCTTAAAGCCCATCCAGTGCCATGGGCAGGGACACCTCCCACTATCCCAGGTGGCTCCAACCTGCCCTTGGACACTCCTAGGGATCCAGGGGCACCCACAGCTTCTCTGGGAAATCCATCCCAGCCCCTCCCCACCCTCCCAGCCAGGAATTCCTGCCCAAGATCCCTGTGGCAGTGGGAAGCCATTCCCTGTGTCCTGTCCCTCCAGCCCTTGTCCCAAGTCCCTCTCCAGCTCTCCTGGAGCCCCTTGAGGCTCTGGAAGGAGCTCCAAGCTCTCCCTGGACCCTTCTCCTCTCCAGGTGAACATTCCCAGCTCTCCCAGCCTGGCTCCAGCCCTTGGATTTGGCACATTTCCCACCCTCCTGGTATCCAGCAGCTGTTCAGCTACAGCAGCACCTGAATTCCCAGGAAGAAATGGCAGCAAAGGTGTTGGGAGAGGAGAATTCCCAGGCCCAACTTCCTCCTGCAATTCAGGATTTCTGTTCTTGTCTCCCTGGAGGAAAAACAAGTGTAAAATGTCAGCTCATTTTTTGGGGAAGGCAGACATATGGACAACTTCCCAGTGCCAGGAAAACACCCTTTCCTTAGGAAAATGAGCCATTTTGCTCCTTCTTGTGCTTCCTGGCTCCTGGGTCTTGTTTTGACCTCCAGGAGCTGGGGAATGTTGGAGGTCAAGGTGTGATACAAGGTGCCTTTGGTCCTTGAGGGACTGCTTGGAACATCTTGAATTCTGTTGATCAGAAATCCCTTTATTCCAACTCCTCCTGGAGTATCCAGTGCTCCAGAAATTCCAGACATTCCAGCTGCTTGGCTCCCCAGGGGTGGAGAGACCTTTCAGGCTGTTCCTCAGGGAGAGGTGCTCTCCTCACACTGTCAGAGCAGGGATATTTGGGATTATTCCCAGCAGGGGTGATGCTGTAGTTCAGGAATGGCAGGAATTCCTGGGGTGCTGCCTTGGCTTCTCCTTGAGACCCCCCAGGGGCTTCAAGTGGCTTTGGATGGAGATGTTTGCACATCCCTGGGGGGTCTGAAGGCCTGGGAAAATCAGTTTGTTAAGGAAGAAATTCCCTCTGGTGCTGAAATCCAGAGGCAGGATCCATAACCAGGCTGGATTGGGAGCTGCTCTTTATTCCAGCACTGCCAGTGATGCTTCTGGACACCCCAAATTTAAAGAGAAGCAGAAAACAGGAATTAATTCCTCATTCATTATTCAACACACTCACCTGATTTCTGGTGCTGAGCAGTTGATCTTCCCCTTCAAAGGGCCTGGAAACCACATTTAATCTGGACAAAACCCACCCCCAGTTGGATGGATCCTCATGGATTCACCTGGAGCACTTGCTTGGACTTTAGGAGCAGGTTTAGGACCAGCTTTGTAGGAAAGGAGGTGGCATTAGCAGATTTATTCACACATTTTTAGCCATTTATGTCCTTTGAAACCCATGTGCAAACAAATACCACATTTTTTAGACACAAACATGATGCCTGGCCCATGATATTTAAATTTCTACACAATCCTGGCAGAGTTGGAATTAAAACACGAGCCTTTGGAAAGCCCAGCTTTAACTTCCTGCACACACTGAAGCTGAGCTGGTCCAGATAACCAGCAATAAATATAATATAATAAATAATATATAATAATATAATCAATACCCAGGGCTGGGCTGCCTGGGAGGGAAAGAATTAAAGGCAGAGTGGGATAAGTCAGGAATAAATGATGCTCAGGGTTTGGAGGAGCTGAGCAGGGTGAGGAGACTTCACAGAAAAGCCCCAAGAGTTTCCCAAGCCCAGGTTTCATTATTTTTTCCCGATTTCCCCCATGGGAAGGAGGATTATTTGGCTTTCTGGTGCAGAAACCCCGTATCCAGCAGAAACCAAGGGAGCAGGGAGGAGGTTTGTGCTGCCCGGGCAGCTTGGGAAGGCTTGGAAAAGCAGTGGGAGAGCAGAGAACAGAGACAGCCCCGGGGCTGCTGCACTGGAACCTCCCAGTTCGGGACAGGCCGTGAGGGGTGGAGAGGGACTGGGATTTCACAGAGTGCGGATTTGAGAACGAGAACTTGGTGGGGTTTAGGGCCAAGGAATGGAAGCGTTTAGGCTGGAAAATCCCTCGGAGCCCTTGGAGTCCAACCATCCCCAGCACTGCCCAGGCCACCCCTGCCCGTGTCCCAGGTGCCACATCCACAGGGATCTGAAATCCCTCCGGGAATATGGATTCCTGGGCAGCTGTGCCAGGGCTGGAAAACCCTTTCCATGAGGAATTGTTCCCAGTATCCGACCTGCCCCTCCCCTGGCCCAGCCTGAGGCCGTTCCCTCTCCTCCTGGCCCTTGTTCCCTGGGAGCAGAGCCCGACCCCCCCCGGCTCCCCCCTCCTGCCAGGGATTGCAGAGAATTCCAGGTGCCCCCTGATCCCTCTTTTCTCCAGGATGAGCCCCCCCAGCTCCCTCAGCCCCTCCCCAGCTCCCTTCCCTCCCCTCCAGCCCCTCCAGGTCCCTCCTGCCTGAGGGAGCTGATCCCGGGATCCGAGGATTTCTCCATGGATCCAGGCTGGGATTTTCCCGCAGGCTCTCGCTCCCCCTCGTGCCTGGCCGGGGCTCTTGCAGTTTGAATTCATCTCATTTCCTCATTCCTCCAACATTCCAGCTTTGAGGGCGCCCTCGTTCCTGTCCTGTCAGGGAATCCTGCCCGACTTTTCAGCAGGAATGGCAATCCAGGTATTTCTGAATATTCCAACAATAATTCCTGTTCTCTGATCCGGGTTTTAGTCCTGATCAGCTTCTGGTAACTGAAAACTTTGTATTTACTTTTTACTTAACAAATATATAGTAAATACTTAATAAATGTATTTACTATTTGTTTGAACCATTCTTTGCTCTGAAACACATTCGTTTTTTAGTAATAAACATTGATTTGAGCCAGGGATGTTGGGAACCACCATCCAGAGGCAGCTAAAGGTTGGGGAACATCAGGAATATTTTGTTTCTCTCTGACAGGAGAGGATCATGTTAAGGAAGGAGAAAACACATCTGTATTTCCTCATTCTGAGCTAAAGCTTCATCTCATCTAAAACTTAAAAGGAATTTAAATGTTCATTATCCTTGTTTTTCGGAGTCTTTTTTTTTTTCTGAAATAAGGAAATTTTAGGGCCCAGCATGAGAAGGGAATACACCACTTGTTCTTCGAGACAAAATGTGCTGGAATTCCTGATCCAAGGTATTATCCAAAACTTTAAAGGTTTGCAATTAAAAATACAACAACGAGGGTTTAATTTATCTGGGTATTTTAATAATAAGCGGAGTTGGATCAAACTTCATGGAAGGGTTGAGGTTGGAAAAGGTTTCAGGGGATCATCAAATCCAGCCCACTGTGCTCCAACAGGACCAGCTGGAGCAGGTTGGGAAGGATCACATCCAGGTGTTGGGAATCTCCAGGGGTGGAGCCCCCCTGTCCCAGGGCAGGGTCATTCCCCCGGGAATTAATTCATTATTCCCCCAGGAAATAATGGGGATTTTTGGTGGTGAAATGGGGTTTCTTGTATTTCAGTTTGTTCCTCTTGGCTCTTGTCAGTCCTGACTGCCCCTCCTTCCTTCCAGGATGTCCCTTCTCCAGGCAGAGCATTCCCAGCCCTCCAGCATTCCCACGGATCACTCCAGGCTGTTCCTCTCTTATCCTGGGAAGCCCAGCTCTGGACACAGCAAACAGGGATGGGCAGAGGGATGGGGGCTCCAGGGAGAAGCTGATTCCATGGGAAACTGCTCCTGGAACAACATGTGGCTCCATGGGGAGAGGAGCCCAGGCTGGAGCAGGTTTGGTGGAAGGACTTGGAGGGACCCACAGAGTCCTGAGGGACTGATCCTATGGAAATGGATGCACATTGGAGCAGTTCCTGAGGGACGGAGCCCATGGAAATGGATCCGCATTGGAGCAGTTCCTGAGGGACGGAGCCCATGGAAATGGATCCGCATTGGAGCAGTTCCTGAGGGACGGAGCCCATGGAAATGGATCCGCATTGGAGCAGTTCCTGAGGGACGGAGCCCATGGAAATGGATCCGCATTGGAGCAGTTCCTGAGGGACGGAGCCCATGGAAATGGATCCGCATTGGAGCAGTTCCTGAGGGACGGAGCCCATGGAAATGGATCCGCATTGGAGCAGTTCCTGAGGGACGGAGCCCATGGAAATGGATCCGCATTGGAGCAGTTCCTGAGGGACGGAGCCCATGGAAATGGATCCGCATTGGAGCAGTTCCTGAGGGACGGAGCCCATGGAAATGGATCCGCATTGGAGCAGTTCCTGAGGGACTGAGCCCATGGAAATGGAGCCACATTGGAGCAGGTCCTGAGGGACTGATCCTAGGGAAATGGATCCACATTGGAGCAGTTCATGGAGAACTGTCTCCCAAGGGAGGGACCCCAGGCTGGAGAAAGGGAAGACTGTGAGGAGGAAGGAGCACCAGAAACAGCCTGTGATGAACTGGTCCCAGTTTCCATTCCCTGTTCCCTGTGCTGATCAGGAGGTAGAGGAAGTTGGTCTCAGTTTGTGCCTGGTGAGGTTTAAGTTGGATATTACGGAAAATTTCTTCATGGAAAGGGTTTTGCAGCCCTGGCACAGCTGCCCAGGGCAGGGGTGGATCCCCATCCCGGCAGGGGTTTCAAATCCCTGCGGATGTGGCACTTGGGGACACGGGCAGTGGTGGCCTTGGCAGTGCTGGGAATGGTTGGACTTGATCTCAGAGGGATTTTCCAACCCAGACGATTCCATGATTCCATGTTCTGCACTGGGACAGGGAAGCAAATGCTCTGGGAAGCCCATTGCTGGTTCTGTGGGAATATATGTGCTGTGCAAATCCATACAGCTGGTTTTTCCTGGCACGAATTAAGCTCAGTATTGATGGAGCTGGGAATGGGATGGGAATGGTTGGACTTGAGGATGGTCTGGAGCTGGGAATGGGATGCTCTGAAGGCAGCACTGACCAGAAACTTCTCTCAATCTGGAAAGGTGAACTTGCCAACAGCAGGAAAATATCCCCCCAAATCCCGCAAGGTGCCGGACCTTCCCGGCAGGGATTTCCAAGGGGGAAAAGCAGGGGAATGCTGCCAGCCCCACCTTGGCTTTCCTCTGTGGGTGGGAATCCTGACGACATTCCAAAGCAGGCTCAGGAAGCGGTCACGGGTGGCTTATTAATTCCCGAGGATGGAATCTGGGCAGAACCAAAGAACCCCCGAGCGTCGGGATTTTGTCGGGATCCCAGTGTGGGACCTTGTGGAGCCGCCGGCTCTGGAATCCCGGCAGGAGCAGCCGATCCCTTGGCAGTGGATCCCTCGTGCCCTCCGTGCCTCCCTCCTGTGCTCAGCAGAGGGAGCCGCAGCCCCGGCGGCCCCTTCCAGCCCCGCTTTTCCCTGGATTTGGGCTGGATGCCGGTCATGGCGATGCGTTGCTCTCGTTCCGCGCTCGGCCCCGGGATCGGGAAGTTCGTTTCCAAGCACAGCGAGTTTGGAGCTGAACGTCCTTCAGCTCCCGGGGTGTCCGTGTGCGCTTGGATCGGGGCCGCGGGAATTTGGGATGGTGCCGAGGATGAGGCGGGTTGGAGGAGACCTGCAGGTGTAAATCCAGGGCCGTGGGATGGATCCGGAGAGGGCAGGATGGGACGGAGGTTCCCGGCTCAGCTCAGTGGGAAATCCCGGCTCCAACATGGGCTGGGTCTGAGCGTGGCCTTTTCCTGGGAATGCTGGGATAACGAGACCGGATCGTAACGGAGCCGGGACACCATCTGTCCCCGGAGCGCCCATTGAAGAGCTCGTTCCCGGCATTCCCAAATGTGAGCCCGAGGGATTGGCCTTTGGAGATGTGGGACAGCAACGCCGGAGCCTCCGCTTTCCACCTGCCCGAGTGGATGGTGAGTCCTTCCCATTCCCATTGGAACCAGGCTGCTGAATTCCTGGGGGAGCTGCACGTGCCCGAGCAGGGATACCTGGAATGTTTAGCTGGAATGAGGGAGATCCAGGAGCTGCCTCCTTGGGAATGGCCGAGTGCAGGGAACGGTCCCCCGGGGTCACCCCATCCCGCAGATCTGGGTATGAACAAGGAATTTTTATAACAATTTGGGACCTGTGGGGGGGAGGAGTGGGAGGAACCACAGTGTGTTCCGGGAGACTCGGAATTCCAGCAGCAGCTTCCTTAATTTTACCACCAGTTTGGATTCTGCTGAGGAACAAAACCCCCAAAACTCCAAGAGGCCCCTCAGGGCAGCGTGTGCTGCTCCCTTTGCTGCTTCAGGGAATCCACACCAGCAAACCACACTTTTCTCTGCTCCCCTGGTGGAAGGAATTCCCAAAGCAGCTCCAAATATAATGACATTGCTCCAAAAACCAGGCAGCGCTTGGGACACACAAGGTTTGGTGTCTGGGATTGGCTCCACGTGTCCCCCACGGGACCAGAAACGCTCCTGGTGCTTCAGGATTGGAAATTCCATCTCAATATTCATTATCTCTTCCCAGATTTCCACTCACAGCTCCAAGTTCTGCTTTTGAAGTTGTCCCTCTTGGTAGTTCTTCTCAAAATACCTGGATCAATATAATAAAAAGCTGGAATTGTGGTGCTTCTGCAAAGGGATTTGATGTTTATCTGCAAATGACATCCAAGCATTGGACTCAAATGTCCTTATTCCCCTTTAATGTCCAACTTTAGGGACCCCACTGTCCCCTTTTTTAAGATTTATGGATTTTATTGTTGTAAAATCCCAGTTTATTTTTCTGCTCCTCCTTCATTTTTATAAAGGAAAATTTTTCAGCCTTCCCCCAACTTATATAAAATTATATTATGATTATAATATATAAATATATATTAATACCATATGTTAATGTTATATATTATAATATTCTAAATTATATATTGTAATATATTAATCAATACATTAATATATTCTATATTAATATATTATGGTGTCAATATAACATATATTGATATAACATTATACATTATATAATGGATCATATTTATAGACGAAATTAATTTGGCATTTAAGGGTTACCAGTGACACACTTTGCATCACTCACAACTTAGAGTTTCCAATGTGGCTTTTTAACTCTAAAAATGTGGATTTCTCCTCAAAAACAAGCAGCAGATCCACCCCCCTCTCTGATTTTCCCAGTTATGGATTTGGTGCCTCTGGGATCAGAACCAGATGACAAAAACTTTATTTAAATAGATTTTTTTTCTTTCTTTATGGGCTCAGTAATTTCCTTTTCCAGCGTGGTTTTATGATTTTCCAGCTGGTTTCAAGCTGCTGTGGCATCAAATCCATCTCCAGAGGGCTCAGGGTTATGTTCTCCAGCCATGGTTTTAATCAGGATTTAATCTCATTTGCATTTTATGTGGTTTCTGGGGTCAACGTGGGAGTGAACTGAGAAATAATTAGCCTGAGCTTTCAAATGCTCATTATCTTTAAGGTCATTATTTCCAACAGTCTTTTAGGTCTTAATGTTCCTGCCAAGGTCCTTAATTTGCCTCAGTTCACCTCTTGTTATTAACCAAACCCTGAAAAATTGTGTTGTTGGTGGTTAATGGTAACGATAATGGTGCTGGAAAGGCAGGTGAGGATGTGAGTGTTCCCATATTGTGGAATTCTGGGGGCTGGGATCAGCCTGGGGGTTGCAGAGCTGCTTCCAGGCCGTGACACAACCCTGGAATTATGGAATCATTCGCTTGGAAAAGACCTTTAATTGAGCCCAACAGTGATGGCAGCCCTGCCAAGGCCACCGCTGAGCCGTGTCCCCAAGTGCCACATCCACAGGGATCTGAAATCCCGGCAGGAATGGGCACTCCAACCCTCCCTGGGCAGCCCTTCCCAGGAGGGAATTTTCCCAAGATCCAAGATCCCCCCAGCAGTGAGGGAAGGACTTGGTGTTCAGCCGTGGGACGTGAATTCCTCGTCCCAAAAGAAGGGGAAATGCCAGATTTTCCAAGTTGTTGGGAATTCCGTGGCGCGTGAGGCAGAAACATCTTTTGACTTTGTGTCTTCAGAGCCTTCAGGTTGTGGTTTAATCATCTCTAATTGCACAGTCTGACAATAAATGAGCCAGAGAGGATTTTGCTGTAGCCTTTTCCCAAAAAACCAGGGCTTTTGGGAAAGCCTCTGCTCCTGGGTGGTGCCATGGGATGAGCTATAGGATCCCATGGGATGAGTGTCCAGGTTGGACAAGGCTTGGAGCAACCTGGGACAGTGGGAGGTGTCCCTGCCCATGGCAGGGGGGCACTGGGTGGGCTTGGAATTCCCTTCCCTTCCCTCAGGAAAAGCAACTCGAGATTCCCTGGGATTGGAAGTGGTTGGAAGTTGAAAGTTGGAGAGAGACTTGGGCCAAGGGCTGGAGGGACAGGACACAGGGAATGGCTTCCCACTGCCACAGGGATCTTGGGCAGGAATTCCTGGCTGGGAGGGTGGGGAGGGGCTGGAATGGATTTCCCAGAGAAGCTGTGGGTGCCCCTGGATCCCTGGAAGTGTCCAAGGGCAGGTTGGAGCCCCCTGGGACAGTGGGAGGTGTCCCTGCCCATGGCAGGGGTGGCCCTGGATGGGATTTAAGGTCCTTCCCACCCAACCCATCCCAGGATTCTGCTCCAGCACTGGTGGGATCCCTTCAACAGTCCATGCTTTAAATTCCCAACACTCTGCAAATCCCTTTGGCCCAGGTGGGTGACTCCTCATTCCCATCCTTTCCCAAGTCCTGCAGGTAAAACCTGCCCCTCCTCAGGCTGCTTTTCCAGAGGGAAGATGCCAAAGGGTTAATCCCAGGGTCGGTGTCCTGGTGCCCTTTTGGTTGGAGAACTGGAATCTGAAGCACTTGGAGCTGCAGTGAAGGTTGTGGCTCATGAGCAGCATTGTCATTACACATTAATTGAGGGCAGGGAAATTAGGGAATAAATGGGTTGGAACAGCCCCTTTCTTGGCAGGAGGTGGATCAGGAGAGCAGAGGCTGCTCCTCAATCCTTATCCTTCTTTATTTTAAAAAAAATGGATTTTATTGGCATCATGAGGTGATTTTCCACTGGGAAAAGACTTCCCAAGAAGTTTGTCACCAAGTAGTGACACTTCTTGGAGACCACCAGCTTGTCCTCCTGCTCCATCTGCAAATCCATGGATTTTAACTTGTTCCATAACTTGAAGTTCACTTCAGGTGGATTTAGAAGCTGGAGAGTTTGTGCTACTTAATCCCACAGAAAACTCTTGTTTTCTCCCTTAAAAAAATCAATCTCCATGGCTAGAAATCAATTTAAGATGCTCCAACTAAACCACAATTGGGACTGAACGTAGTTTTCCCTGGTTTTATTTGACCTGGAATGACACAGGACTTGGAGAAGATTCCTGAGCTGTGGAATGGGGATGAAGCAAAGAACTTTATTTTTATCATTTTTATAGGATAGAGGTTCTTAATTTTAGTGTCATCTTTGCTGGAAAAAAAAACCCAAGAAAAGTACTGGAAAAATAGTTGGGCTTTGTACCCCCTTTAAAGGCTTTTAATTAATTAACATGGAGCTAAAGGAGGGTCTCCCTTGGGATTTTGCAGGAAAAGGGTCATCAATGATGTTCAAAATTCAAACTTTACCTTGAAAACACAACTTTGGCCACGGTGTCACTCGAGGCAGATGGTGCTGATCCCAGATTCGTATTCCCTGACATTTCCACTTCGGAAATATTTCATTTTTCCATGTTTCAGTGATTCTGGACTCAGGAATTCTGGGGGTTTTCCCTCCACAAAGCAGGAATTGCTTCCCTAGAGCCCAGGAATGGTCACTCTCTGAGTGGATTCCTTGCACTCTGCCATGGAGGTGGAAATGCCATCCTGGTCTGCAGGGACACTTTGGAGGAGGATGTGGAAGCAATTTTCCTCTGGAAAACTGTGGCAACTCTTGAGGAGCAAGGTGGGATCAGGTCAGTAGTAAAGCAGTAAATGAGGTGGTGGAATCAGAGATGGGGCTGGGGGAGCATTTTCTGTCTTACTGAGTTAGAAATGGTGTCGAGGCCCCATCACTTCCCAGCTCCTCCTTCTTTGGAAGCAGATCACAAAATCCTGGAATGGTTTGGGTGGGAAGGGATGTTAAAGCCCATCCAGTGCCCCAGAGGAACAGGGACACTTCCCACTGTCCCAGGTGGCTCCAACCTGCCCTTGGACACTCCCAGGGATCCAGGAACAGCCACAGCTTCTCTGGGAAACCTTTGCCCACCCTCTTTTTTCCCATTATTTCTTACTTATATCCGGTCTCTTCCCACCTCCTGCAGCAGGAAAAGTGCTGTGGATGGAGCAGACAATTCCTTTAATGTTCCTTCAGTGGCTGGAACCGTTATCCAAAGGGATTTATCCCTGACAATGTACCCAAGATAATTCCCATAAACAGCCACAACATGTTGCCCAGAGGAGCTGTGGCTGCCCCTGGATCCCTGGAAGTGCCCAAATCCAGGCTGGAGCCACCTGGGACAGTGGGAGGTGGAACAAGATGATCCTTGAGGTCCCTTCCAAGCCATTCCATGATTCCCTAAATCCAAAGGGAAAGGTGTGACGCAGGAACAGCGGGATGGCCGTTGGAATCCGGACCTTTCCAAGGACAAACTGTGCCCTTGCAGGAGCCACGTAATTAAAACCCACTTCGCCGTGTAACGAACGCCTCGGTTGTTTTAGTCGCTCATTAGTTAATTTGCATCTAATGAGGCTCCGTTAGTGGAACCATCTGCAAAGGGAAAGGTGTGGGCGGGGAGAGCCCGAGTTAAAAGAGCTTAATTAGCAAGTTAATTACGGCGGGCAGGGCGATGTTGTGGTTACATAAATGAGCCATTGTTGTGCACACACGAGCCGGGCCACGCTGGGAGCGGCCACCGACCGGGCGGAGGGCAGGGAAAGGCTGTAATTCCCTAATTCCACACGAAACACAAGGGGGGCTTGTTTGCCGGGACGCCTCATTAAATCCCGGGGGCCTTTCCTGCCAAAAATGAAAAAAGAGGGAGCCTGAAAATCCCGGTTCTCCTTCCCTCCCTCTTCCCCTCCCTCCCTGCGCTGAAACCGGAGCGGGCAGGATCGGGATGGGGATGGAAGGGCTGGGAGGTATAAATGGGGACATTCCCTGCTCCCGGGGGACAGCCTGGAACGGGCTGCCGGGAATGCTGTCATGCCCAACAAGAAGAAGTACAACGTCAACGGGGATTCAGGGATTAAATCCCAGGTGAGGGCACTCCGTAGTACCAGAATATCAGTTCCCTTTCCGGTTTTTCCCTCTCTCACCTCTTTTTTTAACTCCTTTCCTTGCTGTTCCCCCCGGTCACTTATTTCTGGAGCCACTGCCTGGGGAAAATCCCGATGTCCCGGAGCTTCTCTTCGATTTCTTTCAGGAGCAGGTTTGGAATGGTGAAGGGTTGAGCCAACACATTGCTCTGGGGTTGTTCCTTGGATGGGATTGTGAGCAGGGAGATTGTCCAGGAAATCCTTGGGTGATGGGACTGGTTTTGCTCTCTGGAGTGAGACGTGGCTCCTCTGGAATGAGATGGACACCTGCACTTAGGATTCATCCACCCTTGGACCTCTGGAGCTGAGGTTTTCCAGCCTGAACTGATTTTTCCTGCTGGAATTTGAAAGCAGTGGTGCCTTGGGAGCAGATTGGGCTCCTCAATCCAAGGGATTGCAGCTCCCAAAGGCCAGCTTCTCCTTGGAGCTTCCTGTGCAGAGGTGGCTGTTTCCTTCAGGGGTGGTTTGGTGTGAGCTGAACAAGTCCAGCCTGGAACCAAAGCATTGGTTTTATTCCCATCTGGGATGTTCCCTGTTCCCAGCCGGGCTGGAACGTGTCGTGTCGTCTGTCAGGGGATTGGGGTGGGATTTGGGAACCTGGGATAGTGGAAGGTGTCCCTGCCCATGGCAGGGGTGGGAATGAGATGATCTTTGATATCCCTGTGCAATTCCAGCATCCCTTCCTGCCCGCTCTCTCCTCGCTCAGGGGATGTTGATCAACACAACCTAAAGCTGATGTGAGCCCTGACCTGGCCCCTTCCCAACACTTCCCTTTCCTGGTGCACCTTCCCCCTCTTTAGCCCCTTTCCTAAATCCAGCCTGTGGCAGCTTTTAAAGGGGTTAAACCCTAAAAGGGGTTTATTTCAAAGTCTGGTTCTAGTTCTGCCCCATTTGGTCCAGGACTTTGCTTAGTCATGGATTTGGGATATGGAAGGGCTTGGAGAGCTCTGAGTTATCAATACTGCCATGTTGTATCACAAGGCCTGGGAAGGGGTGATGTGGGAAAGGAAAATGTTAATTCTCATACAGATTATTCCCCCTTTTTGGAATCCCAGCCCTTCTCACTCGTTTCAAACCTTATGCTTTGATGAAGCTGCTCAGCCACCGAGGGATTGGTTTTAAATTAAGGGAATAAAAAGAGAAAAGCAAAGGAAGTTATTTCAGGCCAACAGCCTCTTAGAGAAGGATTATAAACCCTGGTGTGTCCCACCAGGAGCAGGGGGTTAATCCTCACTGGGCTCTGACTGGATGGGACTTTGTCATGGTTTTCCCCTCCAAGGTCCTTCTGTTTGGTTTAAGATTAGCAGGAAAAAACCCTCCCAGGTGCTGCTGCAAATCCTCTCCCAGGTCTTTCCCTCTTCTTCTCCTCTTTCCCTCCCCTCCTGCCCTTTCCCTCCTCTCCCAGGTCCTTCCTTCCCTCCTCTCCCAGGTCAAGTGCCACCACTTTGGAGTTCCCAGGAACAGGATCCAGTTCTTTCTGGCCAAGGACTCCTTGAGATATCACAGAACTTCTCCATCTCCCTTGGGGAATTCCTTAATAGCCCCAATTAATGGCTGTCAGGATTTTGGAGGTGTAGATATTGAACCCCCTTGTTCCAGAATGAGTCAGTCCCAAGCAATTGGAAGTCGTGATTCCAGTTTCCCTGGGGATTAACAGGAATCGTGAACATAACGGGAATGTCAGGGGTTGGCTCACGAAGAGATGAAATATTTCCTAAAACTCAGCACGGAGTAAAATCATTAAAATCATCCCTAAGAGCAGCTCTTTGGCTCCTGGAAACCTGGATTTGGGGAGTTTATAGTAAGGAAATACTGGTTATTGTTTCTTTTGCTGTTCTTTTGAACCAAAGCAGGGGTAAAATGAACTTTAGGGAGATTGATTCATCTATAAATACCAATGTTGAATGTAACTTTCTTGTTAAAAGTGGGGAAATTTGCTTTTCCCTTCTGTCCTTGCATGTTTGGGAGCAGATACTCCTCTCTTGGCTTGGCTGTTCCACAGACCCTGGATGTGCTCCAGGTCTGGGGAGTCTGAAACCTTCATCCCTTGGTGGTGATTGGGGTGGAAACAGGTTTTGATTCTTCACTGAGCAAAATATTGCTGTTCCCTCCGTTATTGTGGACATTCCTGGGAAATCCATCCCTCCAACCTGGATAATTGAATTGTTTTACATGGCTCATCCTTCCTTTCTTGATTTGTTGGATAAACTTGTGTGCTTTTAAATGTAATGCTCTTAGATAGTTGTTTCCTCCACCAGCCACAACAGCCCGGGGTGACATCTCTAATCTGGGGCTGCAATTAAACTTAACAGGGAATTTATCCAAATGAAATACCAGGAATGTGGCTCAGCCCAACTCAAGGCTTTGGCTTCCTGGGGTTGATGTGTGTGTTTTGAGCCCTGCCCGAGGTGCTGTGTGTCCCCACAGATCCAGTTTGCCGACCAAAAGCAGGAATTCAACAAGCGCCCGACCAAGATCGGCCGCCGCTCCCTGTCCCGCTCCATCTCACAGTCATCCACAGACAGCTACAGCTCAGGTGAGGGGCAGCTCCTCTGAGAAGGCTGGGATTCCCTCAGGGATCTCCCACATCTCCAGAGGGAGGGCGTGGAAAGGGGGTGGTTGGGTTTTTCCTCATCGTCGCGTGGAGTTGGGTGGAAAGTTCAGTTCTTGTGGTGCTTTGGACACTCCTGAAAACCCTCAGCTGCAGCTGCTGCTGCCTTTGCTCCTCTGCTCCCCTTCCCTGTCCTTCCAGAGTTGGCAAAGCAATGTTTCTCCATTGTGTCCTTGTTTCCCTTCCTGTCCTTGAACAAATCCACGTGGATCCCACTGTAGGTGCGGACTCCCCCCTTGCACATGAGATGGGGGTCTTTGCAAGAGCACTGGGGCCCTTTGGAAGGTGCTTTTCCTGCTGGAATCTGAACTGAAACTCACTGGATGCATTTTTTGGGTACTTGGGTACCTGAGGAGAACCTGGGCAGAATCCAGTAGTTTCAGAGAACCATGGAATGGGTTGGGTGGGAAGGGACCTTAAAGCCCGTCCAGTGCCATGGGCAGGGACATCTCCCACTATCCCAAGTTGCTCCAGGCCTCATCCAAGCCAGGGAGAGGCTTAAAGCCCTGGTTTAGCTGTGTGCAGTGTAAAATCCTCTGGAACCTCAGGATCCAGCTCCTGGCTGCTGATCCAGAGACACTGCACAGCCAGAGATCTTCCTGGAATCCCTGGATGGAAACCCTCCGTTGTGTTTCCCCAGTCTTTGGGAGATGAGCTGGGACAGGGCCACGCTGGGCTGAGCTTTTCCACAGCCTGTGCTGAGCAGAGCTGAGGTGGGAGAGCCCTGGAATTCCAGCCCTGCCAGAGGCAGCTGCTGGAGGTGGGATCCCATGGATCTCTCAGCCCCGTGGTTCCCCTGGTTCCTGTGGAACAGCCGACTGTTCCTGGTCTCCCTTCCCAACTTCCCATTGCCATTCCTTTCATGCTGCCTTGGAGGCCTGGGGGAACCAGAGGGTTGAGGAGCCCCCAGGCCTGGGGCCAACCCGAGGGTCCCATCCTGCCTGCACTGACTGCATTCCATGGAAAAGCCTTTTAGGATAAATGAAGGAACACGCATTCCATGTTCTCTCCAGAGGGACACATCAGCCCAGGCTCCATTCCCACTTTGGAATCCACAGCTCCACCCAGTCCCAGGGTGGGTTTTGTGACTGTCATTTCTGGAGGCTCTTACTGAGCTCAGCCTGGACAATGTCCCCGTGTTCGCTCCCAGTTCACGGCGGAAAGAACTTGGAATATCTTTGGGGAATTCTCCAGTGCTCCTTGCACTCACCTTCTCCTGCTGAAGCAGCAGCAAGTGCAATTCATTAACTTGTGGAAATACAATCCTTCCCTCCTGGTGGAGGTTGGGAGTCAAGGTGGAAGATTTCAGTTCCCATGACAGCTGTGGGATGGATGGATGGATGGATGGATGGATGGATGGATGGATGGATGGATGGATGGATGGATGGATAAATAAATCCCATTGGAATGTCTTGTCATGGATCTTTGTCATTCTCCTGCTCAGACTGAGCAGTAGCACAGTCTAAACAACCCATGAGGTCTCCTGGGATGGGGAAAGGCTGGAAAAGAAGAAGCATGAGGAGCAGAGAGGTGAGGATGGAGGGGAAGGATCACAGAGTTTTTGGATTGGAAAAGAATCATCTCCAGGCCCCAGAACCAAAATTCCCTGGTTTTGGAGAAACCTCTGCAGAGATTACAAGGAAACAACCCTCCCTTAACTGATTGATCCTTCCTTGTGGAGTCCTGGATACCCAAGAGTTTGGTTTTATATAAAGTGCTCCCTTGTGATCAATCCAGGCTCCCAGTTCTTCAGGAGCTGCCGTGGGATTGTGGACACAAACTTGGAGCTCCACTGGTTGTGGGGGTTGTTTGCAGGGTTGGACTTGCCCTTCACCCCCTGAGGATGGAGCCTTCACAGAGGAATTCCAGCAATGCTAATTCCCTCTAAGCAGATTGGATTCCCAGAGGGTCTGGGGGAGCCTGGCACTCCGACAGCGCTGAGCCTTTTTCCTTGGGATCATCCAAGGGCTTCACTCGAGCCAAGGGGGGACTGATCACCTTGTTGGGTCCTGCAGGAAAGACAAACCCTTGGCTGGGTTGGGATGGAGGGTTTAGTTCCTTGTTTGGGGCTTTTGGTGTGGAAGTGCCGCCGGAGCCGTTCCGCGTAGGGGGTGATTCCTTGTACTCCCAGTTCTCTGAAGGGGCTGTCGGGATCAGTCTTGAGGTCTGGATGCCTCTGGAATGCTGGGAGCACTGGTGGGTTCAACCATCTTCCCATGGCACTGTAAGAACCCCTCACCCTTCCCGCTGCCTATTCCTGACTGGGGCAGAAAGTTGGGAATCCAGACTGACCATTGGGTAGAACAGTTTCTGTGGGTTGTAGGTCATTCCCTCTTGGAGATTGTGCTTGTGGTGATGTGGAAGAGAGAGCTCAGCATGGTGTGGGATGTCCATCATTTGCACTGATCCATAATTTTGCCCAACTCCACCAAGGCCATCATGGATGGGGCTGTTCCACCAAGGAGATCCTTTTCTGGAACAGAAAATTTGATGTCATAGATGGGGCTGTTCTACCATGGAGATCCTCTTCTGGAGCAGGTAATTGGATGCCATGGATAAGGCTGTTCAATCAAGGAGATCCTCTTCTGAAACAGGTAATTGGATGCCATGGATAGGGCTGTTCCATCAAGGAAATCCTCTCCTGGAACAAGAGATGCCATGGATAGGGCTGTTCCACCATGGAGATCTTCTGGAACACATAATTTGATGCCAGGTCTTGGGTTCATTTTACAAGTTCCCCACGATCTGGAGAGTAAAGACTTGGAGTAAAACTTCCAGGAAATTCCCTGAGGAATGAAGGAATGAGCACGAGGCTTTTGAGTTGGGCCCTGGAAAGGAAAGAGGAGCAATGACTTGTAGTTCATCATGGTGCTTTGGCTGCTGGATCCAGTCCTGGAAGATGAAAGAGGTTTGGGAGCATATTCCAGAGAAAAACATGGCAAAAATGATCTCTGGAACTGATCCCAAGTGGAGGCAGAAGTGGTGGTTCGTTCACTGTGACTTGAATCAAAAATGGATGTGCTTTTATAACAGTGCACATGATTTTAGCAATCAAAATAAACAGGAAGGGGAGTTTCTAACACCATGAAGGACTTTTCCACACATCTCCATGTGTCTGCCATAGTCCAGTTCCATAAGGAGAAGTTGGGAGGATACTGATTTGGGAAAGGAAGACAATTAATGACAGCAGCTGTGATTAATTCAGTGTTCACAGCACTGAAAAACCAGGAGCACAGTCTGACTCCATGGGATTGTGTGTTTGCTGTCTTTCCATAGGGGATCCAGGGATCCATGGCTCTCCAACCAATCCCTGGAATCCCCCAGGGATGGAGAGCCAGCAGCTCTGGACAATCCATGCCAGGGTTGAATTACCCTCCCGATGGAAAAGGTTTTCCCTCATGGATTTCCTTGTGAGCCTCCTGAGCAGCAACTCATGGCCATTGCCCTTAGTGAGGAGCATCAAAACTCACCAAATCCAAGGGCTGGGAATGCCACCACAACTGGATAACTGGATAACCACAACTGGATAACCCTCCTGATGTCAGGAATGAACCAGGGTCTTGTGTCTGTCCTGCCTTGAACTACAAGAGCTTTGGAAATACTCAGAGGTGGAGTTTTTGGTGGGTTTGGTGCCTCTTAGAGCTGTAAAGGCTTAAATTTTGGGAATAGAGATGGGAGCAGAGCCAGGAGGTGACTGAGATGGTCCTTGTGAGGAGAAGGGGAGATCCCAGCGGGGCATGGAGGGTGTTGGAGACTGGGAAAACACATCCCTGGACACACTGGTGTGCAGCTGGGGTGGCTCTGGGGGGTGTCTGACCTGCTTTCCCTGCTCCAGCTGCCTCCTACACGGACAGCTCTGACGATGAGACCTCCCCCCGGGACAAGCAGCAGAAGAATTCCAAGGGCAGCAGCGACTTCTGCGTGAAAAACATCAAACAGGCGGAATTTGGGCGCCGGGAGATCGAGATCGCTGAGCAAGGTGAGGGGACCCCTTGTCCTGGGGGGTCCCTCCCTCCCCCAAACTCTCTTCTGAGGTTGGAAAACTTTTTTATGGGGTGTTGTGGGGTGGGAAAGGGGTTCCAGGGTTCTGCCAAGAAGCTCCAACCGGCCGCTGAAGGACGATCCCAAAATCAAAGGTATTTTATCGAAATCAGTAGAAAAGATGAGATCCATCAAATAAATTAAATAACTTGGGTTGAGGTTGATTATCTCCAGTCCATAGCACAGGCCAGGCAGGGTGTAGGAAGTTGGAGGGATTTTGGAGAGGTGGAGAAGAGCAGCAAGTCCCAAGTTCTCCTCAGGCTGAAGCAGATTGTCCTCCAGCCTTCCCTGGGAATTGCAGGTGGGAACTGGGACATGTGATGATGTCACATCCCAAACAGTAGGGAAGAAATCCATAGGGATATCGGGTTCTTTAGACTTGTTTGGGGATTGCTCTCAGTCTGGAGCTTTCTGGGAGCTGCCCCAGCTGTAGCAGTCCATGGGAACACCCCACAGAAGTGGTGCTGGCTGTTCCATCCCTCTTGCCATCCCACTCACAGAGCTGTTTTCCCTTTTCCCTGCAGAGATGCCTGCCCTGATGGCTTTGAGGAAGAGAGCTCAGGGGGAGAAGCCGCTGGCCGGGGCCAAGATCGTGGGGTGCACACACATCACAGCCCAGACAGCTGTAAGGCCCAGCCTGGCACTGCCCACTGCTCATCCCCTCACACCCTGGGGGGAGTGGGAAATGGAGAGATGGGGGTTCCCCTCCAAACCTGGGATTTCTCCTGGCTGGATTTGGGACTTTACGGAGTGAAATCCGCATCTGTTTGTACATAAAATATACTTGGAAGTTCTTAGTTATGGCATCCATTTAAAGTTGTTGAAGAAATGGTTTAACTGCAAAATTGTTTCCTGTGCAACTCTAATAATGTCAGTGCTGCTTAAAACCAACTTCCCTGAGAATCCTGGAATGGGTTGGGTGGGAAGGACCTTAAAGCTCATCCAGTGCCACCCTGCCATGGGCAGGGACACCTCCCACTGTCCCAGGTTGCTCCAAGCCCCATCCAACCTGGCCTTGAAGCTTAAAAGCATCAGAGATGCCCAAAAATCATAAAATCATGGAATGGTTTGGGTTGGAACCATCTCTTTCCAACCTCCTTGCCCTGAGCAGGGACATCTTCCATTAGACCAGGTTGCTCCAAGCCCCATCTAACGTGGCTTTGAAGCTTAAAACCAGCTTCAGAGGCCCCCAAAAACCACAGAATCCCAGGATGGGTTGGGTGGGAAGGGACCTAAAGCCCATCCAGTGCCCCCCTGCCATGGGCAGGGACACCTCCCACTATCCCAGGGTGCTCCAACCTGGCCCTGAAGCTCAAACCCAACCCAACTCCAGAGCCTCCCAGCAGCTCAAACCCAACTCCAGAGCCCCCCAGCAGCTTCCCCACCAAACCCAGCCAACCCCCAGTGCCGTGGTGCTCCGGGGGCTGATGTTCCTGGTGTTCCTGCTTGGATTCCAGGTGCTGATGGAGACTCTGGGGGCCTTGGGGGCCCAGTGCCGATGGGCCGCCTGCAACATCTACTCCACCCTCAATGAAGTGGCTGCTGCCCTCGCCGAGAGCGGTAGGAAACGTCCCCCTCCTTGGTCCTCCTGCCCTTTGGAGACATTTCCTCCTGTTCAGCTCAGTTTTTTGCCTCTTAAGAGTTTTTTCTCATAAATATTTTCAGTTTAGAATAGAGCAATCCCAGGGAAGCGGCACGAGGTCGGTCCCTTCCTGTGCTCTGAGACTCTCGGGGTGGTTTTAGTCTGGAGTTTTAATCTGGTGTGGAGCAAATGCAAGTGATGCCCCTCGGGAGCTGGGTGGGCCCTGTGGAGCTGGGGGTTGTTTTGCTGAGAGGAACAAAGCTAATCTTGGTTTAAGTGGCAGAAATTTAATCAGAACTTTGGCTAAAAGGGGTGAAAGAGAGAAAGTGGGGGGAAATAATTCATAAGGCAGAAGATGAGCTTGGTGGTGTTCACCTGGGAGATTGAAATCCTGGTTTGCCTGGGTTAGGCCAGGGGTTTTAACCTGGGTGAGGGCAGGGGTTTAACTTGGGTGAGGGCAGGGGCTTAACCTGGGTGAGGGCAGGGGTTTAACCTGGGTAAGGGCAGGGGTTTAACCTGGGTGAGACCAGGGATTTAACCTGGGTAAGGGCAGGGATTTAACCTGGGTAAGGGCAGGGGTTTAACCTGGGTAAGGGCAGGGGTTTAACCTGGGTAAGGGCAGGGGTTTAACCTGGGTAAGGGCAGGGATTTTACCTGGGTAAGGGCAGGGATTTAACCTGGGTAAGGCCAGGGGTTTAACCTGGGTGAGACCAGGGGTTTAACCTGGGTAAAGGCAGGGGTTTTCACCTGGATAATGTCAGAGGCTTTAGCTGGGTGTGGTCAGGGTTTTTTACCTGGATAAGACCAGGAATTTTACCTGGATAAGACCAGGAGTTTACCTGCATAAGACCAAGAATTTCACCTGTGTAAAGCCAAGAGTTTGACCATGAGACCTGCAGACCCAGGAGAATCCAAACCCACCATCTTGCCCATTACTGGGTCTCACTCCCTAAAACTCAGTAATTTAACTGCCCACAAGCCAGGATTTATCCAAAGCAACTAATTAACTCCTTCATAAATGAGTGCCTAACAAGCCTAACTAGAAGGTAGGACACTAATTTTCAGGGAAACCTCGATTTTGGACATCAGTATTATCACTGGGAGCACACTGGGCTCTCCCCCAGTGGCTGCAGCTGAAAGCTCAGCCTGGAGCCGATCCCACGGGATTTTCCAGGGCTGTGTCATCCCCTCTCCCTCTCTGTGCCAGGATTCCCTGTCTTTGCCTGGAAGGGAGAGTCTGAGGATGATTTCTGGTGGTGCATCGATCGCTGTGTGAACGTCGAGGGCTGGCAGCCCAACATGGTGAGTGCTCCTGCCAGGGGGGCTGGAATTCCAGGGGATTGCAGGCACCAGGGCTTGGAAATGGACCTTGGGTCAGCTCAGTGGTTGCCATGGGAAGCAGGTTTGGAGCCATTTGGGTTGTTACTTTTAGGAAGAAGAGGGGACAGGACCCAGGGAAGGGCTGGAGTTGTTCCAGGGCAGGGTTAGGTGGGATCTCAGGGAAAACTCCTTCCCCAGGGGTGGTTGGGCACTGAGCAGTGCTTTGATTCCACAGTATGTTCCTTTTCATCTGCCTGCTAAAAATGGCTCAAACTCAGTATTTTTTGACGAGAGTTTTCATCCTTTTCACCATTAAACCCTCACCTTTGGTCGATGGGATTTTTCTTACTTAAGAAAAAGATTTTCAGGACAAAACTCAGATTTTGGGGGAGTTTCCATGCCTTGAGCCTGCTCCTCCTGTAGGAACACAAACCTCAGGTAACCCAGCTCTGTGCTTTATCCTGCCCTTGTTTCCAGGGAAAACAGAGAACCTGGAATAATTTTCACCTGTCAAATGTGCTGTTTTCATCCTGTTTCCCAGGGCTTTTGAGCCCTGGAGCTTGTGATCCAAATGAGGTGGGAAGCAGTCAGAGGTGGGGGATAACACAGATCCAGGCTGGGGTTTTGCCAGTATTGGCTTCTTTGAGGTGGGATTTTTGTCCCTTCCACTCCAACTGTTCCTGTCCCCTTTGTCACCTTCAAAAAGAATCAGGAATGTCAAAAAAATCCACCCCCAAGCTCCGAGTGGAGTCCAGACAGTCTTTGAGGAATCATTTCCCATCCGAAATGTCGCTGTTGGAGGGAGTCACCATTCCAGGGAATGTGTGGTTTGTTTTCCCAGGGTCTCTGATGTGTCTCCAGCCACCAGAACTGTTGTCACACCTCCCACTGTCCCAGGGGGCTCCAGCCTGGCCTTGGACACTTCCAGGGATCCACAGCTTCCCAGGCAGCCACAGCTTCTCTGGGAAACCTGTGCCAGGGCCCCCCTGCCACCAATCCTGACATTCAGAGGAGGGTTTTGGGAATTCTGACCTTTAGGGGAGGGCTCTGGGAATTCTGACCTTCAGGGAAAGGCTCTGGGAATCACAGACTTTCATAGGAGGGCTCTGGGAATCCAGACCTTCAGAGGACATAAAAGTTGCTTTTCTGTAAGAAAAATTATCTGCACGTCAAATAAAGGGTTTTTTTTCCCTGAAAAACCTGCCTGGAAAAATGAGAATGAGGTCAAACAACCTGCACAAATCTGGGAAAGCTGCAGGAATCTGCTGGTGGGTGTTGGGAGCTGCCACACAAAGGGGACCTTCCGTGAAAAACCAGTTCCCCCACTGATTTGCTTTGTGGTTTTTCCATGCCCTGCTCTCCCAGGATTCTCTCTTGGAGGGAGGATGAAGTGCTCTGTTAAATGGGGGTTAATGAAATGAAGTCCTGGGAGCCAGGCTGCTGAATTCCTACCTGAATTCCCAGCCCACTTAACCCTCACCTGCCTCTGCTTCCCTGTGGATGGATCCTGGACATGGGAATTCCAGGGGGACTCTGACAGGACACCACGTGCTTCCCAGACATTCTGGAGGAGCTGCTGCAATCAGTGGAAAATCCAGGAATTTAGGGAGAAAAGAGTTATAAAAACACAGAACATTTCCAGGGATCTCCTTGTCCGTGGGTGTCAGTGTGGTGGCTCTGGAAAACTCAGGAATGTCATCCTTGTGGGTGAACCAGTGGGTTCATTTTTCCTGGGAAAGCTGCAGGTGTGTGGAAGAGGATCTCAGTCGAGCTCTGCCAAGATGTTCTGCCAAGGTTTAGGGATTTTTTAGGAGACCTGTGGGCAACACCAGGAGGTGGATAAGGAAAGGGCTGGTTGGGAAGTTGTTCCACCCCAGGAGGTGGATAAGGCAGCTGGAGCTCTTGAGTGCTGGTGTAGGGAATGTGCAAAGAGGAGGAGGAGGCACTGAGAAGTCTTTGACATCAGTGTAGGGAATATGCCAAGAGGATGAAGATGATGATGATTCTGAAGTCAGAATCCTTTGGCATTTGTGTAGGGAATATGCCAAGAGTGGGAGGAGTGGGATGACACAGCCAGAATTCTTGGATGTTGGAGGAGGGAATGTGTGGAAAGGATGGTCATGAGGATGGTGATGGTGCTCTGGGGTGATGAGCTCTAACCAGCCAGCACAGCCCTTGGCACTTCACCTGCCTCCATCCTCCTCCTCCTCATTTTACATCCTCCTCCTCATTCTCCTCTTCTTCCTCCTCCTCCTTGTTTTACACCCTCCTCCTCATTCTCCTCGTTTTACACCCTCCTCCTCTTCTTCCTCCTCCTTGTTTTACATCCTCCTTATTTTACATCCTACTCCTTCTCCTCCTTGTTTTACACCCTCCTCCTCATTTTACACCCTCCTCCTCATTCTCCTCGTTTTACATCCTCCTCATTTTACATCCTACTCCTTCTCCTCCTCCTTGTTTTACGCCCTCCTCCTCCTCATTTTACATCCTCCTCCTTCTCATCCTCCTCTTTCTCCATCCTCTTCCTCCATCCTTGTTCTACATATTCCTCCTCCTTCATCCTCCTCCCTCCTTCTCCATTAACACTCCTGTTGGAAAAGCTCATGACTTTTCCAATACAGTTCCAAGATCTTTCCAGCTCCGATTCTGGAAACGGGAGCTTCCACAGCCCTTTTCCCTGTTTCCTTGGGTCTCATCATAAACAGCCAAGTGTGCCAGGTTTGTCTGACCCGCTGCCTTTCCAGGACATGACCAAGGAAGCATCATTCCCACTCGGAATAGTCCCCCAGAGCATTCCCACCTGCTGGACAGTGGGGCATCGGAGGTGCCACGACATGGGATAATTGGAGTGTGTGATTTTCCCTGGCACCCTTTGGCCTCACGGGACCCTCCTCCTCCTCAGAGCCTGGGGGTTGTTGTCATTCCAGATCCTGGATGATGGGGGAGATCTCACCCACTGGATCTACAAGAAATATCCCAACATGTTTAAGAAGATCAAGGGGATCGTGGAGGAGAGTGTGACCGGGGTGCACAGGTGAGGGCCCTGTGGGATGGGAGTTGGGACCAGTTGGGACCAAAGGTCCCCACGCTGGGAGAGGCTGAACCTCCAGTGGTTTTCCTTCAGTGTGGGCTTGGCTTTCCATAAGAGCTGTTCCCACTTGGAACTCCTGCTCTGAATCCCAGAGGAGCAGAAGCACCTCCTGAGCGTTGTGGGGGTGGAAGGTGCACAGGGATTGTTTTCCAGCTGGGAGATGGAAGGGGATGGGGAGGGCATTGCACCAGGAGGGGTGAGCTGAGCACAAAGCCAGGAACTGAGTCCTAAACTAAACCCCCGGGCAGAAGTGGGATTTGGGAAGAGGAACTGGGTGTGGAGTTGGGATGGGGCTCCAGAAAGGGGGAACCTCAGGGATGAGTCTGTGAAATCCATCAGTCCATGGAGAGATGGGGTGGGAGAAGTGGCTCCCAGAGGTGTCGGAGGAGCTTTTCCAGGGGAGCTGATCCAGTCCCAGGGAGCTGAGGAGAGGAGGAGCAGACTCTGCTTTTGGCTGGTTTTGCAGGGAAAAAGGTTTGGCTGCAGCTCTTGGAGCTGGATGGGAGTTTGGCCAGAGACTCAGGCAGCCCTTGGAACAGGGAAATGGAATAATGGGACAGGGAGGTGAATTCAGAGCAGCAGCCTGGGGGTCAGGGAAAGGACTGGGAATGTTTGTAGTATCCGGAATCGTTCCCAATGTGGGCACAAGAGATTTCCAAAAGTTCTCCTTCCCCAGGGCTGGACCAGGGGGATGATGTTGAGATTCTCTTCATAGTGAGGTGTTTAGATTCAATTGTAGTGGTTTTGCTGCTGCTGGGAGTCGAGTCTGTGCTTGGAATGAGGGCAGGATGATGCTGGAGAGCTGGGAATGGTCACCTGGAGAAGGGAAGGGTCCAGGGAGAGCTTGGAGCCCCTTGCAGAGCCTCAAGGGGCTCCAGGAGAGCTGGAGAGGGACTTGGGCCAAGGGCTGGAGGGACAGGACACAGGGAATGGCTTCCCACTGCCACAGGGATGTTGGGCAGGAATTCCTGGCTGGGAGGGTGGGGAGGGGCTGGGATGGATTTCCCAGAGAAGCTGTGGGTGCCCCTGGATCCCTGGAAGTGTCCAAGGGCAGGTTGGAGCCACCTGGGACAGTGGGAGGTGTCCCTGCCCATGGCAGGGGTGGAACTGGATGGTTTTTCAGGCTCTTTCCCACCCAACCCCCTCCATGGAATGCATGGGGATATTTTCCCATTGATGCCCTGTTTTTCCCACCCCCATTCCAGGCTGTACCAGTTGTCCAAGGCAGGAAAGCTCTGTGTCCCAGCCATGAATGTCAACGACTCTGTGACGAAGCAGAAGTTTGACAACCTGTACTGCTGCAGGGAGTCCATCCTGGACGGGTCAGTGATGGATCCCCTGGGAATGCTGCCCTTGGATCCCTGCCCTCACCTGAGAACTGAACCCCTTTTTTACCTCTCATTCCTGCCCCTCTTCCCTTTGTGCACCCTTGGGGGTGGGAGTCCAACAGCTGCTTCATCCCAACCTCCCTTCCTTGTTTTATCCTCAGGGATCTGGTTTTGTTCTCTCTCCATCTCTTTCTTCCCTCTCTTTTGATGGAATTGGGTGTCCATGTCCTCACCTCTTCCACTAAGGCATTGGAAGCAATAGTGGGAAAAAGGAGGGTGGTGAAACATGGGAACAGGTTTCCCAGAGGAGCTGTGGGTGCCCCTGGATCCCTGGAAGTGTCCAAGGGCAGGTTGGAGCCACCTGGGATAGTGGGAGGTGTCCCTGCCCATGGAATGGGGTGGGATGGGCTTTAAGGTCCCTTCCCACCCAAATTATCCTGGGATTCTGTGGAAACCTGGAGGGGTAAGTTGGGATTTGGGTTAAGTGTGGCCCAAGCATCTAAAACTGGGTCAGGGGGATGTGAGCAGAGGTGCAGTTCAGGGTGCTGTGGGTTTTGTCTGAATTCCTCTGGAAAAGGGAGGGAATGTCACCTTCCCTGCACTGCTGCCCTATTTACTCCTGAGCTAAAAATAGCCTGGAATGTGGGACAAACTCAGGGAGGAACCAGAGGGAAATGGAGGGGAAGGGGGAGCTCCATTTGTGGGATTCTGGCAGCAAGTTCCACTTCCCTGCTGCTTCCTCGGCTCTTTGGGGGGGATTTGGAGTTTAAAAACTGAGGAAAAACCTCTTTTTGGAGCAGATTTTCCGTATTTCTGGAGTAGCAAAACAAAGGGTCAGTGAACCAAAGCAACAAGGGGCTCCAAGCCCAGATCCTGCCCGGGGTGTCAGTGTCACCCTGAGGTGGGTCTGGGTGTCGGGTGCCCCCAGAATTCCCATGGGATCCAGCCATGGGATCACCCAGGGCAGGTTCTGATGGAGCTTTTCCCTGTTCCAGGCTCAAGAGGACGACGGACATGATGTTTGGAGGGAAGCAGGTGGTGGTGTGTGGCTATGGGGAGGTAAGGGAGCCCTTTTTCCAGGGAATCAGCACAGCCTGGGCTTTTCCAGCCCTGGATCCTGGTCTGCACCACCTGAGGGCTTGGCCAAAACCTCCTGCTTTTCCTGATTTCCAGTGTATTTCCTTATTGGAGAGGGCAAGGTGGATTTATAGGATTAACTTTGAGGATTAAATATTCAGAATATCTCTGAAATCTGAATATTAATCATATTAATATATATTAATACATATATATATATATATACACACAATA
>WEIV01029928.1:101924-125228 GCA_013390005.1 Calyptomena viridis | reverse complement strand
CCCAGCCCCAGCCCCCGGCCCAGCCCAAGGGCCGGGAGCTCTTCAGGAGCCAGCGCAAGGAGTCCGAGGTAAGGGCGGGGAGGGACCCCAGGACCCCTGACGGGACATGGGGTGGGGGGTCCCGCCCCGGGCTTGGGGTTCCTGCGGGAGGAGCCTTATCCAGGGCTGGGGGAGCTCCCGGATTTGGGGGTGCCCCCCCTCACCTCGACCTCAGGTTTAGAGGGGTTCTGGGGGGGAGGGAAGTGCACAGTGCGGAGTGGGGGGTCTCTGAGGGGGCTGTCCCGGCACTGGCACTTCCCTGCCCCGCTCCCAGATCCAGCAGCAGGGTTTTGGGGGCCCAGCTAAACCCCGGCACTGGCACTTCTCTGCCCCGCTCCCAAATCCAGCAGCAGCGTTTTGGGGGCCCAGCTGGACCCTGGGCTCCCCCGCACCCTTCAGGCACCCAGTTACCCCCCGTCACCATGGTCTGGAGGGCTCAGTCCCCGGGGCAGGGGGGGACCACCGACCCCCCTGGGCTGCTTTGCCCGTCCCGCTTCGTGGGTGCCGGGCTGGGGAAGCAGCACCGGGCTCAGGTCCCCAGGATCCGGCCCGGGACTGATGGCCCGGCCACCATAAACCCAGGCGGGACCCCCAGGAGTAGGGAACGGGAAGACTTGGCTTCCCCACCAAGGAGCTGCGGCTCCCTGACCCAAAAAGGGTCCCTTTTCCTGCGGGACGGTGCCCGTCCCGTGAATTTGGGGGGAGACATCCTCCTCTGGCTCAGCCTCTCGGAGCGGATTAGGGCTGCACGCGCTCCGCCGAATTCCTCACCGGCTTTAAATCCCGGCCCCGCTCGGCTGCCGAAACTGGGGGAGAATCCGGCCCTCCCGAGCCAGTCGGGCTGAGCCCCGAGCCGCGTCCTCCCGCCTCATCAATATTAATCGTGACGATGCGCATCAGTCGCAGCCCGGCTGTCGAGGGGGGGGATGCTGGGATTCAGAAGGAGAAATTATGTTAATTTAGTTGATTATCCATTCATGTGTTCCCTTCCCGGGGCTCGGCTTTGGGGGTCTGGCTGTGGCCGCCCGTTCCCGGCCCCGCCGGGATCCTCCGGCCGAGTTTCATGCTCCAGTTCCTCATCCGCAGGGGAGGAGGGGGAAAAGCCACGCTAAGGGCTCCAAAAACGCAAAGCCCGGCCTCCAAAAGCTGTCGGATCCGGGATGCTGAGCATGGAGCACGGAGGAGTCGCATCCTCGCGGGGATTTCTGCTTTGAACCGGCCCCAGGCGCGGTTTTTAGGGCACGTGGGGCTGTGAAATCCATCAAATATTCACCGGCGGGGTTTGAGAAGCGCTGTTTTTACCCTCGCCTTCCACATTCCCGCTGTGTTTTAAGGGTCTCCGCCCCAGCCCTGCGGACCCGCGTCAGGACCGTCCGCGCCCCGGGAGCTCCAGCGCAAAGCCGGGAGCGCTGGCAGCCGTCCCGCTCTCCAAATAAATATCCACTGGGATGTGCCAGCCCCCCCCGCCAACCCCCTCCCGCTCTCCGCAGGGCTCGGTGGATTGTCCCAACCTGGAGTTTGAATACGGGGATGCGGACGGGCACGGCGCTGAGTTAGCAGGTGAGGCGGGTTGGGGGGAATGTGTCGCTATAAATAGTGCAGGGAGGGAAAACAAAAATCCCGCCGGGCTGGGGGATGGATACGGAGTGGTGTCATCCCTGCGGGAATAGAGCAAGAGGGGGTTATTAATAGAGAGCCACTCGCTCCGTGGGGAGGAGCAGAAGGGACGTGTGGGCACACGGGGATTTCCCCGCGCTCGGAATTACCCGGGACACGGTGCAGGGGTGGGAGGAGGGCGGTGTGTCCAGGCTGGGAAATGTCACCCTTTATCACGGGTGTCACGACGGCTCGTGTCCTTGTCCCGAATCTCCCTGGTGTTCCTGCCCCGGAACCTCCCGATCCCGAAGGGGTTATTTTTAGCTCTGTGCGTCTCAGCTGCACGAGCTGCCCTGGCACCAGCACGTTTCCTCTGCGAGGGCTCCTTCCTCCTTCCTTGCAGAACCATTTCAGTCCCCCACGGTGCTGCTGAGCGCTGTAGGACTACAGGAGTTCTATAGGAACAAGTAGGAATTCTGTAGGAACAGGTAGAAATTATGAAGAACGATCGTGTCTCTCCAAGTCCAGCCCCTGTGCGGGTCCCAAAATATCTGAGCTGCTGGGTGTGAGATCAATGCAGGTCTTGCCTGGGTGTTCCTGCATCCCCTCCTCCATTCCCAAACTGCCTTAACTGACTTAAAATGACCCCCCCCCAAAAAACCTCAGATGAAATTGCAAATGCAGCGTGGGAAGAGCCCAGCCTGGACACAGGGATGGAGATGGTGAATTTGGTTGCAATGGGTGACCCCAAGATGGGGAGAGCTCAGAGGTCAGGTCTCCCTGAAAGCTTCCCAAGGAATTTGGCAATGAGGAGGAGGCTGAAGCTCCTCCTGTCCCTGTTTATCCCTTTCTCCACCAGAGCTCTACAGCTACACAGAGGAGCCGGAGCTGAGCCACAACAGGAGATGCTTCGAGGAGGATTTTTGCACTCAAGGTACCAGCTCTGGGCTCGAGGCAGCTCCCCTGGGTGGGAGCGGGACCCCCAGGGAAGCACCCGGCTGGTGGTCCTGTCCCTTCTGCAGTGCCGGGCAGGAGGTGGCTGGAGCTGGACGGGGCTCAGCAGAAGGCCTATGTCATGCGCCTGCTGGATGGGCTGGAGGTGGTCAACAGGGACAAGAGGCTCCGAGTGGCTCGGGCCATCCTCTACCTGGCACAGGGTAAGGACCACAGCCCTCACATCTGCTGCCGTGGGACCTTGGGGGGCCACTTCTCCTGGGGTTGTGCCAGGTTGGGGCAGAGAAGCTCCTTCCTGGGATGGTCCCAGTGTTTCTTTCTCCTCTCCAGGTGTCTTTGGAGACTGTGATAATGAAGGGGATGTCCTGCACTGGTCTCGGCACAACAGCTTCCTCCTGTACCGCCTGGGAACCTTCTCTGCCTTCCTGGAGCTCCTCAACATGGAGATTGAGTGAGGGGACCCCCACTGCCCTCACCCTCCTTGTCCTCTGCTTCATCTCATTCTGTCTTCTCACTCTCCTCTTCTTGGACTCAATGATATTGGAGGAGTTTTCCACTCTAAATGATTGGGCCACCATGACCTTCTTTCTCCTCTTCTTCCCTGTTTCCCTTCTCCTTCTCTTCATCCCTCTCACCCCCTTCTTCCACCATCCTCACCCTCCTCTCCATCTTGTTTCTCCTCATCCTCCTATTTATCTTAATTCTCCTCATCCTCCTCTTCATCTTCTTTCTCCTCATCCTCACCTCTTCTTCATCATCTTTCTCCCCATTCTCCTCGCCCTCTTCTTCCATCTTCCTTATCCTCCTCTTCTTTCTCCTCATTCTCCTCACCCTCCTCTTATTTATCTTCATTCTCCTCACCCTCCTCTTCATCGTCTTTCTCCCCATCCTCCTCATACTCTTCCACATTCCTCACCTTCCTCTCCATCTCCTCTCTCCTCATCCTCCCTACCCTGCTCTTCACCTTCCTCCTCCCCCTCCTCCATTCCCTCTTCTTCCTCCTCCTCCTCACATCCCCCATCCCGGTGTCCCCACGGCTGCTGCCGTTGGCTGTGGGCCGGGACGAGGCCGGGCCGGTGCCGAGCCTGTGCCTTTCCCTGCAGGAACAGCCAGGCCTGCAGCAGCGCCCTGCGGAAGCCGGCGATATCCCTGGCCGACAGCACGGAGCTCAGGTAGCCACCGGCACCGGGACAGGGCTGGGACAACCTCTGGAGCAAGGTGGCCTCTGGCTGCAGCCTCTCCTTCCCGCCGTGCTGCCCCCGCAGGGTCCTGCTCAGTGTCATGTACCTGATGGTGGAGAACATCCGTGTGGAGCAGGAGGCGGATCCGCCCGAGTGGAAAACCTGCCGGGAGACCTTCCGGATGGAGCTGAGTGAGCCACAAAGTCCACTGTGCCCCGGCGAGGTCCCTTTGTCGTGCTGGACCAGCGGGGAGAGCTCAGGGATGGGGGATCTGCCCTGAAGCTGCTCCTGGTCCCTCCCTCCTCCAGGTTTCCCTGTGCACACGGAAGAGCCGTTTGCTGTTCTGCTCTTCACGATGGTGACCAAGTTCTGCAGTGGCCACGCTCCACATTTCCCCATGAAGAAAGTCCTGCTCCTGCTCTGGAAGGTGCTTTTGGTGAGTACAAACCCCTCCTTTTTCCACAAACCTTAATTTTGGAATAGTGCTGCTGCAGCCTGGGTGTTCCCCACTACCCAACCCAGGCACAACAAGGTTATTTAGGATGGCACAGGCAGCTGCCACAAAGCAGTTTCCCCTGGGATAAGGGTGGGCTGAGCACGCAGAAGACACGGACGGTCTGCAGGATGTGGGGTCCTCATCCTCAGCCCCCCATCCTGATGGGAAGTGCTGCTCCCTGGAAGCTCAGGATCCCGGTGGGATGTGTGCTCCCTGCTGCCTCACCTCTCCCGTTGGTCCCTAGTTCACGCTGGGCGGGTTCGAAGCCCTGCAGGCCATGAAGGTGCGGCGGCGGCAGGAGCTGGGGCTGCCCCCCCTGCCCGAGGACAGCATCCAGGTGGTCCGGGCCATGCGCGCAGCTTCTCCCCCCACCTACTCCATCGAGCTGGTGGAGCAGCAGCAGCAGCAGAAGAGGGGCCACCGCGGCCGCAGGGTGAGAGCTGGGACGTCCTGTGCCCCCTCGGGGAAGGGCTTGGGTGGGAAGGGACCTTAAGGAACATCTGGTTCCAANGCTGCCCCCCCTGCCCGAGGACAGCATCCAGGTGGTCCGGGCCATGCGCGCAGCTTCTCCCCCCACCTACTCCATCGAGCCTGTGGAGCAGCAGCAGCAGCAGCAGAAGAGGGGCCACCGCGGCCGCAGGGTGAGAGCTGGGACGTCCTGTGCACCCTCGGGGAAGGGCTTGGGTGGGAAGGGACCTTAAGGAACATCTGGTTCCAACCGACACCTCCTGCTATCCCAGGGGGCTCCAACCTGCCCTTGGACACTTCCAGGGATCCAGGGGCAGCCACAGCTTCTCTGGGAAATCCATTCCAGCCCCTCCCCACCCTCCCAGCCAGGAATTCCTTCCCAACATCCCTCTGGCAGTGGGAAGCCATTCCCTGTGTCCTGTCCCTCCAGCCCTTGGCCCAAGTCCCTCTCCAGCTCTCCTGGAGCCCCTTGAGGCTCTGCAAGGGGCTCCAAGCTCTCCCTGGATCCTTCCCCTCTCCAGCTGAACATTCCCAGCTCTCCCAGAGCAGAGGGGCTCCAGCCCTTGGAGCAGCTCCGTGGCTCCTCTGGACTCTCTCCAGCAGCTCCAGGAGCTCCTGCTGTTGTTCCCAGGGCTGGAGCAGCTCTGCAGGGGGGTCTCACCTGAGGGGGCACAGGGGCACAATCCCCCCTTCCTTGCTGCCCACTTTTCTCCATCCAGCCCAGGGCTCAGGGGGTTTTGGGGCTCTCAGGGCATGTCCAATTTTTCACCCACCAATTTCAGTTGTGGCAGATCAGCCCCGTGGTGTGTTTTGCCAGAGGAAGCCAGAGGACATCCTGACCCTATGGCAAAGGGCTGATAAGCAGCAGGGAGCAAACTGCTCACAGAAGGTTCTTTTTTTTAGCTGTATTATGGTCTGAGGATGAAATACCTTTAGCTGAGAAAGAGGTGTTGGAGGGAAGCTCCAAAAGTTAAGGTGGAAAAGGGAGTCACACCTCCTAGAGCAGCATGGTTAGAGGTACAGGAGTTATTCCTGTCCAGACTGTGCTAGGAGGGAAATCCTTACCTGAGGGACATCCGGGAGCTCGACCCTTCCAGGACGTGGTGCCGACAGCTGGGAGGGAAATAAAATCCATGGAGTGACTCGGATTTCTCCTGCTGCTGCAGCCTCTGGTGAAGCAAGACAGTTTGGATATCTACAATGAGAGAGACCCCTTCAAGAACGACGACGGAGGAGTGGATGAAGAGGAGAACGACGACGTGGACGGTGGGATGGAGGGGGAGCTGGACCTCCTGGAGCGGGACACGCTCATGCCCCCCATGCCCCCTCAGCGCCTGCCCATGGAGAGGGTGTCCTTCCCCAAGGGGCTGCCCTGGGCCCCCAAAGTCAGGTAAAACCCCCTGGGGTCACTGCCAGCCTCCCCAGCACCTCCTGTGCTGGAGCTCATTCCCTCATCAGCCCGTGGGAAGGTTTTTGCAAGTTGAACTGAAGTGATTCCACGTTTTTTCTGTCTGGGTTTGTCCTTTCTAGGCTGGGTTTAGCTGGCCCAGGATTTTAAAACCAAGCTTGGCCAGTAAGTGGCAATTCCACTGTGGATATCCCAGGTTGTCCTGGGAAGGAGCTGGGCTGGAGGGTTGCAGGAGCAGGGGCAGCTTTCCCAAGGGGCACCAGTGGATCTTGGTGGGACAAGGTCCTCCACTAATCACCTTGGGAACTGATTAATGACATCTTGCTTGTTGAGCTGCACTCTTGTGTTGCCAGGTGGCGTCTTAAGTAGTGGAGAAAAACATCCAAGGATAAAGAAGTTGCTGCCCTCCCTTCCTCAGACCAGTTGTCTACATGTGATTGGAGGGAATGCCAGGAAAAGAGAGTGCAAACCTCTGCCCCTTTCCCTCTGATCCTTGTGAGGGTGTTTTGCTGTATATCCAAAGCCTGGATTTAACCCAGTACCCTTAAAACACAGGAGCAAATAGATGGTTTTGATGTGGGAGCAGTGACAGGGTTAATTCTGCCTATTCAGAGCAGAGACACAGCAGGAATTGGTTTCCCACATGGATCCATACACGATGCCGTGGTTCTTCAGGTCACTTAACACTCTGAGCTTCTCCCCAACAACCTCCTGTTGGTTTTTTTGGCTGTTGCCTGGAAATCCAGCTGGATTTCTCTGCCCATGAGACCCTTGGCTCACGGCTCACGCCCTACTTGCAGAGCTGAGATCCTGATCTCATGAAAGATGCCCAAGGTGGACAAGATGTCAACTTGCTCTTGGAGCAGCACGTGCTCCAACAGACCACAGAGACAACATTTGTTCACTCACAAGGAGCAGATGTTCCTTGGAGATGCCTGTGAGAGGAGCACAGGAGGTGGATAAAAAGGTGCTGGTTGTGGAAAACTCCTCTCTGTTTATTTTCCCACTCCCATGGAGCTGCACAGCGAATACAAATGGGTTTGGTTCACGTTGCTGCCAAGCCATGAGAGCAATGGTGGCTTTTCCCACTGCTATCAGGATCTCCAGAAATCAATCCAAGGCTGTGATCCAGTTTCCAACCTTCTCCTTGTTTTTGTTTCTCTGCTGCTCCATCAGACAGAAGGACATCGAGCATTTCCTGGAAGCAAGCAGGAACAAATTCATCGGATTCACACTGGGACAGTGAGTGTTGTATCCCCAAAATCTGTCCTGTAGAAACCATCAGTGCAGCTGAAGTGGTGGGAGGTGCCCACAAAGCTCAGCTTTTCCCAACTCAAAGCTGCAGCAATTAAAGTGTTGGAAAACGGTGTTCTTGGAGGCTGTGGTCCCCAAGGACCTCTTCCTATTAAAAATCACACCCAGCCCTGAATAAGTGACCCCTGGCCCAAGCCAGGGACTGGTTTGATGTGGGAGGGAGTTGGGACCTTTTGGTATCCCCAGGAAATGACCCAGTTTGTGAGTAAACCAAGCTGTGGGTGCAGAGTCATCCTGAGGTGGACATTCTCTTGTGGGTGCAGTGCTGGGCTCAGACTGGCTGCACCCCACTTCTGATTTCGACTCCTTTCACCCCAATTCTTCACCCTGATGTTGTTTCTTCCTTGGAGGAGCTTTGCTGAGGAGGAGGTGGGGGGGAGGGCAGGTCATGCCAACACCTCTCCCAGTTCCTGACCCATCTGTAGACTCCAGGCTCCCTCTTTTACATGGTATGTCACAGATCTCCTTCCCAGCCCCATACTCACCTTCTTTGCTCCTTTTCAGGGACACCGAGACCCTCATCGGGCTCCCACGGCCCATCCATGAAAGTGTGAAGACACTGAAGCAGGTGAGATGATGGATCCATGCACAGCTCGTGGGATATTCACTCCCAGCCGACCTCTGGCTGAAGCAGTTACTGGAGGGAGTAAGGAGATCCCTCCCTGTTAGTTGGAAAAGCTTCTGGAGCATCTTGCAGGAATTGGGGCAAACTGAGCCCTCACTGCAATTCCAAGCAGACTATCCAGCAGTTTTACTTTGCCTTTATCCAAGGCAGAGCATTCCTGCCTTCTGGTGAGCATTTCCCATGGGCTTTGAGGGTGACAGACTTTCAGAGCTGGGTTTAGACACACATGGCCCAAAGTGCTGCTGTTCCCAGTGGGAAGCATGGCCAGCCTTGGCTCCAGCTGTGCTCCAGGGGGAGAGAGACACCTCCAGAGGCCAAGTGACCCTGTGCCAGGTCTGGATTGTCTTTTGGAGATGATTATCCCTCTCCATTTAGCAGATCCTAGAAGGAGTAGGTGGCAGTAATCAAAGGCAGAGGCGTGAGGGGCTCTGGGGACAGAGGGATGTCCCCCACAACGAGTTATCCGTGTCCCTGCTGTGACCCCTAACTTGGATATTCCTGGGATTGTCACCACTGCCCATGTCCTCTCCCCCAGCTGTGACATTGCTCTGCCCTCTCTGTGTTTTGCCAGCACAAGTACGTTTCCATCTCCGACGTGCAGATCAGGAACGAGGAGGAGCTGGAGAAGTGCCCCATGTCTCTGGTAGGAAGTTGCTGCACCCCATCACCAGCCTCACGTGGGGAAGGTTTCCAAGGTGTCATAGAAATCCATGCATTCTTTTTTTTCTTTACTTCATTTCCCCTCGTTTCTGCTGTTTCTCTGTGCTAGGGGGAAGAGGAAGTCCAAGAAACCCCTTGTGAGGTCTTGTATAGGGCCATGTTGTACAACCTCCCCCAGTACATGGTAAGCCCATAAAAAGTAAGGAAGAGCTTTGGAGTGGGGAATGGGGCTGGTCTGGGATCTGCAGACCTCAGCACTTGGGTGGTGAGATTTTGCTGGGAATCCAGAGGGGAGTTGGATGGAAAGGGATTCAGGGGATCAAGATATGCAGGGACGTTCAAATGGTTGGAAATGAGGATGTGTGAGGAGGATTGGGAGCAAGGAACAAAGCCCTCCACAAACATGGATTTAAATGCATTTAAACTCCAGATATCCTTTGGGTTTTTATCCACACTACCAGAGCTCAGGTGCTCATGGTGCCTTAAGCTCAAACAGAGCTGCTGTGCTCCCCATACTTGTCCTGCCTTCCCAAGGGATAAAAGGATTTGGGTGAGGGCTGGTGAGTCCCTGCAGAGTTGGCTTGAAGTTGTCCAGTGTCAGCAAGTGAAGAAGAGGGAAGGAATTCCCTTGCTGGGAGCAGCCCTGCACACCATCCCTGTCCTGCAGATCGCTTTGCTGAAGATCCTCCTGGCTGCTGCCCCCACCTCCAAAGCCAAGACCGACTCCATCAACATCCTGGCAGACGTGTTGCCCGAAGAGATGCCGTAAGTCCCTGGCGAGGGGGACACTCCTCCCAGCTGTGCCATGAAGTCTTGGGCAGAGCTGGAGACTTGGGGTTTGGTGGGCTCCAGATTTGGGGAATCTCTGCCTTTAGGTGCAAGTTACTGTCGCCACCAGGGCAAAGGCAAGGAAAGGCAAGGAAGTGGTGTTGGATTTTTGGGAGTGTGACAGTCCAAGTGCAGTTGCCAGCCGCTGTGCTGTGATAGCAAAGTGACACAAAGGATAAAATCCTGCTCATTGACCCAAATCATAAAGATACACGTGGAAGGTGTCCTTCACACCACTCCCCCAGGATTGCTGGTGGAGGGAAATCCACTTTTTTCCCACTTTTTCCTGAGCTTTTGAGGTCACCGAGCAGGACGGATGGAAGCGGGAGGTCCTGTGGGAAGCGAAGGGTTTCCACAGAGCTTGTCCAGCTGAACACGAAGTCAGCATTCCCTGAGCCCCCCCTGCTCCCACGCCCACGGCGCTGTCCCGTTCCCTCCGTCCCAGCGTCACCGTCCTGCAGAGCATGAGGCTGGGCATGGACGTCAACAGGCACAAGGAGATCATCGTCAAGAGCATCTCGGCGGCGCTGCTGCTGCTCCTCAAGCACTTCAAGCTCAACCACATCTACCAGGTGAGCCAGGAGCAGGTTCTGGGCATGGCCAGGCTGGGCCTGGAGCTGCGGTGTCCCCACGAATCCTTCCCTAAAAGACTTCCAGGAAGGGTTTCCATGACGAGGTGTTTCCGTAGTGGTGAATTCATCTGCAGGCCAGGATTTATCCAGGGTCACTCAGGCTGGGAAAACCTGCCTGAAATGTTCCTTTGCTGTGTTTTCACTCACGTGGAAGGGGATTTTAAACTTCTGGGAAAATTCAGGGTGTGGCTGCTCAGGTTAAAGTTTAGGGTGTAGCACGAGGCTCCCTGGCAGAGGGAGGAAGAGGAGGGGGTCAGGGAAGGCTTTCCTTTGCTCTCCAGGGACCACAAATAGGTTGGGAAGGACCTCACAAGGTCAAATAATCTGGTTTTTGGCAGGATCAAGTTCTGAGGCTCCAGTTTCAACAGAGGCAGATCGGGGTCCCAGATATAATATATAATATGATATAATGTGATTTTTGTTCCATCTGCACCCACTCCAGGTTGATTAAAAAAAACCCCAGGACTGATATGAGTTGTGACCCAGTTGCACTCATTCTGCAAGTCAATCAATCAGTGTTTTATAAATATTTCTACATTTTTCTGAGTATTTTTTTTCTTTTAAAGGTTTCAGCCTGGTACAAAGGCATCTGTGTTATTTACTGATATTTAATTCCCACTGATTTTTATCTGAGGATAAATATAACTCCACATATTGGACTGGATAAAATGAAACAAACTCCCACATTTTCCCAGTCCTACCTTTGTTCTGGGTTTTTCCCTTCAGTAATTTTTCCCACTTCAGAGCAACTCCTCTCATTTCTTCCTCCAAGGCAGGAGGACTCTGGTGCTGAGCCTGGAGAAAGTTGTGGGGTTTTCCCCCCCAATCCTGCTTTTGTGTCTGATTTTGGGTGAGACATCATCAATTTTTAGTGCCACAAGGTCTTGGGGAGCACCACAAAAACCACAGCAGGGCTGAAATCACAGAATCATGGAATGGTTTGGGCTGGAAGGGACCTTAAAGACCATTTAATGCTTTGAGGGGGAGAGAAATTAAAAGCATTTATGAAGTTGAGGATATTTTTCAGTCAGCATTTTAAAGGAGCTGGGATTAGAGCAATAGGAATTATTGGATTTTCTCCTGTAATGGCCACAACTCCTCCTTCCCTCCTCCACAAATACTGTTTTACCACAGATTTAATTTTGAAAAGCCACGTTGTTTTAGGTGCAGCTCCTCCTAAATTACTGCCATAAAGTCTGTGTGTCCACCCTTCAGCAAATGGAATTTTCCAGGTGCTTTCCATGGCACAAGGCAGGGAGAAGATGATCTGGGAATGCTTTGCTTTGGGCAGGAAGCAGGTTTTCCTCCCCAGGGGATGCTCCCAGTGCTGACCCCCTGCACTTCTCTCCCCCAGTTTGAGTATGTGTCCCAACACCTGGTGTTTGCCAACTGCATCCCACTGATCCTCAAGTTCTTCAACCAGAACATCATGTCCTACATCACTGCCAAAAACAGGTACAGCCACCTGGGAAGGGAGGGAGGATTTGGGGCAGGGATACACTGGAGGGAGCAAATCCCTTTGGCATCATGAGGAGGAATGGGTGAAATACTACTAAAATAAAATAATAAAATAGGTTGTTTTTCGTTCTTACTCCTGGAGAGCACCCGGTGCCACCTGTGGGCCACAGCTGGGGTCGAGTCCTCGGGGTCTTTTCCATATTTTATAGCCATAATTCAGCTTTTCCATGGTTGTCACTGCCTTTTACTGGTTTGGGAAAGGCACCAGCCCCGTTTTGAGTGGGCCCAGCACAACTCAGTGTAAGAACTGAGGGAGCACAGTGATTTCACAGCTCACCAGGGTAGGACTCCCCTGTTCAGAGGGAGGTTGGAATGATAAAAACATCCTGTTTCTCCCTTTTGGATGCTCTTTTTGTTGCTCTTCAGCTGCGTGTGTGGGCTGATGTGTCTCCTGTATGGCTGTGTGAGGAACACATGGAAAAATAGGAAGGAGGATGTTAATTCTCCTGCTCTAAACATTTCTGCTTTTGGTCCTGTGCTTTAAGTGAGGAGGAAACGTATCCCAGGAGATCTGAGCTCCCTGATGGAGCTTTCACACCTGGGCTGGGAGGTGCAGCTGGATGCTCTGATCCAGGGAGGTTTAAGTTCCAGTTTTAGGGGGTTTAATTGACTCCTTTTACAAAGTCCATGTGCCTGGAGGGCTTCCAAAGACCTGATACCCCCTTGTGAATTTTCCTGCTGGCAATCACATCTCCATTTTAACCTAAGACCTGTGTTGTTCTTTGCCTTTTTCCCTTTTCAAATATGCATCTGAATAACTGATCTGTCCTGCCTTAATGGATCCAAATCCTTGGAGTCCTTATTAAGGCACTCAGGAATGCACTTTGGGCCGAGAGGAATCGATGAGCCCCATTAAGCTGGGAGGGGCAGTGGTGGGGCTGGGATCCCCTTTGGATGCCGTTGGAAATGCAGGAGGCAGAGCCATCGGAGCTGCTGGAGGTGGGATGGTTCCCAGTCCTGATTCCTGGGTGCTCGAGGCAGCACTGCCTTTGGAATTCCAACCCTGGGCACAGGGAAGGAAGGGTTTACAGATCACATAGATCATCTTAAAAGTTGTTTGCATGTTCTTAAGGAGTCCCTTCCCCCTGTTTTCCGCAGCATCTCCGTCCTGGATTATCCACACTGCACGGTGTGTGCCCTGCCCGAGCTCACAGCAGAGAGCCTGGTAAGCAGCACAGGGCCTTCTTTGCTGTGTGGGACAGAGGGAGTTTGGTTTTCTTTCCTCTGACTTCTTTGTCTGCACCCCCAACCTTTCCAAAATTAGACTTTTTTTCCCCTCTGGATGTGAAAATTCCTCCCTTGGCTGTTCTGAGTCGCTGTTGGGAGGTGGGGATGAGGCACTGCTGGTGTTGGCCATCCCATAAAAATAGTTGGGTTTAGTTTTTCCTTCCACAGAACAGAATCGCCAAGCTGAGCCTCCCCTGGCAAAACTCGAGGCTGTTCCCTCTGTTCTGCTCTCAAAGAGGATTTGCCCAGAGGCTGCTGCCTCCCAGGTTTAAATTGCTCTGAGCACTCGTGTTTCATAAAATACCTCCAAGTAG
This sequence comes from Calyptomena viridis, assembly GCA_013390005.1. Lineage (NCBI taxonomy): Eukaryota > Metazoa > Chordata > Aves > Passeriformes > Eurylaimidae > Calyptomena > Calyptomena viridis. The sequence continues at coordinate 111,968 of WEIV01029928.1, read as the reverse complement.
ATTAAGGAGTGAACCAAATTCCCTGTGGGGAGGAGCCTGAAGTATTATGGAGAGCATTGATGAACACACAGACTGCAGAGGAGACATTCATCATGGCAGGTTCATAATTCAAATGCAGCGTGGGCTGCACTTGGACAGGGCACAGAGCAGGGAAAACCTTTGGAGTTCACAGGGAATGGAGACCCTGAATCATTAAGAAGGAGCCTGAGCAAACCCAGTCTGGGCAGGGATGATCTCATGCTAAAATCCTAGACCTGTGTTGTTTTCCTTCTCTTTGGAAAGGCCAAAATCCTCGAAGAGAAGGATTTTCCCCAGGTCCATGTGCTGCTCACTGAGGGCTGGGTGTCCCCCATCCACCGGATCCTGGAGCAATGGGGACATCTAGTGACACCTCTAGTGACACATCCCTGAGGCTCGTGCTAATCCTGTCACCTTTAAGTCTGTAGGAGAAAACTGAACTTATTTAGGGCAAATATTCCCAGTAGGGAATAGGTGCCTGGTTTGGGAGCTGTTGCACGTTGCCTTCCCCAGGCAGACACGGATGTTGGTCTCACCAGAGATTCATTTATTTACCAAAGCTGCAGAAACCAGCTGGAGTTTTGCCATGGGGGTTTTTCTCTGGGAGGACACCCATGGAGGGAAGGATTTGTAGGAATTAGGCATTCCCTGCTACTTGAGGGGGATGTTTTGCAAGGATTTATTCTCCAGCCAACGTTTCCTGCCTTGTTGAGTTTTGCCATGGGGGCCTGAGGAGTGATTTGAACATCCCAGTGTAACACATTCCCTGTAACAGTGGGTTGAGCACAGTGATGTGTGTTTGATTGAATTCCATGGAGGTTCTTGTCCAGGATTTCAGCAGTGCTGTCCCCACGGGGGCACCTGGGAGGTAACTGCTGTTCCCACACGGTGTAAATCAGGAGTGGCTGCAGTCCCAGTGAGGTACTGGGGGATTTACCCACCCTGTTGTGGGAAAGGCTCTCTGATTCCTTGCCAGTCCCTATCTCCCCATTCCTGTTGCTGCTCTCCAGCTCCCTGTGTTTGGGGAGGGGGTTACAGAGGGCTGAATCCCCCCCTTAAAATGGGCATTAAAGTCTTTTCATCCTGTTCCCTCCTCCCATAAATCTGATGGAAAGATTCTCACTTACCTGAAGCTTTAGAGGCAACATCAAATAGGTGACAAATAAATCCATCTGCCTAAAAATGTGCACGAGGTTCCAGTTTCTGCCCTGAGCTGGGAAGGCTGTAAGTGGTTTATAAACTCACCAGCCCTTGTTCTGCTCCCATTCCCAAACACGTCATTTGTGGGACATTTCTCCTGCACTTGGGGTTGTTCAAACCTGGAACAAATTACTGTAGTGGTGGAATGACAACATTCCCACAGGCAGAGCTGGGAATTAGTACAATTAGCTAAGATTAAAATTAATGGCTCAGGGGCACTTGAGCTGGAGGGGACTTTGGTTACAGAAAAGTCTTGCCCTCCTGATGCAAATGCTGCTCTTTGCCATCCTGTGTTGTGATCTCCTTTTATTCACCTGCAGTATGTGGTAAATCATTCATTAATTGATATAATTAAGCCAACTTGTTCTCTAGGCAGTGGTGATCACCTGCAATTCGCTCCCTGGCTGTAACCAAGGGATACAAATCTGCCACAGTGTCTATTTCCCATGATGGAATGATGGGATTTGTCTTGGGCCTTGCTCTAAAGCTAAATGCACATTAAAATGTGGGTGTTTCAGAATGGTTTTTCCCAGAATCCATTGGATTATACCCACTGGATATAACCCAGGAGATGAGGTTGCTCCACTGCTCACCCTCCATCAGAATCATGGAATATCCTGAGTGGGAAGGGACCCACAGGGATCATCCAGTCCAACTCCAGGCCCTGCCCAGGACATCCCAACAATCCCATCCTGTCCCTGTGTTGTCCAAACAATTCCCTGTCTCAGGAAAGGTGCCAGTCATGCCAAACTACAGTAAGACAATTAAGTTTTACAGTCAAAATGATTCCATTCCCATAGGGAAGGGAAAATACACGGCACAGTGGAAAAGGATGGGAGAGAAAAACTGCATTATTTTCCTTTAGCAACCCTGGGAATGGTGGCTGAGGTCCATCACTACTCATGAAATCAACAGGAAATTCCATATTTGGGAACATTCAGTCTCTGGCATCTGTTACTTTTAGGGTAAAACTTGAGAAAAAAATCCTTTTCCAATTAATATAATGTGTTTTCAACTGATGTAGAGGCAGGTTTTGTCCCTTGGCTGTGCAGGTTAGTGACAGATAATGGGCATTACTGTTCTTTCAGTGGAAAGGCCTTCAAACAAAGGTTTCCACTATGGTCTAGGAACAACAAAGCTCCAGCATTTCCCTGAGTGTCCTTTGGAATTGAAGACCAGGAAGATCCAGAGCAAGAACACTTCAGCTAAGAGTACTTGGTTCTTATTTCCACCTGTCTCTCCCAGAAGCACAATATTCTGGAGGAGTTCTCCCATGATTTCCTAGCCATTTAATCCCTTGGAATGCCCCTAGGAAAGTGCCTTCACCTAAAGCCAAGGGTTAGGAATATCCAAGGATGTTTTCTGAATATCCAAGGACTGCACTGCAGGTCAGTGCTCAGCAATCCCATGTCTGTGCAAAACAATTCCAGTTTTAGAGCTGGGCAGCAGTTCAGGGGGTTCTTCAGCTCCACTGGTGACATGTGAGGTGTCACCACCCACAAACAGGTTTGGCTCAGGGGACACCAACACATCCCTTACCAGAAGGCACAGCTGATGTTCCACGGGCTTTTCCTCCTGGTGATTCCCAGAATCCACCATTCAGCAGAGCTCCTTCTACTGGAACAGATGCACAAAGGACAAATTCAGTGAGGAACAGGAATCAGACAATAAAAAGACAGACTTTCTGCACAGGCCACCTCTGTGGTGGTGCTGAGGGTCAAGGTTGTGCTTCTCCTCCACTTGCAGGAAGCTGGAGACAACAACCAGTTCTGCTGGAGGAATTTGTTCTCCTGCATCAACTTGCTGAGGGTCCTCAACAAACTGACCAAGTGGAAACACTCGAGGACAATGGTGAGGTGATGTCCCACCCCTGAGACCCCTGAGACCTGCCAGTGCTGCACCTGGGCTCTGTGCCCAGCTCTAAGCCCAGCCTTTCTGGAGCGTGTGTCCAGCTCTAAGCCTGGCCTTTCTGGAGTGTGTGCCCAGCTCTAAGCCCGGCCTTTCTGGAGTGTGTCCCCAGCTCTAAGCCTGGTCTTTCTGGAGTGTGTGTCCAGCTCTAAGCCCGGCCTTTCTGGAGTGTGTGTCCAGCTCTAAGCCTGGCCTTTCTGGAGTGTGTGCCCAGCTCTAAGCCCGGCCTTTCTGGAGTGTGTGTCCAGCTCTAAGCGTGGCCTTTCTGGAGCATGTACCTAGCCCTAAGCCTGGCCTTTCTGGAGTGTGCCCCTGGCTTTAAGCCCAACTTTCCTGGAGTGTGTACCTGGCTCTAAGCCCAGCCTTCCCAGACCACGTCCCCAGCTCTAAGCCCGGCCTTCCCACTGAGGGTCCCTTCCAGCAGTGCTGGAGCTTGTGCTCCATCACCTGCCCTTTTTGCTTTCCCAGATTGAGCCTTAAGCACATAAAGTGCAGAAATACTTGTTCCTCTGCACGTAACAGTTATTTCTCTGACCCTCAGCCCCATGCAGCAGGTTTGGGTCGTGCTGCCCTGCTGCCCTGCCCCAGGTTTGCAGTGTCCATGGCCCAGCTGTGGGTGCCCACAGCGGCACAGACAGTGCCGGCGAGGCTCCCTCGTTAATTCCTTCATTAGCGCGTTCCCTGACAGATGCTGGTGGTGTTCAAGTCGGCCCCGATCCTGAAGCGTGCCCTGAAGGTGAAGCAGGCCATGCTGCAGCTCTATGTCCTCAAGCTGCTCAAAATGCAGACCAAGTACCTGGGGCGCCAGTGGAGGAAGAGCAACATGAAGACCATGTCTGCCATCTACCAGAAGGTGCGGCACCGCCTCAACGACGACTGGGCCTACGGCAACGGTGAGTCCAGCTGGGGATCCCCTGCTCTGGCTGAGCTGCTGCAGTTTCCTGCTTGGGTTTGGCCTGAGGCCTCTTAGGGTCCTGGAAAATCCTTTGGGCAGAAGTTTTAAGGCTCTGGGGGGGGGAACAATTGGTTGTGTGAGGAATGGTGGGAGAAATCGGATCACTGTGAGACATGGGAGGAGAAGAAAAGAAGAATCAGAAGAGGAAAAAGAAGTAGAAGGAGGATAAGAAGAAAAAAAAAGAAGAAAAAAAANGGAAAAAGAAGTAGAAGGAGGATAAGAAGAAGAAAAAAGAAGAAAAAGAAGAAAAATCAGAAGAAGAAAAAGAAGTAGAAGAAGAAAAATGAAAAGAAGAATCAGAAGAAGAAAGAATTAGAAGAAAAATCAAAAGAAGAATCAGAAGAAGGAGAAGAAAAAGAAGAAGAGGAGGAGGAAGAACAATCAGAGGAAGATGAAGAAGAAGAAAAAGAAGAATCAGAAGAAAAAGAAGGGAAAGAAGAAGAATTAGAGGAAGAAGAAAGAAGAATCAGAAGAAGAAAAAGAAGTAGAAAAAGAAAAAAAAAAGAAGAAAAAGAGGGAAAAGAAGGAAAAGAAGAAAATTAAGTAGAAAAAGAAAAAAGAAGAAAAAGAGGGAAAAGAGGGAAAAGAAGAAAATGAAGTNTTAAGTAGAAAAAGAAAAAATAAGAAAAAGAAGAAGCAGAAGAAGAAAAAGAAGAAAAAAAGAAAAGAAGAAAAATAGGGAAAAGAAGAAGCAGAAGAAGAAAAAGAAGGAAAAAAAAGAAAAGAAGAAGAAAAATAGGGAAAAGAGGAAGAAAAGGAAGAAAAAGAAGAAAATAAAGTAGAAAAAGAAAAAATAAAAAGAATTAGAAGAAGAAGAAAAAGAAGAATCAGAAGAAAGAGAAGAAGAAAAAAATCAGAAGAAGAATCGGAAGAAGAAAAAGAAGAAGACTCAGAGGAAGAAAAAGAAGTAGAAGAAAAAGAAGAATAAAAAGAAGAAGAATCAGAAGAAGAAAAAGAAGAAGAATCAGAGGAAGAAAAAGAAGTAGAAGAAAAAAAGAATAAAAAGAAGAATCAGAAGAAGAATCAAAAGATTCAGAAGAATGAAAAGATTCAGAAGAAGAAGAATCAGAAGGAGGAATAGGTGACTAAGTGACTGACACTTCAACCACATGGTTGCTGTGAAATCCCCCTTCCTTTTGCTCCAACCTTCCCAGGGTAGTTGTGCCCCGTCCCTCAGCTGTGTCTCCCCCTGCAGACATCGACGCCAGGCCGTGGGATTTCCAGGCCGAGGAGTGCACGCTGAGGGCCAACATCGAGGCCTTCAACAGCCGCCGCTACGCCGGCCCGCGGCACTCGGAGTTTGCGCCGGTGGACAACTGCCTGCAGAGCGTGCTGGGCCAGCGCCTGGAGCTGCCCCCCGGCTTCCAGGGCTCCTACGAGCTGTGGCTGGAGCGGGAGGTGTTTGCCCAGCCCATTCGTTGGGAGGAGCTGCTGCACTGCCAGTGATGGCCTTGGTGCCCCGCGCCCGCCTCCACCGGGACTCGCGGGGGGAAGGAGGGAGAGTTTGGGCCTGGGGGTCCTGAAGGGCTCTTGGCAAAGAGACCAAACCCGTGTGTGTCTGCCAGACTTTTTGGAGGTCACCCCTTTTCCTGGACTTCTTGATCGAGAGCCCTGTGAGGACACGGAGCAGGTCCCAGTGTCGAGTGGTTTTGCAGCTTTTCGGTGTCGTTCCTTTGTCCAGATTTGGGAAGGGTTGGGGTTGAGGAGCTGGTGAGGAGCTCCCTCACGAGGTGTTCACTGCAGACTGACACGAGTCCAGCTCTGGCCTTAGCTTGGTCACACAGGGAAGTCTGGGGTAGTTGTTCCCGGCTGGGAAAGGTTCCCGTCTCTCCCAAATTCCCCAGGCCGTGCCTCCTTTGGTTCCATTTCTTCCCTCCTGGCTGGCGATGTGCTTCCAACACCAACCTTGTCACCGTTACCCTGGGAAGGTGGCAGTGGGGAGCAGGTTGTGTGGGACAACTCAACGGAGTTGACTTGGCCAATGGAGACGACATTCCTTGTTGTCCCTGGGGTCCCACAGGGTGGATCCCCCAAGTGACAATTCCTGCATGTGATCCCTTCCCTTTGTCCATCGTCCCCGTTTTTATCAGAGTAAAACCACGGATGTGCTGTGCAGTGTTTGCAGCTGGAGAGGTTGGTTGTCACGTTTCTCTCCACCTGCTTGTCTTTGAAGGATAATGACTCCAAGATTGGGATTCCAGGTGGTTCTTTAGCCCTTCCAGCCCTGGAGGAGACAGTAAATACACCAAATAATCTAATTTTCACAGGGATTTGGGGTTATTTGGGGGAGTATTTGGGGAGGGAAAGTTTGGTTAACAACTTACAGCCATAGTAGGAGGAACAGAGTGGACACTGTGGTCCGTAATTTCCAGAATGAACAGCACATTGAGCTGTGAACTTTCTGTATTTTAATAAATTAATATTGAAGTTTATTAATAAATACTGCACTTGGGAAAGCTGTGCTGCATGAGGATGGCATTTGTCAAGGCATTATGTGTTAATAAAGTGCAGGGAAGCACTTGAGTCCTACAGTAATTGATGTATCAATAAACCCCTGAGTTTGTTAGGACAAGAATTTGTGCTTTTTGCTGTGGAATTAAACTGGGAATGTTTCCTTCATGGGGTTTGTCCAAGGTGTTGTTCATGGAAATGCCCTTAAACCCTTTAAAACCTTTTAAAATGTGCTTTTGTTCAAAATAAACCAGAGCAACTTTTAAAGGGCTTCGTTTTATTTAAGCTTTTTCTTGATGTGCTTTAATTTAAATGCTTTTTTTCCCCCTTTTTTGTTTTTAAAGGGCAAAACCACCCCCCAAACTCAGCTCTCATTGCTGCCCAAATCCACTGTCCCTCTGCTGTGAAAGGCCTTTGGATGTTCTATTCCAACACTTTGGATGTTCTATTCCCACATATCCACAGAATTCCAAAAAAGAAAACAAGAATTATGGGCTGTGTTTGTGTTTGTTAAAAAGGAAAAAGTTATTTAAAAATAAATAAAGCCTCTCCAAGCAGTAAGGCAGGAAAGCCAGGGGCTGTTTGTAGGGATCCCAGAACTGAAGCTCCAGAAAAGTAGTTTCATTTCCATTCTAAAATGTGGCACCTCTGTTCCCTGGGAATAATTACACTAAAGATTAAATAACACTAATAAAATAGCAAACCCCAGCTAAAACTCACAGATTACAAAGGGTCTGTTAAATATTTTAGTACTTGAAACACAATATAAATAATATTATTTTCAGCACGTGCTGAGCCCGGGACTGGCTGGAAAATTCAGGATCTTCTCTCAATTTTATCTCACATTTTCCAGCCAAATTCCTCCCAGTTTTCCCCCTCAGGTACCTGGGAATTCAGGTGTGTCCTGGCACAAGGGACACCTCTGCAGCATCCCTGGTTCCCTGTTTCCCTCCCTCACCTGGTGATCCCACACTCACAGAGTCTGGAGTGGGGTTTTTTTACACATGTTTTATGATTCCTCTGATATTCCTGTTTTAGAGGAATTTAGAACATCAAATTCCTCAACAATTCAGTGGGGACAGAAAGTTCTATCAATGTATCCCAAACCTTTCAGTTTTATAACTTCAGGTCCTAAAGGTGTTTCTTCAAGGGGAAAATGGGATGAATTATTAAACAATCAGAAACTTTGGTGTTTGACCCAAACTTTTTATCCCCAAAAAGTGTCTTTGTCCCAAAATATGTCAGAAAAAATAAGCAGTAGATACACAATGTACATTTTTTCATATTTTACATTTAAATTGTATTTTATAGAAGGTTTTTATGGCTTTTCACTGCCTGTTATTTTTGGTGACATAGGGATTAAAAACACAAATGAGAAACACAATAAAAATTTGTGTTAGAAACACAAATTCCCACCTGACTGTCTGTGTGCTGGAGGATGGTATAAATTTATCTTTGAATATTATTTATTTCCACCACCAGCACCAAAATTTCTGCTCCCTGGAGATCTATTTCCATACAAAACTGAACCTCTGTGTAAAAAAACTGTCCAGGGAAAGGTTACAAATATTAACTCCAATATTTGTGGCTCATCCTGGCAAGCAAGGGGCAGCTTCAAACTTTTTTGCTTCCCAATGAAGATTTATTTTCTCCTTAAAAACCCTCTGGGAGACAACAATTGTGGAATGGCCATTTGGGTGTTTAGCAGGACTTTTTCAGAGCAAAGTTGCTGCTGGTTCCTGCCCAGCTGGAGGAACCTCTGTTATCTTACCCCAGCAGGACTGTTGATTCCAGGAACCTCCAGTGTTCCCACTTTCTGTTGTAACTGGTCTAAAAAGAATTTTTTTCCCACCTTCAGGTGTTTGCTGAAGGTTTTGCTGTTGGAAAATGCTTTTTTTCAGAGCCTCAGTGCAGATCCTTGTGTTTTCTTGTGGATTCTCCCTGTTTTCTAGGGATATAAAGCAATTACATTATTAGTTTCTCTGTCCTCTCTAAGGAACTTTTGAGCTGGTCAGTGAATTTAATGCAAATATGAGTGAAGGATAAAAGCCTCAAAATTCCTCTCAGAGTTGTGAAAGTTGTGACCCTCTGGACTCCTCATCCCTGGAAAAAACAGGGAGTTCAGCCTTTATCCATTTGCTTTGCCAGTGTTAAAATACATATATATATATATTTACATATATATCTTAATATCCCTACTTTCTCTTCTGTGAATATTCCCATAAAAATAACAATATTCCTAAGTGAATATTTCCATAAAAATAACAATACTGAGGTGTCCTGCCTGACTCTGTGTTCATCCAGTTGTAAATACAGCAGTGACTGGATGGGGTCAGGCTTATTATACTCAGAGTTTGCAGAAACTTCCCTTAATTATTTATGACAGCAGCTTGTTTTGTAGCCAACACCACAATAAAACACAACATTTGACTGCACAGGGTGATTTTTTTCTCCTTGATCGAGTATTTCAGAATATTTCACCACTGTTGTCAGGTTTTTTTGCCTCAATAATTATTATAATATGGTGTCTTGCCAATTGGTTGTGACTAAAAGGGGATAATTGGTATAATTATGATTGTTTCTTTTATGCTGTGTGGTTTGTTAATGAAAACTACACAAAACTTGCCAGAACACAGTAAATATATATTTTTTTTCCTGTTTTTTGATTCATTATCCATTCAAGAGAATTTTACTTCCAAAATCTACAGATTTTCACCTTGTGAGCTACACTGCCAAATATTAGGGAAGAAGGAAGGAAAATTCCTAGGAAATTCTTGACTGGGAGGGTGGGGAGGCCCTGGCACAGGTTTGCCAGAGAAGTTGTGAATTCCCCATCCCTGGAAGTGTCCAAGGCCACGTTGGAGCAACCTGGGATAGTGGAATGAGATGATTCACCCAAAGCATTGTTTGAATTTTTACCCTTTGCAAGTGAAACCCTGGTACTGAGGGAAGTAGGAGAGACCTTTCTCCCCTATTTTCTCCCAAATTTAAAAATCCCCCTGTCTTCAGGAGCATTAATACCCTGGGAAAAAAACCCTGTTGTGGCTTTAAAACATGCAGGGAACCAAGTGAACCCTTCAGGTTCCTGTTCCTCTCTCTGATCCCTCCCCCTCCATCACTTCCCTCTATCTGTTTATGGGGATTTATTGAATATATCCAAACTCTGTCATATATCATTTTCAGTGCCTGCTGTCCAGAGCTGTGGCTCTCNGGTGAAGGAGGCTGGGTCAGGTGGTTAAAAGAGACTCCCCCAGTGTCCCACAGCAATACAATGGATAATGTGGATATTCCTTTGACAGTGCACTGAACACCAATCTTACCCATGACTTTTGGAAAGCACAACTTCCTTTCTCCTCCTCCTCCTCTTAGATATCAGTTGTTCTGGTGGGGTTTTTTTACCTTTTTATGACCTTTCCCTGGGACTTTTGGCTGTGGGTGGGAGGGACTCTGTGTTTTGTTTTGGGATCAGGATGGGGACAAGGAAAGGGATGAGGACAGGGACAGTGGTGGAT